>JADWQK010000654.1:0-436856 GCA_017933935.1 Sesamia nonagrioides | reverse complement strand
CATCAACGATTGTATCACTGCTTACCATTAAGCGGGATTGCGATCAAGCACTAGTTTATAATCATTTAAAAAAAAAGTTTCCTGGCAGCCACCCTGGACTTGGATTCAATGAACCGCCCATAGTTTATGTTCGAGGAAATCTCAACTTCCAAAAGCTGAAGGCACTCCAAGGATACATTCCGAAAAGTAGGAGCCAAGGTGAACGGACTCCTTTTGGCGGTGAAAAGACACGCTTGTGTTTTGGCGGCATTGAATTTGAAAGCCAATCTTTTAGGCTTTGCCCAATTCAGAGACTGCCTGTAGTGCAGCACTCGTACGCTCTACCATAGCTTCTCTTTCGGACTGGATTGATTCTTTAGTAGCCCGAGCTGCCGGCAGATAACTCTCCACAACTGTGCTGTCATCTGCATTCCCATAGACACCGGGCATCAGCAGATTGTTAATATGCAGTAAGAACAGAGTTGCAGAGAGAACAGACCTCTGAGGAACACCGGCATTTGTCGACATGGGCTCGGATGAGCTACCGTCGACAACAACTCGGAGGGACCGTTCAGTCAGGAAGTCTTTTACCTAGCCAGTCAGGCCAGTGGAAATGCCGTATGCTGGAAGCTTACTGAAAAGGCCGGCGTGCCATACAAGTTCGAAGGCCTTCGTGACATCAAGGGAGACGGCAATCGCTTTCCCATTTTTCCTGAGGGCCTCGCCCCACAAGTGGTCTCTTCTGGTTCTGGTCCCTTACCAGAAAGATCTGCTACCGGATAGTTGCGCAGAGAGCTTGTTGCCAATATGAGTAATGCGGTCGCAGCGAGCCTTCTTAAGCCCCTTTTTGTAAGAATTGGCAGCACGGTTAAAGGCTCTCTTCTTTGAGCTTACATCCAGAGCTCTGCGGTCACGAGCGTCAATCCAGGTGAGAAATGCCATATGCTTACGCTGTACAGCTTGAGCACAGTCAGCATTGAACCATGGGCGAGCCGAGCCACCGACGGGCACGTCACTGAAGAGGATAAAATACTCCATAGCTTGACACATCACATCGGATATAGCGTCCGCACAGCTCGACGGATTGTCAGAAGAGAAGCAAACCTGCAGCCAAGGATAAGACGTAATGAAGTGTCGCATCTCATCCCAATCTGCTGACTTGTATCGCCACATTCGCCGCTCATCACGCGAGTCGCAATCAGGTGGGGAGTAGGACGATACAGAATTCACCAAACAGTGGTCTACAACCAAAAAGTTCCTAACGGCATGAGGTCCCATCACGTACAACAGACTCTCAGTTCTTATCAAAAGATAATAGATGGCAGCATAGGTTGCGGTGCAAAACTTAGCAACGATTTTAAACCTCTTGCACGTGCAGTTTATAGCCATTTTAATATTTTTTACAATTTGAATTTACTTATTTAATGCTACTTCGTATATTTACACGTATAAATAACGTAATTAAACAAAACGGTAAAATGGGCTCAGTAATGACAATGTTTTTTATTTTACACTCGGGACAATAGATGGCAGTACTACTCAATTAATCCTGTCATAACATATTTTTTTTTAGGTTAAGATAAGATGTCTTCTAAGTTCTAACCATTATATTGCTGTTATCTTCTTTTAGAATGCGTATTTCTCGATGCACGACTCATGGATGTATATATGACAATGTAGACAAGACATAGATGAAGGTAGTAGCCGGCCGGTCAAGCGCGCCCTGGTGACCCTCTAGTGATCTCTTTAAGAAACTTTTTTTGCTCGACGGTCTGCCAGAATTGAGCTGGACTCATTTTGTTGTTTACCATTAGGTATGTGTATGTAATATTTTGTAATCTGCGCTAACGGCGAGAAACTGTTACTACACATCTATCCGCATCAGTGATCAGCAGAAGATCAGACAATTGGCGGTATGACCAGCTACATCAGGCACCCTAGTCGTTTGTTCTACCAGCTGGGTGAGGCCCATTGATAGCGCATAGTATCGCACTTCTCTCACACGATTCACGATTAAAATCAGAGATCAATAATAAAGAACATTTTTTTTTTCTCAAGTTCTCTCAAATCAAATGTTTGTTCGTAGTAGACAATTAATACTTAAACCTATGTCAGTACATAACATTGGTACCATACAATAAAAAAACCCAGTACAATGAAAACATAAAACATAAGTACTCATTAAATAATTACTCGTCATCACTGTCATCAGCACGGGTACCATCATTGGGCACTAAGTTTATATAGAAAAGGGGAATGCCAAGTCGCCATAGTAATTTAGGCCCACTGTGCACACAAATTTAAAATAATGATAATAATAGGGGGCAATTGTAATAATTAATTAGTAAAAGAAATGCTTTACAAAAAACTTAGCATTTCAAAGTTATTTAAGATTCTTATATTCCATCAATACTGTTTATATCAATACACTTGGAGTCAAATAATACAAAATTCATTGTAGTTTCACATCTTTATTCATTTTGTTCATCATCATATATCACTAAAAATTGTGCCGGTGGAAAAATATTATTCTGATGCCGTGCCCATCCTAAGTACCATACTGTTATAACATGGGCATGTCATCCTACAGTGTGGCGGCCGACAATACAGTTACAGCAGAACTGCTGTATTGCTGCGTGGCCTGTGTTAGCAGTGCTGACTAAAACATAGTTACAGTCAAGACCAAAAGTCGAGTTACAATCTCACAAAACTATGGCCAAGCAATACTAGTTGTAGTTACGACCTTCTTCTATAATAAAGTTTGATACACACTCATACACTTTGACAACTTGCTGCCCGCTTATGATTGTTAGGTACTACTTACTAATTTCAACATTCACAGTAAGTGTTTAAATAGCCTAGCGGTTCTCGCCTTGATAGGCGTTCAAGGTGGTTCGAGTTCAAATCGAATAACTTACAAAATATTTTTGGAATGTTTATTGGTGAGTTATGAATGCTGACAACAAAAATATGTAAAAATACCGATCCGCAACTTAACGATGATACTTTATTTTAAGATTTTTTCTATATTAGAGTCATTATAAAAAGATGACGGTAGATTTGAAACAAACTGAACAAAAAATATTCCACTACCTGCAATAACTATTATTAACTACAATAACTCAAATAATATTACTTAGCTGTTGTTGGTTGGTGAACATATAGTTACGAGTTCATGTTATTAGTTTTACTTTTTTAATCAATATGCAGGCATATGCAGCAATATATCTCAAATATCATAATATGAAACCGGATTTGTGTAAGTTGTTTCTATTATTATTTGGGTAAGATGCAAACCAACGGCTTGTTGCAAGTGTGTAATAAAATTGTTATTGTTTTAGAGAAATACTGTAAGCCAAAGTCAAGAGGTTGGAGGACGAAGGTGGCTTATGTGTCGAGATAAGTGGAACGAAACAACAATATTTACCGTTGAATAAACCTTTGAAACGTGCGAAGAAGGGAGGTTGCATTTGTGTTTTAAAAATATACTGGCTAAACAAAAAAAAAAAAAAAAATTTATAACAATCACAGTGCAGAAGTGTCCTACAGAGTGTTTTAAATATATACCATTATATATCTTAATAACAGACTCTAAACCAACTCGTAAAGTAATTTAGCTAAGTGACAGTAATATATTCGGTTGGCTTAATGGCTAACAGATGTCGCCTTTTGCAATTTCAATACAAATTACTTTTGGTAAATTATAAAAACAATAATTTCGGAATTCGATAAGAAATAAGTTCGTTTACTTTTGAAGATTATAATCTCATGTCTTCAAACTCCGAAAAAAGGCATTGCAGGATGGCAGCAATAGTACCATGCTATACACGCAAAAAAAATGTAAATGTAATAAGCACTGTTTTGTGTTCTAAGTATAGATTATTTTATGATTGTAATAATATTCAGGTTAAGCTTCAATCCTCTTTTCTTTAAGAAAATGAATAATTAAGCTATAACCTCTTTAATGATAAAATATAATACTATAACTTTCATATCTAAAAACCAAAAATGTTTTTTATATTTTTTAACATAATAATATCATAAGTTTGTCAAGGATTACTTATAGATAAAATATTACAATACCTACTGCCATTTCAACGTTTGTTTCATTTATTAGTATAAGTATATCTTTACCGAATAATATATAACCTTATAATATATTGCATTAATATGCTTATTGTTTTATTTTTATATATTTTTTATTATATTACATCTATATTAAACTAAAACATAAGTATAATAAAAACCTATTTTGGCATATTTATTCAGTAAATTTTCCTATTCGTTTAAATATTATTTGCAAACATTTTTACTTTAAAATACAAATCAGTTATCATAATTTTAAATTATATGAAACAACAAAAAGATTTTTCATTATTAAGGATCGAACCCACAATCGCTCGCTTATGATAGACCATTGTTAAGTGCGGCTGCTAACTTAACTTCAAATGAAGTAACGAAATTTTGCATTACTTTAAAGAAAGACGAAGACTGCGATAAAAAAAATAATGTGTTAGTGTGCGTGGCCGGTTTAGCACAGGCGACAGTAGTCTTTAAGGTGGGAATGGACTTCTACAGCTGATAGTACATGTAGTATACTTTGCGACTAACATAATAGCTAGCGATTCTGACCCTCGCCAGTGAACAGTTATGTCCAAATATATTGCCATTCAAGGTTCTATTTCTAGCATTAGTGCACACTTCAATAATAATATATTTAAATAGTATAATATAATTAAATAGGCTGCAAGTGCAAATGTTCCTCTATGCTATCTCGATACTTCTGTTCTCAAATCGCTATTTGGAAAATCCTAAATAATACTGAACAATATGATTTGCCATAGTCTGAATGTTGTCAAAATCTAAATGCATTATCATATTATCTGTCAGTAAAGAGAGTAGTTCTTCCATTTGTTCAGAGCTAACTGTTCTAATAGGATTCAATATTGATTACAACAATTAATACCGGTCAAGTGATATGAGCAGATTCTACAATCTGAAGGCACATAGTAATTATATAAAATCTCAAAGTAAACTTACGCGTAGTGATACTAGGACTAAAAGTCTTTCAACACCGTTACAATCAGGGAAAAAACAATGCCATTGTGTACTTGGGGCCCATATGTAATTTGGCAGTATTATTTGATCACTGGTATGTATATCTGCATTTCTTTCTTCTGCTTGGGTAGAAGTCACAGTGCAGGCCTCAGATTCTAGAGAAGGACTAGGTCTTGTTGCTTCAGGTTCACAGTCTTATGCAGAAAGTGATGATGCTCTGTCAATCCTTTGCCAACATGTATAACAGAGAAGTGTTGTTCTTATTAACTGCAACAAAAGTAAACAGTTGGTGTAAAGAAATATTATACCAAATTATTTTGTGTTTTTAGTTAGACAATCATAAAAAAAGATGAGTAAAGTTTTAAAGTCAGCTCTTAAAATACGTCTAGAATAGTATTGTTAAATAAGATTTCTAATAAATACGTAAGTACATTATATTTACCTGACCAATCCATCATTGTATAAGACATCGAACTTCAGCGATTTCCAAAGTATATCTTCGCATTCTGGATATATTCAAACCGCCATTTACACAACGTAGATTATGTTTTTCGCCAGCTGACAGTGACAAGTAAGACTTTGACATAACAAAAGCAAGTTGCCATAAAAAGTATTTATATATTTTTCGAAAAGGTCGATTTATAGATATACATATTTCTTTATTAATAGTAATTGGAATAATAATTATTATTAAAGGAGATTTTTGGGAATTAATAAATGTTTGCTTAGAAGAAAATGACCGGTTATTAATAATAAACGAAAACTGATTATTCGGATTAATACCTGCCCACATTTTTTTTGTAAAGGCAAAATTTTGAGCTCATATTTTATTCAAGTCAGTTCAAGTTCCATTAGTTTAGTCGGTTTAATGCTTAATATTTTTGAAAAAATGTTGCTGCATTGCTTAGACTAATGAGTACGTGGAAGATATTTGAAAAATATCAACATATTTTTTTTGTAAAACCAAATCCCTGTGCACGTCTGGGCCTAAACCTGGCATTCCCCTTTGGTAATGTAACGGAATAGGATTCGAATCACACAGTCAACAACCTCCCCATGCCCGCGCATCCCTACACACTCCCATTTGCAAGTTTTCTATATATACGTAAATATATATACTTTTAAACTTTATCATTCACATTTTCTGGAAGTCTGATTAAGAATTTCTTATTGATAAGATAAGTATGAGGGAGTAAGTGACTTAAGAAATTATCTAAGGAATTCTTAAGGATGGAATACATATACGTTCAAGAATAAATGAAACAGTGACGCGTAAGTTAAGTTATGAAAAAATATTTGAAAACGTATCGTTCAATAAAGACGTAAGTAACTTGCGAGTGCACATATATTTATATAAATAGAGCAACAGAGGCTTGTTTGTGATTACGTACATATTGTTAGTGTTTTAATTAAATTATGTATCGAGTAACCATAACTTTCGTTTTTATTGCTAGTTAAAATATATGATGTTTCTAAATGGAGTGGCATTTGTGTTTTTTTTAATAACTTTATGGTTTTTGTCAGAAAAATTACAAAAAAAAATTGAGGCAATGCCTTGAAGTATTTTGCATTGATTAGTGAAATAAAAAAAAATCTGTAAGTATAAATACGTCCTTGTTGTCGGGGGTGTGCGATATCTAGGACAACTAATTGCATTCAGAGACCAAACAAACATAGAAATCGAAAGAGGGATAGCTAATGCATGGAGTAGCTATTGGTCACTTAGGAGATATTCAAAAGCGATCACTTTCCCATGGCAGCGAAGAAAAAAGTGTTCAACTCATGTGTTTACTTTTTTACAACGCATAAATATGTGAGCTGTCATGCTCTTTATAACTGGGGCGGTGCTCTACCCAAGCCGGGCAGACCTCCACCGTATGCTCCACCGTGTCCTCTGGGCGATCAAAACAATGGTGACACCCTGGCGTTTCCTCCCGCCTTATACGGAACAGGAACCTCCCGAAACAATCGTGTCCGGTGAGGACCTGCGTCAGGCAGAAGGTGAGAATGCCGTGGCGCCTCTCTAGCCATTCCTCAAAAAGGGGACTTGCCGCCGCTATTGTGTCGTGCCCAACAGCCTGCTGTGCTGCAGGAGAGTTTGTTCCGCCACGTCTTCTTCCCGGCGAAAGCATTAGGAAGTGTCGATGGGTGGGCATTTTGGGGGACTGTCTTATAATAATAATAATAATCTTTATTCATAAAACTTACACAACATTGTAAAACCAAAGCTACAAAAATATTCTTATACAATTACATACATATCTTATTGCCTAAATAACAGCTAGGTATTATGTGTGACTAAAAATATACATAAGGTCATACAGAACGTATTATTATACAGAGAATCATGTAAAATTAGCGACATGCCCGAGCTAGGTTTATTAAACCTGTGTTTCAGGCGCTCACTTTACATGACAATATATCAATAAGTCCGTAAGATTCAATTATGCAACGTTATGAACTAGGAATTCAATAAACAAAAACGTTAGTTATTTATTATGCTATCTTATGTACTATTTAATTTTATATCTTATCTAACTTTTATCTGTAAACTATTTACTATCACACTATAACTTCCAGAAGCTTTTCTGTGTCTGTGTAATTGAGAATCAATAGGTATTCCGATATTACTTGACTACATTTTTTATAATTTATACTGTATATATCTAATACACACATCAAAAGTGTCTAGGGATCAACATATATTTTTGCAATAACTTTTCTCCTGATTGATATTAATTAAAATTTTCTTTAAGGATTCATCAAATAAAGTGTTTTCGTTTGTCACAGTAACGATAAACCAAGTCACCTTTGCATTAATAAAGAAATTTGCCATTTTCCTAATAAAGGGATATTTGACATTTGAACCACTAACACAAAAGTTCGAAAAAAAGACTGAAATAACAGTTTTCTCTAAAATTTTATTGGGTAACTTAAACAATTAATAATCCGTGTTTCTACCGCGAACACTAACAACACAAGAACATCGGTTTGGCATACTCAAAATGAGTTCATCCAAATCACGCTGTGGAATGGCCGCCCATGTTCGTTGCAACAACAAAAAAAGGTCTTCTTGCGACTGGATACCCTCCATATTCGGCAGAGCTCTTCTCTGTAGCATATCCCATGCATGCTCAATCGGGTTCAAGTCTGGCGACTGAGCAGGCCAGGGCAGGACATTGATGTTAGCTGCGGCGAGAGTCTGTCTTACAACTCTTGCGGTGTGCGGTCGTGCATTATCATGCATTAACTGAAATAAGGGACCGATTTGCACTTGTAGAGGAACGATGACGTCTGATACAATCGTTTCAGCATAAATTTGAGCGTTGAGGTTGCCTCTGATCCAAATCAACTCAGTTCTTCCGCCGATCCAAATACCCGCCCATACCATGATGGTTCCACCACTATAAGGATGGACTTCCTGGCAGGATTTTAATCGCTGTTGGCGTCCAGGGGTTCTCCAGTGTCGTATACGTCTTGTATCCGGTCTCATACCAAAACGAGACTCATCAGAAAAGCACACGAAACGCCATTGTTCTTCTGCCCAATTTCTGTGTTCAAGAGCCCATTGATATCGAATCCTACGATTGTGCATTGCTATAGGTGGTACCCGTAGCGGTCTTCGGGAATGAAGGTTCACTTCATGCAAGCGGTTTCTGACTGTTTGGTCGCTAATTAAGTTCCCTGAAGAGTGATGAAGCCTCACGGCTAACATCATGGCGGTTATTGTTGGAGCTCTTCGAGTTAAGATTTGAATGTATCGGTCTTGTCTCCGCGTGGTGCAGCGATACCGTCCTCCATGGCGCTCAGCCACGGTACCAGTGCTTCGGTAACGTGTCCAAAGTCGACTGATAACACTCTGACTTGTATTCAGAGCTAAAGCCACAGTACGTTGCCGGGAACCAGCTTCTATCATTCCCACGGCTCTGAGCATTTCTTCCCTGCTTAAATGACGTCGCCGCTCCATAATAACGTTGGTTTTAATCAGTAGTAGGGAAACAGTAGCACTAATAATGTCTTCAATGCGTTGTATGTTTTTATAGGGAAAATATTGACAGCTGATTTTCATCTTTTACTCGAATTTGATTCACAGTTCCTGATTCAAATTATGAAATGCACCAAAAAGGATCCATATAAATTTATAAAATCATAAATTTATTACAAAGCCACATCTCAATCTCAAGAAATCCGCATAAAAATGCTTGATCCCTAGACACTTTTGATGTGTGTAGTTTGTTAAGCTTGTTATATAAGAAAGGGCATAAAATCTATAGGCATAAGCGTGTCTCGTCTGTGGTTTTGTGCAAACCATATCTTTTCTCCTCCTGGTTGAAGGTACTGGGTCAAAAGGAAGCTCAGAGTGCTGATGAAGTACGGTATGCAAGATAAATAGTTGACGTACGGTTAGAACCTTGCATTCCACATGAAGCTGGTGGGTGGGAAATCTGAAAGGACGGAAGGTTGCTACCTTTAGAATAGCTCTTTGAGCACGTTCTAGAGGCAGCAGTATGGTCTTTGCGGCTTATGTAATATTGATGTTCAAAAAATGCTCATTTTGATTCTGAGTCTGAAATGAATTTTTATTTTGATTGTCTTGCCATGCCTGACATATGGATGCCAAACTTAGGCAAGCCAAAAACATCTTCTAAGACTGAGAACATGTCAAAGGGGTATGGAAAGAAGCATGATAGGTGTTACAAAAAGAGATCGCATGAGATCAGAAGATTTACGGTCCATAACCAAGGTGGAAGATATAGTAAAGAAAGTAAGACAGCTGGAATGGAGATGGCAGGACATATGGCAAGAGATAGCAGGATAAAAGAATCAAAATAATAACGGAGTGACAACCACGCGATTGTAAAAAGAAAATAAGGCGGGCAGGCAAAAGATGGATGGACGATATAAAAAGTCGAAAGCAGCTATCTGGTCAAGAAAACCATAGACAGAGACGAGTGGAAAAAGCTGGAAGAGGCCTATCTGTCACAGAACATGCTGATCACTAAGCAGGATAACCGAAGGGTTAGTTTGTAAATTAGGTTAAGTACTTAATGTTTAGTTCAGCAAGAAAGGCTTATATATCATAATCATCACATAAGTAGTTTTTGGAAGCCGGTTGTTTATTTTTTTGTAAAAAAAAGTTTTTAGTTTACAGTTTTTGGTTGTGAAAAGTACCGTTCAGCTGCATTCGGCCCGACTGGACGCTGACGCTAATATACTTGGGAAAAGGCCTGTAAGCAAACGACGTAATTTTGGTTACTTTAATTATTTACTCATAATTTTGGTTTAAAAACCAAATCACTGAACCAATTTCTATAAAATTCTTATGAGACCAAAATGAAAGTCTAAGCAATGCTAGGACATGACGCGATTACGCAAGTTAAGTTCAGTCTCTTGATTTTAATTGATTGTTGTATAAGCGTGACGAGTAGGTAGTGGTTGTCCTATGTTCACATTCAATATTGTAAATTTTTGAAGAATTAATTCCCTGGATTGCCTGTAGTCTTCATCATCAGATTTACTGCATCATCATCCCAGCGTTAATCCCAGTCGCATCCGAAGCCTTTTCAGCTTTGGAGTCTGGGGTCCGCTTTAACAGTCCAACTGCTGATATGGCTAAACTTCGATATTTTCCGTGAAGCGACTGCCGTCTGACCTCCACAACCCGAAGGCGATATCTAAGCATTGCAGTTAGACCAATTGTTAGACTTTTGAGGGCTCCAACAACCCGTAACGACTGCCACTAGATGTTCGTATGGCAGCCGGGACCAACGGCTTAACGTGCTTTCCGAGGCACGACCAGACCAGTGCAAATATTCATATTCATGCATTCAAATACTTGCACTGTGCGGGGATCGAACCCGCGCCACCTTGCGCAGCGGCCGCGTCCGCTACCGCTACGCCACGGAGGCTATCCGAGCGGTTCGCTCCCTCTCATTTACATTCCGCTTAGGGTTATATCACCAAAAGCCCTTCCAGGAACTTTCTGCCTGCGCCAAAACCGTTACGTACTTATTTGTATTTCCTATCAATATTAACGAAATATCAAAAAGAAAGTAAAGGTAATATTGGATTACTTAATATTAAAAAAAAGACAAGACGTCGTCGGGCCATGCTCAGTGTAGGGTGGGTTCCTTAGTTTTCAGACAGTTACAATAAATGATCTCTTTTAAGAGTCAAAAGAAAGATAAAAATAGTCGAAGTAAATAATAATAAAAAAATCGATAAATAATAAAATATGTAAACTAAGACAAGAAAATGCTTCCATATACGGTTAAATTATAAACTTAGTTTAGAAATAATTTTGTACAATTTTTAAAAACTGCACTGTGTTAAAAAAAAAATTGAAGTTCTACTTTTGAGGTTTTTTCATACTTTTTAAACTTATGGTTCACAAGTCAGAGGGAGGGGGGCACATTTTTAAGTTTAGTTTTTGGAGCGATTATTTCTGAAAATATTAATAATTTGATGATTTGTTCCCTATCCACCTCTATTCATTTTCATTTCATTATCATTACATCACATTCACACAAAAGGTTGGAAATTAAAAAAAAAAAACCCTCCTCATTTGACGTGGATGATGTACGGAAATAAATGTATCACCCACAGTAATGAAACATATTTTATTGCCACTGTTTTATTTTACCACATTGTCGGCGTGATTGCTATTGGTATCAAATTTCAGCTTTCTGGTGCTAACGGTCACTAAGATTATATTATTCATGAACGAATGAACAGACGGACAGACTTTGTGAAAGATCACGAGCATCCATCGTGGGCGGTATTTCTAGAAAACGTTGAAAACTAACTATAGTGTGATGTTCGATTCTTATTAGTTTACTTGTACAGACAGATCAATTTAATATTAAGGGATTACAATGATAATCGTAGATTCAAACAGATAAGAGCCACTGGATTTGAATATGACCAACACACTCGATTTAAGCTTGAGCAAAGAATGCCCGCGCTAACGGTCGCCCGCTATGTCAAACGCAACTATAGTCGGTGTTACCATTTGCTCCATGGTGTTACCAATTTACGGACAATTGATACTGATACAAAACCGATAACAATATTCAAAATTTCAAACATTCTAAAAAAGATTAAACCGAAGACTTACATAGTCTTCGATTGATGTACAAAATTCGAACATTGACGTTCAAAAAGTGCTGATTCTCAGCCTAATTTGAATAAATGACTTTTGATTTTGATCCGGTCGCCTCCCACGTTTTAAAGAGGGCTTTCATCACCCTTTCCCTCCCTCTGGACTGTGTCGTCCCACCACCATATCTCCTTGTCACTTGTGCGACCGCCCTTAGAGACGCCAAGCACACCCGCGCTACCCCATCGATAGCTGCCTGGATCCTGTACCAGTGATCTTATACAGTTTAGTCGTCGGTACCAACGCACTTGTCGTCGATAACCCACGCGAACTCCTGGAACTTATTTTCACCAAGCAGCCACCATCGGGCGCCGGCAGTGCTCTACACATCTACGTTGGGCCTTGACGCAGAGGTCCAAGACAAGGAGACGGTGTTGTGCAGTGACGCTCTCACCGAGCATGACTTTGCAGTTAGCTACTTTGCCGATGTGGTGTCTCCTAGTTAGTAGGAAGTCGATCTACGCGCTAGTAGCGCTTCGCCCGCTTCGGTGGGTAACAAGGTGCTCCGGTTTCTTTTTGAAGTAGGTGTTCACGATCGCAAGGTCAGCGGCCGCACACGTTCGGAAAATAATGAAGAATAAATATAATAGTAAATATACACGGACAAATCACTCAGCTCAGGTCAGACCGGGGATCGAACCCGGGGCCTCCACGTCGCAGGCAGGCGTGTTGACCGCTGCGGCTACCGTACCCAAAGCCACCGTGAACACGCTCCTTCCCATCACACTTCTTACCCACATGACCGTTCAAATCACCACCCAGAACGATTCCCTGGGATAACGGGATCCCGCCAGGCAATCCTTCGAGCTGGCTCCAAAACAACGTCCTTTCGGCATCACCGCACCCAGCCTGCGGAGCATAGGCACTCATCAAATGGGTTATATTCCCATTGACAAGCACCCGCACCGACATCAGCCGATCACTGATGCGATTAACCTCTTTAGACAACACCACGGCAAAATGAAAAAGCTTCGGATGCGACTGGGATTAACGCTGAGATGATGATGATGATGACCTTTGTAGATAGACCTAACGTAATAACGTCATAGGGTCAAAGGAAAACCATATGAAATGAAAACATAAATAATTATATCAACACAGATGTGTTTAATTAGCTTAAAATAGATTCAACGACTTAATTTCCTGACGGCGAAGGCGTCCGAACTAAGATTTCCTGCTAGGCTCGATATACACATGTAGTCCCCATCGCAGATTGGCATCTATTATTATTTTTAGAAAAACTGCCACGCCCACAGTTTCCACTACCTTTTTATCCAAGACGATGTTGGATCCTAGATTCCTAACATTCGGTAAGCCAACTTATGACATTTTTTTGTGTTGTGACCTAGGTTATTTCATCATCATCAGCCTCTACTCGTCCACTGCTGGACATAGGCCCCCTTCATGGCTTAGGTTATTTGACGTAAACTAATTCGTATAGAGAGTAAACCGTTTGTCTTCAAAGAATAAGATACATCTTTCAAAATAGAGCTCAAAACGTTCTCCAAAGCCTGGAGCACAGGCAAAGAGTAGCCAGCCTGTCAATGTTCTAAGTATAGGATGCATTTTGGAGAGAGTGCGAGGTTAATTCCTCCATCGCCGTTCCATCATCAGACGACCCGTCGTACGGCGAGTTTCCACCTATACGTTGTTGACACCACAACGATCCGTTTCGCCTCGTCTTTTATACTGCGTACATCGAGGGACTGCAACAATTTTCCAGCGGCGGTGTTTCCGTTGGACTACAATTTAAGTGTCTTCAAGGCTAGAGTGAAATGGCTCTTAATAAACTAGCGCGTTTTACCATCAACAATTGCATCACTGCTTAACATCAGGCGGGATTGCGGTCAAGCACTAGTTTATAATTTAAAAACAAATAAATAGAAATATGAATAAGAATTTTTTAAGTCGAGAACTTCATTCTGGACACAGTAATGACGTACCTTTTTTTTTCTTTTTTTTTTTACATATTATAAACCAGCGCTTGACTGCAATCCTGCCTGATGGTAAGCAGTGACGCAATCGTTGATGGTAAAGCGCACTAGTTTATTAAGAGCCTATTCACTCTAGCCTTGAAGACACTCAAATTGTAGTCCGACGGAAACACCGCCGCTGGCAAATTGTTCCAGTCCCTCGATGTACACGGTATAAAGGAGGAGGCGAAACGCTTCGTCCGGATCGTAGTGGTGTTAACAACGTAAGGGTGGAAACCAGCCGTACGACGGGTCGTCCGCTGGTGGAACGGAGATGGGGGAATTAAATCATGCAATTCCCTCGCACACTCCCTGAAATGCATCCTATAGAACACCGAAAGGCTGGCTACTCTACGCCTGTGCTCTAGGCTTTGGAGACCAACTCGAGTTAGATCAGGGTCACCAATCAGCCTCTTTGCACGTCTCTCCACTGAATCCAAAGTGGCCAGGTGACACTTGGCAGCACCAGCCTAAATGTGGCTGCAGTACTCCACACACGAACGGACCTGTGCTTTGTATAACATTAGAAGCTGCCCAGGTGTGAAGTACTGCCGGACCCTTGCGATAACGCCAAGTTTCCTGGCAGCCACCTTGGCCTTGGACTCAATGAACCGCCCAAAGTTAAGGTTCGAGGAAATCTCAACTCCCAAAAGCTGAAGACGGTCGGAACACTCCAAGGACACATTCCGAAAAGTAGGGGCCAAGGTGAATGGGCTCCTTTTGGCGGTGAAAAGACACGCCTTTTGTAAATGTATGTCCTAAAAGTTGTTCCAAATAATAATGTGTTAAGTCTCAAGTCAAAACATACCAGTAGCATACTACTTACCATAAGCCGAAGCAGAGGTGTCCAATACACAAATATTTTACCTCTTAGTTATGATCGAAGCATTGATATAATATTAAACTAAGTATATCAATGGATCGAAGGCAGTTTTTAGCAGAACATAGTCGAAACATAAAAATATTATGTCATTGTATACTTATTATAAAGCTAGTGATATTTTAAGGCTCGTAGCTAAGTTAAAGTACATACCTGATACTAATATTTATGTGTTCCAGCGTATTTGTTATGATGAAATGTAAGGTGAAACTCGCTAGGTAACTCTTTAAGTTTTTACGAAAAAAAACCTTCAGTTTTTGTGCTGGTAGGTACCATTGCTTTTAAATTATGTAACTTATTAGTTGTAGTAATAAATGCACATTGTCTTATAGACAAAAATGTTTGCTTTAGTAAAAATAAAGGAAAAGTAAAAAGCACATTTTAATAACAAAACAACATTTAATAATTAGCAAGAAAATAATTTAGTAACAAAAAATGATTATCGAGGTACTTAGGACTTTGCAACTTCCACTATAGGCTTACCACCTTCAATGAGCCAGGCTGTGCCACTGGGAGCCTTCTGGTAGATTTCCACTGCAGCGTTGCCGACTGATTCCACTTTCTGCCATTGTTGAGCCTTCAGGAACTGACCAAACTCCGTCTCCTGTCCCATGTCCCAGGATGCAGGCTGCTCCGTTAACTTGGTTTCAGTAAATCCGGGACATATTGCCACTACTCTTACACCAGTCCTCTCGTAGTTGGCAACGTGGCCCAAAGACTTTGTGAATCCCATAACAGCGAACTTCGAAGCTTGGTAAATCGGCAGAAATTGGTCAACTCTGTAGCCATATATAGAAGCTAGGTTTATGATTGTACCTCCATTACCACCTCTGTCCTTTCTCATGTGGTCCCAAAAAGTGAATCCCCATTCCACAACACCAGTGACGTTGATATCGATGGTCTTCTTCAGCAAACGGTCGTTGAGTATTCCGGCGTTGTTGACTAGAACGTCTACTTTATAAGAGTCGAAAATCCACTTGGTAACGGTAGTAATGTCTTGTGTGACATCACAGCGAAGGAAGGTTGCTTTGTTGTTACCGTACTTGGCTGTTAGTTTCTTCACCGCCTCAGCTCCGAGTTTCTCATTGATGTCGAGGAGGATGGTGATTTTGGCTCCCCTTTGAAGGAACTTGTCAGCAATTTCGTAGCCGATACCTTCGGCTCCGCCGGTGATCACGACAACTTTGTTTGTCAAGTCTCTCGCCATGTTGTCAGTTTGTCGCTTGTACTTTAACGACTAACAGATTTGCACAGCGACCGAGGCATTTATAATCCATAGCAATCATTACACTGGATGCGATAATTCCTAAAAATAAGCAATTAACTTGTTATTTACTTGAATGTATTGATATCACGTTGTTGAACCGCTCGAAGATAGTAGGTATAGTGAGCTCAGTTCACATAATAATGTGTTATCTAATCACTCCTCTGCCCACGTATTTGACAATCGGAGCAGATGATGTGAAATGAAGCGGCATACAGTGTTGTCTGTGTGAGAAGCATCCCCTGAGGAGAACACGCGCAGCCTACAGTATTTATTAGCTAGCGAAGTTTTTTGTTTTTAGTGAAAAGTGTTATTCCCTTATAGCAAATAGTCCGATAATTTGTAAACTGATTGGCCAGCCCCCTAATCGGCGAACACATTTTTGTCAAATGATTGCGACTAGTTGGGATCAGTTGGTATCGTTTGGACCGCCCATTGGTCCGTTCGGTCCAAACGATCCCAACTAGTCGCAATCATTTGACAAAAATGTGTTCGCCGATTAGGGGGCTGACTTATGTTCCCTTATTAGAAAACGAGATCTAACTTTAGTTCCAGACTTAATGAGTATTGACTCAGTATTACTATTTCAAAATGGTATTAAAATTTCTAGTCAAAATTCTTAATACAAAAGTGACAATTTAGTACTGAACAAAGCTGTAATTTTTTATAAAGAACTGCATTTCTATAACGGTTAGGTGCATAATTCAATAACTATTTAGGTGGTTTAAACCTGATCTAAATAAAATCCATATTTTGAAATAAGGGGACCAAGAATATTGATCAGACCTTGTAAATTACATAACATACAAATTCACATATGATTGAAAATTAACTATCAGTATCAGTAAGTATATCAGCAACTTAATAATTATTATATAAAAATATAAACTGAGTTATTATTTATCAACAACACACACGACATTGAGGGGGAGTCCCGCTTATCAACTTACTAACTGTGCCCCGCGGTTACACCCGCATAAATTTCAATTCCTTGGGAATATTCTGATAAAAACATTTAATTGCGTGATACATTATTACTATCAATTTACTCTATCTATACTATAGATTTTGAAGAATATTGCTAATCCATTACTGCATAGGTATGTTAAAAAATGTGTGCATTTCTTTTTTTTAATAACGCAAGGAATGCTGTTGAAATGCCAGAATTATACCCATTGTGATACAGTGATTTAATTCATTAGTACAGGCACCAACGACACATTATTTTTTGTATTTTTTTTTTTACCTTGTAATGTATATTTTTGAAAATAAAAATTTATTATTATTTATCCCGTATTATTGCTACTGATAGTATTTTACGTTACCATGCTGGTTGTAAACCATCTGCCCGCCAAAATTTCATCCAAATCATTATTATAACCCAGCTGTAGGTAATATTGTTACTCATAATTTCGTTACTAGGCAGAAGTTATTCCCAGAGGTCACAAAAATAACACGGGTTTTTTACGAATGTAAAAAAATGAGATGGTTTTTGTGATATAAGTGGGTCATAAACAAAACGGTAAATTAAAAATGAAAAAAAATAAATTATCTTCTTTTTTGTGAAAAATCAACATTTATTATGTGAAATAGTAAAATAATCATACTGTCCACAAAATCAGAGATCAAAACCTTATTTTCATGAAAATATGTGACATTTTGGTTTTTATATGTCCACCGAAAATACCAAATAATCCACAGAAAAGTTTAAAATAGACCTTTTAATCAACAAAATGAACTCTAACACTTTGTAACCTTAAGAACAAAAACAAATACGTTGTACTTTACTTCTTCATAATAAAAATAAAACAAAAGGTCCAAAATAATCAATCCAATAAAATAAAACTTATACGTCCACAGAAATGACGTCTTTTCTGTTATCATAATTACTGTATCGTTGGCGTTAATGTAGGACTTTTCGAAGTTTTATTAGAGACTGAAAAATGTAGGTAATCAGTTGATTTGGAACTAAAACAGACATGTTATTGTTTTTAAATTATTCAGACAGAACATAAAAAGGGTGTATTGAATTTCTTTTATAATTGTGTCCTGTGAAAAAATGTTTCTATATTGAATTTACAAGATTCTGCACTACCTTTTAAATGCAATTTAGGAAAGTTTTTTTGCCTACGATATTTCTATAATGATCAAGATAAAAACTAGTAGCAAAATAAAAGATGGTGCTTACGTAGCACTTTAAAATATGAATTCTTCATCTTCACTGTATGTGTAAAGATTCATGAACGGTTTCTTAGGTTGTTGCTGAAAGAGAACCAAGTCTTATTCGTCTTACATATCGCAGAAAAAATAAAATATCTGAATCATCCGAATCTGAATTAATGGAATCTGAAACAAGTCTCAATCTTTTGTAAGGACGAGCAGAGAAATTTTGGAAAACTCCTTCTTCTGCTGTGACTTGAATTGACCTTTAAGATTCTGTAAAAGCATCAGGTGTGGTTATATTTCGGGAGTGCTTGGTCTTCCAGGTTGAACACTTACCTATTTGTTTGATTTCAAAATAAGGACAAATTATCGTTGGTGCGCAAGACAGACAACTTAGTCTTCTTGCATTTAAAGTATTTATTCATTCTCTGCCTATGAAATTGGAAATAAAATGAAACATTTATTTATTACGGTACTGAGTTGTTGGTCCATCGCTTAATATAGTAGATATGTAACTCTGACAAGTTTGGACTTATTTCTTCGATTTTTTGTAAGACAGGTCTAAGATGAGCACATATTATTACAGGTATAATTAGAAGGAAGAAGGGGGTGAAATTAAGGCTATTGATCAATGTTCTCCTAGACAACAGCGTCAACTTAGGAAAATGTTTCGACATGACTCTTTAATGATAAATGTTCATCTTAATCCTGTAGGTATTTCTGTTCTTTTTATACTTCTGTCTTTCTTGCGTATCTCTTCAGCAGCGTCGCTCAGTTTTGCACGCGCTCTCCGCATACTCATTTTTTTTTTTGTTCTTGACGCCTAATCTTCTTTTCTTCATCAGTTAGATGCCTAATTTTACTTGTTGTAGGCGAAATTGCTGAAATTGAAATCATAACCCACATATATGTACATGTACCAATTTCAGCATTAACAAGCGAGTAGCAAGCAAGCAAGCGAGAACAAGATAATAAGTACTTTTTTTTAAGTGTAACTTAATAGATCATGTATGTCAAAAATAAGTATAAATACTATTTAGCGTCAAAGCGGGAGTGCAGGCAATGCATAAGTACCAAGCTAAACCTAGCAGCACAAGTTTTTTAATGTTGATAGTGTCATAAAAAGTATAAGTCGGAATAGGGAGTCACTTTTGTGGACGTGGTCTATTCCGTGGACATTGTGTCCACCGAAAAGTTTGTCCACGGAAGGGTTAAATTAACTAATATTATCATCCAAACCTCAAACTTTTGAGGTTACAATATGGCGCACGTGGTTTTTGCAAATAGCCTCTCATATTACAGCACGTTAATCGATATATGGATTTTTTTATGCCAGTACTTACCAAAATATGAATGGAACAGAAAAGGTGCACGATCTTTTACACAAAAGTAAAACAACACTTGTTTATAAATTTTTCATAAACTTTGCCAAGGGGCGCTGACGGGTGTCATTTAAAATTTTTGCTCGTTTTGATAGCTCGATAATGTTGCCAACCAAATTAAATAAACTAAGGCTGCGTTGCATTTCACATATATTGAATATTCAATTTAGTTGGACCACGGAAGGGGTCGCAAAATTGGTAACAACATGTTTATGTCTTATAATTCATTTGTATTGTTTGCTGATTTTTCCTAATAACGTAAAATGAGAACTTTAACATGTAAGTAATAAACATGTAGGAAAATATATTCACATTTTTATTGTCAAGTATTTTTAATCTATAAGCAAACCTATGAACCTAGGTTGGGCACGGCCCACAGAAGGGGATCTAAGTCTCACTTTACTTTTAATATTTTAATGTAAATATAATATAACTAGGATATTTTATCGTAAATGACTAAAACAAATAAACAGTTAATTTATTACAGTAAAATATTAATGTATAAAGGATGAATTAATATATTTTTTTAAAAGGCACAATTTTTTTGTGTGTTTTGTTTATGACCCAAGTATATTACCAACATAGTCTTATTTATTATTCTGGTCATACTTACTGAAGTCATTTTAAATACTGTTTAGATAACTTGTTAAATAATTAATGTAATCAAAACGGTGGTATATAATTATATTATTATAACGTCTACCTCTGTATATATACCTAACGTAATAATGTCTTAGGGTTAGAAGAAAAGCACATGAAATGAAAATATCAATAATTATATCAACCCAGATGTGTTTAATTAGCTTAAAATATATTTAACGGAAGGACATCATCCAGTCAAGAAGGTCCAACTTCGAGAAAGAGTCAATCGTCGAATCCAACTTAGCTGGGCTGCTTTCGGGAAGCTACGTAGAATCTTCTCGTCCGAGATAACGCAGTGTCTCAAGACAAAAGTCTTCGACCAGTGTGTGTTGCCAGTGATAACGTATGGAATTGAAACGTGATCACTGACAATGGGCCTTATGAGAAGGCTCAAGGTCACACAAAGAGCAATGGAGAGGGCTATGTTAGGGGTTTCATTGCGCGATCGAATCAGGAATGAGGAGATCCGCAGAAGAACGAGAGTAACCGACATAGCCCGAAGAATTGCAACACTAAAGTGGCAGTGGGCCGGGTACATTGCCCGTAGAATCGATGCCCGATGGGGCCGACGGGTTCTCGAGTGGCGACCACGCACCGGAAGATGCAGCGTGGGTAAGCCTCCGACAAGGTGGACCGACGACCTGGTGAAGGTCGCGGGAAACCGCTGGGCACGGGAGGCGCAGCACCGGTCGTCGTGGAGAACCTTGGGGGAGGCCTATATCCAGCAGTGGACGTCTTTTGGTTGAAATGATGATGATGAGATTCAACGACTATCAACGTCAATGTATTGCCTTACTTTTCTGATGGCCTAGACGTCCGAACTGAATCTTCCAGCTAGGCTTGATATACATAGGTATGTTATTATTTTTAGAAAATCTGTCAAGCCCACAGTTTCAAGTACAAGACAATCGAAGACAATTTTGGAGCCTACATTCTGTAAGCCAACTTTTCACATTTGTTTTTCTTGATGTTGTGAAGTAGGTTATTTTAAGTCAACCCATCCGTACTAAACTATACTCCTATTGCAGTACTGTTACGTCATTTGGTAAAGTCAATGTTCATTATATGTTTATGAGACTATTTAAATCTAAACATCTTAGCAACTTACTGGTAGACGGCATGGTTAATGCAGTGGTAAAGCGATTGACTATTGCGCTGCGTTTCGTGGGTAGGATTCCCGCGCGGTATAAATATATACATGTATGGCCTACAAATGGTTGTTACAGTCTAGCTGTTTGTGTATGTGAGTTTAAATGTTTGTTTAGACTCCCAAGGTACAGGAGAAATTTCTAGTACGGTGCAACGTCGTATTTAAAAAAAAAAGTGTAAAAGAGAATTGGGTCTTAAGTTGCCAACATCGTTTTTATTACCTTAATTAAATAATGGTTTACTACTTTTCAAAACGACAAAAAAATCCCTAAATCAACACGTCAAAAGTAACAGCTGTTTGATATAACATCCGATGCTTCTCCTGCCTCGAGAAGCATCGGATTCCGATTTCCAACTCTAAATTGCCCCACTTTCGTCTCGTCCGCCTCTCGCATGCCCAGTTTTGCGTTAAAGTCCCCCATGACAACAGTGTAGTGGGTATTGGAGGAATGTATGGCTCTACTGACGTCCTCATACATAGCCTCCACCTCATCGTCGTAGTGTTTAGACGTCGGAGCGTAAACCTGTATAACCTTTAATGAATATCGTTTGGTTATTCTAAGTACAAGGTACACCACCCGAGTCGAAAAGCTCCTGACTTTTACAATGTTGTTTAGGAGGGATTTCTGGACAATAAACCCGACGCCAAGCCGTGTGGTGCCGGGCTTCGGCACCACGGCGGGGGATCATCATCTTCACATTACTGTAGCAAAATTAAAAAATGTCCAAAATTGACCCACCCGCGCTTCTAGCGCTGTCAGGATGTTCCGCGCTTTTAGTGTTAAAGAATAATATCCAAAGAGGTTAGGAGACTCTGGTTATAATAATCATTTAACTTTTAGGTATCTAATTTTGCGATAGATAAATAATGTCCTTCTGTGCAAGGCCAGAATCTACAACCAACTTGAAACTGTCACAATGAATCAGGTGACAGAAGTTAAAACTATAAATATGTGAAGGTACGAATAAAGAGTACACAGCTACAATACAAAAACAAATAAGCTACTATAGGTATAGGTATATGTGTGATAACCAGCAATAATACAAATGCCCACTAACTTTCACATACATAATAATGATTGAATCTCAGTGAATTTCCTTAGTGATCACAAACAAAATTTTCCGCGTAGAAACAGATTTCTATAGTGGCTTTAATGATATCGTTATGAGTGTGCAAAGAAAGAAAATAACACTAAACGTCGTGGATATATCCACGACGATTAGTGTGTTTATAATATATCATACAAGAGTGAAAAAAAAGGATAGTAAAGTAAAAAGCATACTTTAATAACAAAACAACATTTAATAACTACTAAGAAATAATTTCATTACAAAAAATGGTTAGAGGTACTTAGGACTATGCAACTTCTACAATTGGCTTACCACCTTCAGTGAGCCAGGCTGTGCCACTGGGAGCCTTCTGGTACATTTCTACTGCAGCGTTGCCGACTGATTCCACCTTCTGCCATTGCTGAGCCTTCAGGAACTGGCTAAACTCCTTATCCTGTCCCATATCCCAGCTTGTAGGCTGCTCCTTCAACACGGTTTCAGTAAAGCCGGGACATATTGCCAATATTCTTACACCAGTCCTCTCGTAGTTGGCAACATGGCCCAAAGACTTTGTGAATCCCATAACAGCAAACTTCGAAGCTTGGTTAATCGGCAGAAATTGGTCAACTCTGTAGCTGTATATAGAAGCTAGGTTTAAGATTGTACCTCCATTACCACCTCTGTCCTTTCTCATGTGGTCCCAAAAGGTGAATCCCCATTCCAAAACACCAGTGACGTTGATATCGATGGTCTTCTTCAGCAAACGGTCGTTGAGTATTCCGGCGTTGTTGACTAGAACGTCTACTTTGTAAGAGTCGAAAATCCACTTGGTAACGGTAGTAATGTCTTGTGTGACATCACAGCGAAGGAAGGTTGCTTTGTTGTTACCATACTTTGCTGTAAGTTTCTTCACCGCCTCAGCTCCGATTTTTTCATTGATGTCGAGGAGGATGGTAATTTTGGCTCCCCTTTGAAGGAACTTGTCAGCAATTTCGTAGCCGATACGGTGATCACGACAACTTTGTTTGTCAGGTCTCTCGCCATGTTGTTAGTTTGTCGCTTGTACTTTAACGAATAACAGATCTGCAAAGCAACCAAGGCATTTATAATCCATTGCAATCGCATTGGATGCGATAATTCCAAAAAATAAGCAATTAACATGTTATTTACTTGAATGTATTGATATCATGTTGTTGAACCGCTGAAAGATTAGGTATGCTAAGCTCAGTTTTTTAATTATAAACTAGTGTTTGACCGCATTCGCGCTTGATGGTAATCAGTGATGCAATCGTTGATCGCTAGTTTATTAAGAGCCTATTCAATAAAGAATAACTGAGTGGATAGGAAGGATAACAGCAGTTGAGCGAAGTAATGCAATGTCAAACCCAACAGCACCAGCAACGATGCTGCACCAGAGAGAGATTGTTCTGGAGACCCTCCACAACCAAATTCAACAACATTTGGCGCATCGTACCCGGCACACATGGCAACACAACTGCTCAGACTCGTCCTCCGTACGGTTTAACTAGAAATCATGCCGGAACACTACGGACCGCTTGGCGGCTAGACTTTGTCTGGTGGTTGGTAACTTCTGCTGGCAGCCGATGTTGTGGCCTACCATGGAGACGCTCACTTCACATAATAATGTGTTATCTAATCACTCCTCTGCCCACGTATTTGAGAATCGGAGCAGACGATGTGGAAAGAAGCGACATGCGGTGTTGTCCGTGTAAGAAGCAGTTCCTGAGGATGAAACGTTCAGACTAGTATAGTTACTTCCCACGGCTTGCGAACTTTTTTGTTTTTAGTGTGCAGCGTTATTCCAAATAGCGAATAGTCTCATATAATTTTTGAACTGATTGACCAGACTTTGTAATGTTATGTACATATTCAGATATACTTACACTTATTATTTATACTCATATTCATACTTATATATGTATCATTCATTTCCACGGTCCATAATATGCATTCCATTATTATGAGGCTCTGTTTTGATCATATTCCACTACACCAGGACTCATTTTTCTGTTTACAGACTCAGTCCTCAACTTTACGCCTAAGTTTCGGCGACTTATTGACCCCTTAGCGTAGGAAGCCGTACCTATGCAGGACTGTATCACTTTTTCCTATCAAACACTGCACTTTTTAATTTAATACCATTTATATTTACATTGTTACAGAACATTTTCATTATTTTGATATTTTTTGACAACATTGTTGATGTTGTATCTATGACAACCTTCTCATCAAAATTCTTGTTGGTCTGCTATTTTTATTTTATAATTGTTATTCGAACTCTTTTATGGTAAAATTATTTACCGTTCCTCGTCCATATTTTCGAATATTTTAAATTTCGACCTCCAACCGTTCTGCGAGGTTTCTTTAGGAATCATCGCAGAGCAGTGGTCAGTCGAGCTCTGGCTTCCAAACAAGCCTCTTAAAAGTAGGTCTCCAGTAAACGTTGCCTCGAGAGCCCTTCTAGGGTTTTTCCTGCTGTGCCAGTCTCTATATAACTGGTGCGCCTGGAGCTGCCTGGCCCTTTGCCGCCGGAGCCTTCGACTGCTGCCGGCCTTGTGACGCCGGGGCAGTCCCTCTTCCGTAGCTGCCGCCGGTCCACCAGGGCCGCTCCTCTGTACCTGCCGCCGGTCCACCAGGGCCGTTCTTCCGTTGCTGCCGCCGGTCCACCAGGGCCGCTCCTCTGTAGCTGCCGCCGGTCTACCAGGGCCGCTCCTCTGCAGCTGCCGCCGGTCCACCAGGGCCGTTCTTCGTGTAGCTGCCGCCGGTCCACCAGGGCCGTTCTTCTGTAGCTGACGCCGGTCCACCAGGGCCGCTCCTCCGTAGCTGCCGCCGGTCCACCAGGGCCGCTCCTCTGCAGCTGCCGCCGGTCCACCAGGGCCGCTCGTCCGTTGCTGTCGCCGGTCCACCAGGGCCGCTCGTCCGTTGCTGTCGCCGGTCCACCAGGGCCGCTCGTCCGTTGCTGTCGCCGGTCCACCAGGGCCGCTCGTCCGTTGCTGTCGCCGGTCCACCAGGGCCGCTCGTCCGTTCGTCCGTTGCTGTCGCCGGTCCACCAGGGCCGCTCGTCTGTTGCTGTCGCCGGTCCGCCAGGGCCGCTCGTCTGTTGCTGTCGCCGGTCCGCCAGGGCCGCTCGTCTGTTGCTGTCGCCGGTCCGCCAGGGGCCGCCCTTCACCATCACCCATCAATCATTCATCTACATTATTCATTTTTATACTTCCATCTTGTCTTTTTCTGTATACTTAATAAATACTGTCTCCCTCTAAAGTCTTTTCTTGTCGTTATACGACAGTTTGGCGCCCAACGAAAATTTCCTGCACCCCCTTAATTTCCTAAATTCAAAAGAAACACTTCGTCTAGTGTCGTACATTCTCAGCTCTTTGGTTAAATATTTTGGCTATTCTATCCCTTTCATTTTCTCTTAACACACACATAACTCATTCACTCATATATACTTACAACACCTAACTTAATTTTCTTTTTTTTCCTAACAGGAAAACAAGGTATACTTTTACATACTTAACTATCTTTTTCTAACTTACACTTAAATATGTCTCGTCCAATCAAATTTGAACTCTTAAATAAAAACGAGCTTGAATATGAAGTTACAATTAGACTGGAGGAACCAGCAAAGACAGTTATATTGTTAAAGAAGCAGATACTTCTGCTAGCCCCCACTACACCATCGGAAGATATTTTAACTTCGAAACTTTCGATTCTTTGAAAAACGATTAATTATTTATGTAAATTCTTTCTTTTGTTTACAGCTGCACATTCTATTTATTTTTTATATTATATATACATTACATTACATTTGCTCGACCCTACTCTTAAGTCTCACTCTTTTACCGTATGGAGCGGATTGCAACTCATTAAATAAGCCTATGCAGGAGCGGTTGGTTACTCCTAAAATAAGCCTAAACCAAATGCTAACTCTTTCGCTCTTCTAGGAGCTTAAATTTCTACTTAAATTATCTAATGTTTCCTTTTTTTTTTCCTTCCAGTCTGGAGCGGCTGACAACTCCAAAAATAAGCCTTGTCGTCATTCTAAAACACACTTCTATGAGTGGCAGTCATCAACTGTGAACTCCACCCATACCTGTATGAAGAGGATTGCTTGAAAGAGATAGGTGGTATGAATGGGTGAATGGAGATGGATGAGTGTGTGAAGTGTTGTTTTACAGTCCCTACTTGAAATCTTATTAGAAAATTTTCTACAGTTGAAAATTTTTCCAGGGTCGGGGGGAAAATGTAATGTTATGTACATATTCAGATATACTTACACTTATTATTTATACTCATATTCATACTTATATATGTATCATTCATTTCCACGGTCCATAATATGCTTTCCATTATTATGAGGCTCTGTTTTGATCATATTCCACTACACCAGGACTCATTTTTCTGTTTACAGACTCAGTCCTCAACTTTACGCCTAAGTTTCGGCGACTTATTGACCCCTTAGCGTAGGAAGCCGTACCCATGCAGGACTGTATCACTTTTTCCTATCAAACACTGCACTTTTTAATTTAATACCATTTATATTTACATTGTTACAGAACATTTTCATTATTTTGACATTTTTTTGACAACATTGTTGATGTTGTATCTATGACAACCTTCTCATCAAAATTCTTGTTGGTCTGCTATTTTTATTTTATAATTGTTATTCGAACTCTTTTGTGGTAAAATTATTTACCGTTCCTCGTCCATATTTTCGAATATTTTAAATTTCGACCTCCAACCGTTCTGCGAGGTTTCTTTAGGAATCATCGCAGAGCAGTGGTCAGTCGAGCTCTGGCTTCCAAACAAGCCTCTTAAAAGTAGGTCTCCAGTAAACGTTGCCTCGAGAGCCCTTCTAGGGTTTTTCCTGCTGTGCCAGTCTCTATATAACTGGTGCGCCTGGAGCTGCCTGGCCCTTTGCCGCCGGAGCCTTCGACTGCTGCCGGCCTTGTGACGCCGGGGCAGTCCCTCTTCCGTAGCTGCCGCCGGTCCACCAGGGCCGCTCCTCTGTACCTGCCGCCGGTCCACCAGGGCCGTTCTTCGTCCGTTGCTGCCGCCGGTCCACCAGGGCCGCTCGTCCGTTGCTGTCGCCGGTCCACCAGGGCCGCTCGTCCGTTGCTGTCGCCGGTCCACCAGGGCCGCTCGTCTGTTGCTGTCGCCGGTCCGCCAGGGCCGCTCGTCTGTTGCTGTCGCCGGTCCGCCAGGGCCGCTCCTCCGTAACTGCCGCCGGTCCACCAGGGGCCGCCCTTCACCATCACCCATCAATCATTCATCTACATTATTCATTTTTATACTTCCATCTTGTCTTTTCTGTATACTTAATAAATACTGTCTCCCTCTAAAGTCTTTTCTTGTCGTTATACGACAACTTATAACCCCCCAATTATTACAAAACGAGGTCTAATTTTAGTTCCAGACTTAATGATTGAATCAGTATAAGTATTTCGAACTTTATTGAGGTTAAGTCAAAGTTCTCAATACCAAAGTGACAACTTACTACGCTACGGATTTTGATGCGGTTTTTTTTTAATAGATAGAGTGATGAAAGTGGAAGGTTGATATGTATAATAACATCCATTAAATAGTGGAGAAATACTATTATTTTTGAGGTTTTTAATATGATTACATTTTTAACGCGTTTTCAGTGAGACGCAGGCTGAACCTTACGAGATTTATCAAAATAATGTACTAAATATTGTACACATTGGAAAGGTCTACAGAAAAGTCCGTTATGGTAACGTCCTAATAGAATATTCGGATAAAAGTTATCATATTTGTTAATCCAGCACCCTAATTGCACAGTAAAATTAATCTCAATTAGAATATTTTTTAAGTAAATTTCTAATCCATTGCTCTATGTTCGAAAATTGTGTCTGCTCAACAACCTAAACAACGCAATGAATGTTATTGAACTGTCAAAATGAAACCCATTGCTGCTGATAGTGTGTTACGCAATGACCCTACAGCAAAGCAAAAAATTCGAAGACGACAGGTTGCGAGGAGAAGCAGTGACAATATTATATGTAAGCCTCTAGCTGATTATATCTATGCTGTGAGAAAACATAACGAGTGCTGCACTGCAGGCAGTCTCCGAATGGGGCAATGCCAATCTTGTAGCATTCAATGCCGCCAAAACACAGGCGTGTCTTTTCACCGAAAAAAGGAGCCCGTTCACCTTGGCCCCTACTTTTCGGAATGTGTCCTTGGAGTGTTCCGACCACCTTCAGCTTTTGGGAGTTGAGATTTCCTCGAACCTTAACTTTGGGCGGTTCATTGAGTCCAAGGCCAAGGTGGCTGCCAGGAAACTTGGCGTTATCGCAAAGGTCCGGCAGTACTTCACACCTGGGCAGCTTCTAATGTTATACAAAGCACAGGTCCGTTCGTGTGTGGAGTACTGCAGCCACATTTGGGCTGGTGCTGCCAAGTGTCACCTGGCCACTTTGGATTCAGTGGAGAGACGTGCAAAGAGGCTGATTGGTGACCCTGATCTAACTCGAGTTGGTCTCCAAAGCCTAGAGCACAGGCGTAGAGTAGCCAGCCTTTCGGTGTTCTATAGGATGCATTTCGGGGAGTGTGCGAGGGAATTGCATGATTTAATTCCCCCATCTCCGTTCCACCAGCGGACGACCCGTCGTACGGCTGGTTTCCACCCTTACGTTGTTAACACCACTACGATCCGGACGAAGCGCTTCGCCTCCTCCTTTATACCGCGTACATCGAGGGACTGGAACAATTTGCCCGCGGCGGTGTTTCCGTCGGACTACAATTTGAGTGTCTTCAAGGCTAGAGTGAATAGGCTCTTAATAAACTAGTGCGCTTTACCATCAACGATTGCGTCACTGCTTACCATCAGGCAGGATTGCGGTCAAGCGCTGGTTTATAATTTGTAAAAAAAAAAAAAAAATAACGGGCGAGCGATTTTGAGTCGGATCAGTGCACCTACTGCATCGTTGCCGTGAACCCAGATTGATACTAGTATTCTGTATAGATAATGTAATGATGTTAGTTAGTAAAAAAAAAAACACGAAGTCCTTTCTCCTTGACCAAGGCTCTTACGAGAACCTTGACTCTTATTTCAAAAGGAAAGATAAAGTCGATCAGAAATTAAAATTATTGATTCTGCTAATGCTAATCATGTGTCTGTTTATGATGAACTCCTTCTTCAAAAAAGCGTGAACAGCGGAAGTGGACTTGGATCAGTCCCGATGGGGTCACCAAGAACGAGATAGACTTCATCATGACAAAAAGGCACATATTCAATGATGTCTAAAGTAATCAACTCACTCAAATGCGGCAGCGATCACCGTATCTCCGAATCTGAACATAATGTCCGAAAGGTCTCGTCTGATGAAGTTTACAGCACAGTGATGGGCAGCACCCATCCAGATCCATAACTCCGAAGGTTTCCAGCTCGAGCTCCAAAATCGCTTCGAATGCTGAAGCTGTCCATACGGTCGGGATCAAGTATTTTAAGACCCGCTGTACAAATAGAACTAAAAAGCTCTCGGACTACACTCTCGAGCTCATGAAGGACAGATGTGAGATGGTTTTACATTCGTCAAGTGATGCTTGCAGATACCGGTAGCTCAATAAGCAGATCTCAAAGTCTCTGAAGCGTAACCTACGTTGGTATAATACCGAGCATATAACGGAGGTTATAGAGGGAAACAAAAGCTCCAAAGTTTTCGCTAGGAATCTAACTATTGGGCCTAGCCGGCTAAGCAAGCTGAAGACTGATGACGGCAAGATCATAATGTCCGGGCTCGAGCTTTTGAGAGAAGTCGAGAATTTCTATGGACAGTTCTACACTCGACAAAACCCGCATTAAATCTTGCTGAAGACCCTAGAGCAAGATTAACCCGACATTACGCCGTAGATATTCCAGACGTCAGCCTGCAGGAGACTTGATTGGCTCTCAAACATCTTAAAAACAACAAGGCGCCGGGCGATGACGGAATAACGGCTGCGCTACTGAAGGCTGAGCTACTGAAAAAGGGTGACAACACCATTTTGAAAAACTACAGACCCAACTCATTTCTGAGTCATGTCTATAAGTTGTTTTCGAGAATCTTCATGAATCGTCTCACCTGCAGGTTTGACGACTTCCAGCCTCCCGAGCAAGCCGGTTTCCAAAAGAGCTTCAGCACAGTCGACCACATACACACACTGCGGCAGGTTATACAGAAGACCGAGGAGTATAACCTACCCCTTTGCTTGGCGTTTGTGGACTACGAAAAAGCCTTTGATTGGATCGAGCCCTGGGCTGTACTGCAGTCTCTCCAGCGGTACCAAGTAGACTATCGGTATATTGAAGCGCTGAAGGGTTTTTACGAAAATGCCACCATGTCAGTTCGAATACAGGACCAGACCTCGAACCAATACCTCTGCAGCGTGGTGTCAGACAGGGAGATGTTATCTCCCCGAAACTGTTCACCGCTGCATTGGAGGATATCTTCAAGGTTCTGGACTGGAAAGGACTGGGCATCAATATCAATGGCGAGTATATTACACATTTTCGGTTTGCTGATGATATCGAAGTCATGGCTGAGACCGCGGAGGACCTCAGTACAATGCTCGAAGACCTCAGTAGAGCCTCCGAGCGAGTCGATCTTAAAATCAACATGGACAGGCTGACAGTCATGTCAAATGAACATGTTGTACCGACTCCTATAAAGATTGGAGACTCTGTTCTCAAAGTTGTTGACAGTTACGTGTACCTGGGACAAACTATCCAGTTAGGAAGGTCTAACTTCAAGAAAGAGGTCAATCGTCGAATCCAACTCGGCTAGGCTGCTTTCGGGAAGCTTCGTAGAATCTTCGCGTCAGAAATACCGCAGTGTCTCAAGACAAAAGTCTTCGACCAATGTGTGTTGCCAAAGATGACTTATGGAATTCAGATGTGGTCGCTAACAATGGGCCTTATAAGAAGGCTCAAAGTCACTCAAAGGGCAATGGAGAGCGCTATGCTTGGAGTTTCACTGCGCGATCGAATCAGGAATGAGGAGATCCGCAGAAGAACGAGAGTAACCAACATAGTGGCAGTGGGCTGGGCACATTTCCCGTAGGACCGATGCCCGATGGGGCCGACGGGTTCTCGAGTTTCGACCACGCACCGGAAGACGCAGCGTGGCACTATGGGAAAGCCCCATACAAGGCCGTCTCAAAACCGTTTCACGTGAAAGTCGTTGTTATGGAGTAGAACTAATTAATTAATTTAGTCTTATAAATAAGCTTTCTTTTCTATATTTTTTTAATTATTTTTTGCTAACCATAATGTATATAAAAAGGCATCAAAGCTAACTCATGTTCAATGATGTGATTTTGGCACAATACATTACTACAATTCAACGAGACATTACTCGAAAGTTTTTCTTATAAATGTATAAGTATTATACATTTTTGAAATGCTTATAATCTCCTCATAACGTTTCTTAAATAATATTATATATAATAAATAAATAAATTAAAATTAACCAATGTAGTTTAAGATGGTATAATTTTCAGGTTACTTTTTTTTTAACGAGACTTACCCGTTTACCGCTGTTTGCCGCTGTCGAGATATTTGTTGTATTACGATCTTTATACATTAGTTTACACAAGGAGAAAAAAAAAGTTGCGCATACTTGCGCCTTTTCTGACACGGTACCAAAACATATCGCGAGATAATTTTTTTCCAATATCTTTTTACTGCTCACATAATCATCTGTTATCTATTAAGGTCAAATTGATAAAATGGTCATTATTATTTATAGTTATTTGTGGTTTTGATATAGTTTTGACCACCATATTTGATAAAATATGGTCACTATATCAATTAGGGTCAAATTAAAAACAGGTTGGTTATGGGAAGAGTGCAAATATTAGTTTCTTATCTTTTTGCACATAGCACTAATTCATTGGCCAATAAAAGAAAGGCGAACCCTGAAACATCCACAGTTGTTCATCAGAAATTCAGTTGCCTTAAAAAAGCAGTTAATACCTATTTTCAAATATTCACAGAAGTTATCTGATTTGAAAATAATGGGTGAATTTGTTTGTAGTAAACGAGAGTTGTGCAATTTGTTGATAAATGGGAATAACATAGAAAACTACTTGCAAGAAAATTTCAATTTGTCACCAGAGGATATGAATACTGTGGTCTCCTACATTCAAAGAAACTTGGTATCTAAATGTAACGAACGCTGGAGAAATGCATCCCGGAAAAGAGAACGCTTTGAAAGTAATAACGTCGACTGGTTAAATGGTGAATTTCGTGTTCCACTGGAGTGTCGAGTCACAGTTAATGACCCTAATACGTCTGGAAGCAGTGCAGGTGGCAGACCATCGAAACCATACGAAGCATCTTCAGAAAAAACAAAGAAACGAAAAAACATGCAATTAATACAAGAGTACGGACTGGACTGTGTGCTCAATGCATATACTCAGGAGTTGCGGTCTATGGGTGAGACGGAGGAGGCCACAATTGTTAATATTATACGAACTGCGTCAAAAAATGATAAGAAAAAGTTTCTTAAATTCATAACTGAGAACCCTGAAGATGTTATACCTTTTACAAAGGAAGAAGCACTGCGGATATTTATTGACTTAGACCTTAACAAAGAACAGTATGGGAAACTTCGTATTTGTTTGGCGGACAAAAACTGCTCAGTGTTTCCTTCTTATCCAACTTTAGCCGAAGCGAAGAAGATGTGTTACCCACCAGATTCGAGCATAACCATTACTAACATAAGTGCAAAAGTCAATCTGCAAGACTTATTGGATCATACTGTGGCACGTATATTACTAATTGGTTCAGTTTACAAAAACGGTTTAAGACAGTTGAAACTATTCTGCAAATGGGGTTGTGACGGGTCATCAGGGCAAAGTGAATACAAGCAAGTTTTGCCCGAAGAAAGCGATTTCACATCAGATGCGAACCTTTTTATTGCTTCACTTGTACCCATTAAACTCATAGATGAGACAACTAATATTGTTATTTGGAAAAATGAAACTTGCTCATCCGTAAGATATTGCAGACCTATATTGATAGAATTTGCCAAAGAAACTCCTGAAAAAACCGCTTCTGTTGTGGCTGATATCAAAAATCAAATTGAAAACCTGTCTCCTTCCATGATAAATAAGAATGGTGAAGTAATTGAAATTACTCATAACCTATTTTTAACCATGATTGATGGTAAAGTAGCACAAGTTTTAACTGAAACTCCTTCGAGCGCTTCTTGTACAATTTGTGGTGCTACTCCTCGGCAAATGAATAACTTAGAGGCAGTTAGGACACGAGATGTGAATGAAAGTTCATTTCAATATGGACTGTCAACACTACACGCTTGGATTAGAAGTATGGAGATGATTTTACACATTTCCTATAACTTGTCTTTCCAAAAGTGGTCAGCCACTACACCAGAAAATAAAAAAAAACAAAGACGAAAAGAAAACACTGGTACAAAAGCGGTTTAGGGAGGAAATGGGACTGCATATCGATAAAACTCGACAAGGCACTGGAAATAGTAATGACGGCAACACAGCTCGGAGATTTTTTCAGAATTACTCTTGCTCTGCAGACATTACAGGTGTAGACGTAGAACTTATAAAACGAATGTACATTATACTACAAACTATGTCATCTGGAATGGCTATTGATTCAACAAAGTTCGGTGAATACGCATATAGTACCGCCCAACTGTACGTAAATAATTATAATTGGTATTATATGCCTTCCTCCGTACATAAAATACTTATTCACGGAGAAAAAATCATTGAGTACTATGCTATATTACCTATCGGACAATTGTCCGAAGACGCTCAAGAATCCCGCAACAAGGATTACAAAAAGTTTAGACTTCATCATTCTAGAAAATGTTCAAGAGCGGCTACCAATACAGACGTGTTCCATACCTTATTGTACACTTCTGATCCATATATATCAAGTTTGAGAAATACCTCAGAAACAATATCGAAAGAACTTTTCGATGAAGCCAAGTCCCTTCTTGCTGTCAACGAAAGTCTGTAGGAGATTGTTGAATTTTGTACATTATTTTTTTCTCGTTAGACACTGTTTATACAATGATATTTAATTCTATTTTATGTAAGTAAATTTAAAAAAAGTATATTTTTTTTATTTTTTAAATAAATTAATAAACATAATTTTCAAAATTATTATTTTTTCTTTTAAACCTTATACATTCACGTATATGTATGCAAAATTACAGATCATTTAGTTTTGAAATAACTGAGATACGGAGTTTTGAGACGAAACATACGCGATTTTCCCATAGTGCGTGGGTACGCCTCCGAAAAGGTGGACCGACGACCTGCTGAAGGTTATGGGAGACCGTTGGATGCAGGAGGCGCAGGTCCGGTTGTCGTGGAGAAACTTGGGGGAGGCCTTTTTCCAGCAGTGGACGTCTTTCGGCTGAAATGATAATGATGATGATGAATACGTGCGCGCGCAGCAGTGATTCTTAGAGGTCACAAAAACATTGCACAGGTTTTACCTATTGTAAAAAACAAGAAATAGTAGGTTTTTGTGATATAAAAATATTATCAACATATAGTAGTATATTGACATTATTTTTATCTCCAAATTATTATTCTGGTCAAAGTCATTTTACATACTTTTTAGATAACTTGTTACATAATTATTGTTATCAAAAGCTGGTATATAATTATAACGTCCACCTTTGTAGATGTACCTAACGTAATAACGTCATAGGGTTAAAAAAAAGCTGTGTTATGTGTTATTGATTAGCTTTGGAACAAAAAAGATTGGCTAGAAACAAGAATAAATAAGATAGATCTTAAAAAGGGCACTAAGATAAAGTGGGGCTGAGCTGGCCACGTCTTCCATATGCGCATATAGTTAGCATTGTAGCATTTGTCACTGTCTTCTTCTTCTTCAGCCTATAGAGATCCACTGCTGGACAAAGGCTTCCCCTAAGGCTTTCCACGATGACCGGTCTTGTTGTAACCCGGAATAATAAAATAATTTATAAACTTATTGAAACAATTTCATATCTGACAACGGTAAACTGAATATTTCATGCTGTAAACCTAACTATTAGAAACCTTGAAGAAGATTCTTTTGGTCTGCTCGCTGGCACACGAGGTTGGCGGGTTTGCGCCATAAACCCTATGTGGTTAAACGACCAATGATTTGGCTGAAATTTCTATTTGGCTCTTTTTTGGCGGGCCTAGGGTCAGGAACCCGTTTGGAGGCGTCGCATCTTGGCTTGCTTCAGGTGGCTTTGATCCCGACCGGATCAGGCTTGTGGAGTGGTAGTGTGCTGGGCCCTGGTGGTACAAGACACCCGATTCTCTTTCGACGACGACGACAGGTATAAACTGTCATCATTTCTTTGTTGTTTCTGTCAGCGCGATATCCTCAGCATACGTGAGCAACCAGGGAGGTGGATCATATATGCTGAGGCCTGTATGGAGACTGCATATGCTCTTTCTACATAGATTAAGAGCATATGTAGAGGCGTGTTCTTCGATCTGTATCTCTCCATGGTGAAGCGCAGGCCGCCTTCAACGTGTGTTTGACTTTATACCGTAAATCAGAAGCGTTAGTCAAGAAGGCTTATCAGAAACGTTAGTCTGACTGTATAGTTATTGTTGGATGTATCTAGTGAGAGAGAGTGAGTTTAGAACAGGTTGCGTCTAAATAGGCTATAACTTAATCACAAGCACAACCTCAGATAACTTTTGTAACGATTGAGATGTGGTCACAACTTCAGATAACTTTTGTAACGATTGAGATGTGGTCACAACTTCAGATAACTTTTGTAACGATTGAGCTGTGGTCACAACGGTCCACCCCACGAATCCTTCTATAAGCGACCCTGAGCTTGTTATATGTCTCATGTGGATTCCCTGCTACACTTCGGTACCGAGACGGACTGAGTCACGGAATTGACTGGTTAAGTTATGAGTTTTTTTTGTCATATAGGTTGTTACTTATGCCACAGTGTACTCGTTAGGCTTGCGTTTTTTAGTAGCTGACCCTGTTCTCGTTAGCATCACGTGCCGAAAATCTGGACGTCATCAGTGTGCAGGGGACCGCTTGAAGAGAAGGTTGTTACCACCAGGTGTTGCCGGGCGGCAAATTGCCGTGCGCCCACTCACTTATATAAACATATGTAATGTATTTTTTTGCAAACTTGAAATATACACTATATTTTATGGTGCATTTCTGCTTAAAACTAAAAAATCATGTTGATTTTAGCATTCAAAATATTAATTGATAATAAAAAACAAGACTTGACAAAATGGAAGCTGAAATTGTATCTTGTATAGAGGAAGCATCTGATCAAGGGCAATTCAACTTTGATAATTCAGCAAACGCTTTAGTATAAAGATTATCCCAAAATATTCTCAACTCTGGCCGCAACATCACTATGGATAACATTTTTACTTTGATACCTCTTGCTGATCAGTTCCTAACTCATCTGAAAGATCTGCAGTATAAGTCCCTCAAAGAAAAACATTCGCACAATAAAGGGTGTTCTTGATAACCAAAGTTACTGTGCAACGAATATTGCACATACCTTTGTGAAGACTTTTTTAATAAATCATATCCTTTTAATTTAGAAAATAGGTATATAATTCTGTTAATTTTTTCCAATTTTGAAAGTTTTGAAATTTAGAGTACCTATAATGGATAAGGGAAAAAAGCCAGTTAAAATGCTAAGTTTCCTATAATCTTTTGTACACCAAAATTCTTAAATTATGATAATAATAATTCCAAAATTCTTATTAATAAATATGTTGATTTATTATTACTTATTAGTGGCTTATTTAAATCCTGAGAAAAAAATTGCTATATTACTAGTTAAAATGGTCAAAGAAAACGGGCGGCATAATACTCCCCACGCGCCCACTAACGTTTTGCAAAAAGACGCGCCCACTCTGGGGTTAAACTTTCCTTACTCTAATTCTAATAATAATTTCTAACACACAGTCTTGCCTAACTCAAAGTTTCATTTAGTTATACTATGAAATAACAAGCTTACACTAAATTACCTATATGTATTAATTTTACACGAGTATAATATATTACAAAATTAAAGAAATCGGCTTACTGTTGCCAAAGGGAAGTGCCCAAAGGTTGGCAGCATTACCACGTTCTTTTCGTTATTACAACATTTTTTGTATTTGTGTTTATCGACAATATTTATATTATTCCGTACGGTGGACGGGTATGAGCAGTTGTGTTGCGATGTGTGCCGGGTACGACGTGCCTAATGTTGTTGTGTCGGGAGTTTGGTCGTGGAGGGTCTCCAGATCATCCTCTGGCGCAGCATCGTTGGTCGTGTTGTTGGGTTAAACATTGCATCACCTCGCTCAACTGCCGTCTTCCTTCCTATTCACTCAGTTTTTTTGAGTGAATAGGCTTAATAAGCTAGTGCGCAGGTGCATCAGGCGGGATTGCAGTCAAGGACTAGTTTATAACTATTAAAAAAAAAAAATATTTCATGTTGGATTGAATTTCCAATAAACAAAAATATTAAAACATAATGAAATACTGCCCGTATTTCATTATGTTTTAATACTTTTGTTTAATTTGGATCAAGATTCTTTTAGCAGCAGTTCGGAATATGGATTTGGTCAGGCTAATAGCAATCGGCTTGCCCACTTTTATATGGAATATAAAATAAGTTTGCTCTTCACTTTATATGGAACATAATCAAATTATAAGTATTAAATATGTACACCTCTGCCAAACTCTGTACAGATTACAAGCGTAATGTTGTGTTATGTATGTTATTAAAAGAAAAACTTATTAATCTTTTAATGTTCGATCGAAGCGACCTGAATAGCTAAAAAATAGTAACCACTGCTGAAGAAAAAAAAATCGAACTTCGTAAATATATGTATAGGTAGGTATTCTTACCTCGCAGTGTTTTAGGGAACGTTGTGAAAGTGGATTTTATCAAAACGGTTGGTCTACTATTTCGGTTTACTTGCATTTTTTGTAGTATATCGCTCTCAGACATAGTCTATAATAATTCAGCAGAGGTACACAGTCGAGATTTCCCAGAAAATGATTTAATGGAGTGTTCTGGGTCATTTTGTGTGGTGTCACTTGGAAAGCTGCCGCGTTTAATAAGAATTGGGCAATCCACATTTGCCGTATACAGACGATCAATTAAACAAACTTACGATCCAGTAGGTCCCGCTTAGTGCTAAACGGGATGAGCTGAACTCCTTTGATAAAGATTGGTCCTTTTCAGCTGCAGAGCTACCAAACAGCAACCTTTCCTCTTTTTGCCCAGATAAAGAGAGGTGAAAGACGAGTAGGGTGGCCTATTCCTAGCAGTGGGACATTAGTCTTCTTCTTCTTCGGCCTATAGAAGGCCACTGCTGGACAATGGCCTCCCCCAAGGGACAATAATTATTTTTCTAGTAGTGGTGCGCCAGTAGTAAGGCTCCGACTGACGGGTCGCAGGTCGCGGTTCTTTCGGTATTTTGTGTAAATTATTTACAGCACAAAATGGTACTCACTTAAACGAAAAACATTGTGAGGAAATGGCATGTCAAAAGTTATACCAATTGTTTTTTCGACCGTACGTAACATCTTAAACCCACACTAGGCCTGCAGGCATCTTTGAAATGAATGAATCATCGAAGAACCATCAGGAGAGGATCGACATGGCTTCCAACAATTTTGCTCCAACTTATTTGATGTGCCACACAAACCACATACGTCGCAAACACTGACATAAGAAGTACACGGAACATATGAGCCTACATTGAAAATATCCATCTTGTTATAGTTAACAAGCTCCCGGGGAACTTGACGCGAACTAATTTACATGTAAACCGCTTACAACGACAGGCGACGTTGAGCTTAAAGACAAGAATAAAAAAGAAACGTGTATTGATAGGCTAATATTAGGTATGTGTACTTACTGAAGCTTAGGGGCGTAAAGTTATGGTAAAGAACACTTTTACGGAGCTTTTAGAAAAAAAACTAGTGATTATGGTGCGTCGAAATCGTATAGTAGGTAAACATAATTCAATAAGAGTAACAACAGTACTAAAATTTAGCCCACTAGTAGACAGTACACAGTAGACAGTAGTAGTCTATTAGGTTCCTGGATGCGGGCAGCACAAGACCGGTCGGAGTGGAAAGCCTTGGGGGAGGCCTTTGTCCAGCAGTGGACATCTATAGGCTGAAGAAGAAGAAGAAGAATAACAGTACTTTTGATAGTCTACTATTAAAATATCATAATAATAAAAACGGCCGAGTGAGGGTCGGACTCGTACACGAAGGGTTCTATAACATTCATCATCATCAACATCTGGGCATTAATCCCAGTCGCATCCGAAGCTTTTTCAGCTTTGGAGTCTGGGGTCCGGTTACCAGTCTAACTGTTGATTTTTACTTCGATATTTTCCGTTAAGCGACTGCCGTATGACCTACACATTCCGAAGGCGATATCAAAGCGTTGCAGTGAGATCAATTGTTGGACTTTTGACGGCTCCCACAACCCATAACGACTGCCGTTAGAACATTATCTGTACAATAGGTATATTACAGTATTTGTTTTTATAGCGGCAATAGAAATCTGTAAAAAAATCAACAATCTAGCTATCACGATTGGTGAAATACAGTCTGATGATAAACAGACAAACAGTGGGGTATTAGTAATAGCATCCCGTTTTTACCTTTTGGGTACGGAACCTTAGAAATAACCCTAATCCTTGTCAATGTCATCGTTTATTAGATTAGGGTTATTATAAGAATAATGACCCTAATCCATTAGACGTTGTACGTATATTTTGTGTCCAGAACAAACACGCGGAAAAGCGCTGCGGCATCACCGACCCAGCACACCTAACCTTTTTTTTTTTGCGGATGGGATATCATCAAATTAACTCTCACGGTCTGGGCAGACCGGAAAGGCATTTTAAACTTTTACTGACTAAAAGCCACCCGTGTTCCTTCACTTGCCTGTAGGCCAGAGCTACTTTATTTTTTTAGAACAACCCGCAGATCTGGCAGGTATCTGTCTTCTTGGACATCGTCACGATGTGCTTACATCTCTTTGAGACGCTAGTGGAATAACTAACGGCTTACCGCCATTATTGGGCGTGCACAGCACTGGGTTGCGGCAACCTGGGCATGAAATAGCAATACAGCTTAGAGCTCCGGCTATTACTGCCAGCTATTTCTTGTGGCATTGGTATCATGCCCCGACGTTTTGCCTCCTCTCGCTTCTCCCACATGTGGGGAGGGCTTTGGCCTCCAGATCCCATAGCGGCAAACCGGCACTAGCCGGATGCCCATGGCCTTCTGGGACGCTTTCAAGCGTCGGGTGGGTTGGACTCGAGGGGCTCGCCCACACCGGTGCCCCGTAAAGGGCCATGGACCACACGACCCCCCATAGAGCCTCCAGCTGGAGGCGTTTGTACCCCCAGATTAGGGAGGAGCCCCCTCAGCGCAGCCCTGAACCACTCCATTTTGGGAGTCAAACGTCGTAAGTGTTCCTCGTAGTAGGACACCTAACCTCAACGTAATTATTTGTATTGTCATGCTCCTTGTCTACTTACGTGGCGAGGCAGAGAAGGGAAGCGGTAGGTATTACGTCTATTTAAATAATTAAATAATATTTTATCAACACTTTCAACAATATTCTTGATTATTTAGGGTTACAAGAGTTATCTTTAAGTAAACTTAAATAACATAAACGTTTTATTTAAGTTTACTTATCTACATAATTTTTAGTTACGAAAAATAGATACCTAGTTAACCTACGGTACCAGTTCTTACTGGAATCCCAGTGCCTATAAAGTGAGTCCATATTTTTCCAAGCTGGATTTTTTTTCCTCTAATTTTTTTCGTAAGTTTTTTCAATGCAGACTTCATTAAGCCTCAAGCAATATGCTGAAAAGTATGAAAAATAAAAATAACAAGGTGCTCAGATTATGACAAGTACACACTTGTTACTGTCAGTTTTAATTGCTACAGATAGATGTCGCTACCTGTCGCACGGTTCGCAAAAAAAATACTTTTTCTCCTTTATGTTTTTTGAGTCATGCAAATAAATAACGGCTTCTAGAATGTTGGATTTTTTTTTTTGACACGAATAAGGCTCGTCGCAAATGGGCTACCGACAGCCACAGCCACCGGTGTCTGTCACGCGCTACCGCCACATTTCTAAAAGTGTCAGAAGCGAGCGACAGCAATAGATTCTATTCTATTTTTGTTTATGGCAATGGTGCCGGTGTCGACAATTCTGCCAATGTCTAATGTGCTATGAGAAAACGTGCGAAGGCAAAGAAATAAATAAACAATAAAATATAAAAAAAGCAATTCTAGTTCAATAATAATTTGATAAATAACACTGTGTTTAATGCGAGACTTGTAGACAAGTGTTAGTAGGTACACTGAAACAAACAAAAATATAAATACGGTAAATATATTATGGTTAATTACATATATATAAATATGAATACAGACTAACACACAAAAATAATCATAATTTGATGTCATTAATTCGGATAAAATCCATCAAAGCTCCAAATAGCTTTGGGGAAGAATGTGTTAGTAAAGATGGAAAGTTAGTTGGGACAGGGATATGTAACTTAGGAAGAAGACTATACAGATCATGGGCTGGGTTATTATTGGAACACTGGAAAAATATATGCTCCAATGAGCCTTCATCTAGACCACATTCACAGAGCGATGTGTCTCTGACCCGGATTTTGTGGAGGAATACTGGGGAACAACAATGGCCTATACGGAGGCGAGAAATAGAAGATATTACCCTCTTTGAGGTTTTTTTAAACTGGTAAAACCAAGGTTTGGGTGTAACGTTAGGCTGTATTGCGTGATAAAAAGCACCTTTCTTCTTACTTGTATTTTGCCACTGCACCTGCCATGTGGATCGCAAGTTCTTTTTTGGAAGGCTCAGTAAATCATAACCCTGGCATTTAAAATATTTGAGGTCAGCGTCTTGGGACGTGACAGCGTCCTTAGCAAGATCATCGACACACTCGTTACCTCTTATGCCACAGTGGCTTGGAATCCAAACCAAGTGGACTGTTTTAAGGTTCTTGGCACAAGATAAAAGGGACTTTTTGATTTGGAGCAAGATTGGGCTGTGCTGTTTGCTCTTGAGAGGATTTTGCTCCAAAGCTTGCAGGCAACTAAGGGAGTCCGTGAAGATGACACCAAAATGTATGTTATGGGCTTCTATAAATAAACAAGCTTCCAGTATGGCTACGCACTCTCCTGTAAACACTGATGATTGCTTAGGGCATCTAAATTTCAACACGATTTTTGAGTTTTGGTAGTATACCGCAGCACCAGTACAGCTAGAATCTGAGAATTTAGAGGCGTCCGTGAAGAATATATCAAAATTTCGCCAGCGCTCACCAACCGCCGCATTGAAAATAGAGTTAGCCGAAGGGGACTTTTTAGATATGCCGATATTATAGAAAATGTCAGGTTTGAAACATATGGTTTCATAGTCAAAATTGTAAGCAGGGAGATTCGGAAGCTGAGCGATAGGAGAATCTAAATTTTGGTACAAACGAAAGGAATTTACAAACAAGGGGACTTCTTTATGTTTCCAATAATTGGAACTTCGACATGCGATATCCAGGTCTTTCACTCTTTGAACAAGCGGGTGAGAGTATTTAGCAGTGACTCTAGCCCAAAATCTCGAAGCTAGATACTGTCTTCTCAAAGCCAACGGTGGTTCAGCGCACTCTACCTGCAATGGATTTCATACAACCCAAAATGATCCTCAGGCACTTAGCCTGAATACTATCCAGCCTTGCCAAAGCACCTTTGTTACAAGGAATTAAAAGGAAAGATCCGTAGTCTAGAACACTCCGGACTAGAGCATTGTATACCAGTTTCATGGTGTAGGGATGAGCACCCCACCAGACACCGGTAAGAACTTTAAGGATGGGAATAGTTCTCTCGCACCTATTAGCCAAATAATTTAGATGATGTAAACCAGTCAATTTTGAATCTAAAACAACGCCTAAAAATTTAACTTTTGCAGAAACCGGTACACAATTCCCTTGGACGCTTACCGAAATTTGAGGTATTACTCTCCTGCGAGAAAATACAACCACAGCACTTTTTGGGGCAGATAGACTCAGGCCGTGATAATTTAGCCATTGGTTTAGAGAATCCAGGGATATGCATAGAGATGTTGCAGCGTCGCTAACAGAGTGATTGGTGACATATAAAGCCAGTTCATCAGCATACTGAAGAATTTGACAGTCGTTATTAAGGCATGAGTTTAAGTCAGCTGTATACAGATTGTACAGTAAAGGACTAAGCACAGATCCTTGTGGTAGGCCCTTCCATGACGTCCTGGCGTCAAATTCTTCCCCTGGGACTCTCAAAACCAAAGACCTAGACATAAGTAGACTGCAAATGCACTGTAGCATTCTTTCCGGTATTCTCAGCTGTTGCAGTTTTTGCCTGAGAATGGGAAGAAGGACATTATCATAGGCAGAAGAAATGTCTAGGAAGGTGGCGACTATAGATTCACTTTTGGAAAACGATGTGCGAATATCTGATACCAAAACTCCAACACTATCCATGGTACTGAGTCCCTTTCTAAAGCCAAATTGACACCTAGGAAGTAAGTCTCTTGATTCTACTAAAAATTCTAACCGGTTTTTCAGCAAGTGTTCAAAAATTTTCGCAAGGACTGATGACAAAGCGATTGGTCTGAAGCTATTTGGGTCGTCAGGGGGTTTGCCTGGTTTCAAGATGGGAATAATTATTTGAGTTTTCCACTGATCAGGCACCCAGCCATAATTGTAACAAAAATTTAAAATATTTAAAAAGAGGGTTTTTGTTCCATGACCCGCATGTGTTAAAAAGGAATAGACAATCCCGTCTATACCGGGAGCAGAGTCGTGGACATGGTTTAAAACTAAGTTAAGCTCCAACATAGAAAATGGCGCATCTAGAGGATCATCAGAAGGAATGAGAGACGGCTGATTTAGTTCATTTTCCGCTGGTACATACGGAGGAGCCAGTTTGTCAAAGAACCGCTCAGCAGTCTCACGAAGGATGGGAGAGGAAATTGTAGGAGAACACCCGGATCTAAACCGGTTGATCCTCTTCCATACAACCGATAAAGAGGTGGATGGGGATAAGGAACCACAGAAGTTAACCCAACCGGTGCGTTTCTTCCCTCGTAGCAATCTTTTAGATTTAGCGAGGGTCCTGTTGTACGTCACTAGGTTATCGCTCGTCATCGCCCCATTGTAGGCCCTTTCAGCATCGTTCCTTTCCTTTATGACTTTTGTACATTCCTGGTCCCACCAAGGAGGAGAAGGAATTTTTCCACGAGCAGAGTTTTTAAGGGGAAAGCATGAGTCAGCACTGGCTGTTATAACAGAAATTAAGTTTTTATAACAGTTTGACACTTGTAAGGGACTAAGAGATTTAAAATCCTGTGAAACTAAATTTGGAAGAGAGTTAATTTTTTCCTCCAATATTGAGGAATACTCCGTCCAATCAGGGTTGGATAGGAACTATGAAATTCTACATCTATGGTGACAGCCCCGGGAAGCTGCCACATTTTATAACCCGCTCGTTGTTGCGCAGTCTGAAGATGGATTCTGACACGGAAACTCTTACTTGGAAGATCAATTAATATAAGAACAATTTTATTGTTTAGTCTAATTTAATTTAAATGTTTATTTAGGTTTTAGGTTGAATTTATGTATATATATATATATATTTTATTAATGATGTTTTGTGCTGTACCTATTCAATATTTTGTTTTGATCATTGTTCTGCATTTGTTGTAGTTAATTTTGACTGTATTATTATATATTTTTTTATTAAATTGTATTTTATAATATTTTTAATGTGAATATTAATACGCCTGTGACAACAAGACAAAGTGTTCATTTTATGTTGATATCACATCTGTATTTTACCTACCTATGTTCTACAAATAAAATAATATCTGATTGTGGTTCTGATAGTTTGTTCGCGCTTTTGTTAATAAGCAGAAGGCGTAGACGACGGCGCCTGTATTAAGTGCATCCGATTTAAACTGGTCCTACAGTGAAACATATTCAAAAAGTATTTTTAAACATTTTCGAATGAGTTTGACTACATTTCAAGAACTGCTGTTGGTGTTAAAGATGGTAAATTAGTACGGCAAAATATTAATTTGCGGCAAACGGATGGTTAACTGCGCGGGGGGTGGACCAATGCGACAGTAGCGGGTGCCGGCGTTTTGTGTGGCACATAGTGACCACTAGTGGCGAGTCGCGGACACTACTGTAGCGAGTAGCCGCCACCGGATACACGTGTGTGGCGCGTCTATACAAAATATGTTAAAAAGTGTGTTAAGTGGCCGTCGCTGGCCACCGGTGGCTGTGGCCGGTGGCCCGTTTGCGCCGAGCCTAAGGTATTTTTTTAAGTGAAAAAGCTTTTGGCGGTGTTGTGCATTTTGTTGGGATGGGCATAAAAGTGAACTCGAATCAGGACATAAGTCCTGATTCGAGTTCACTTTTATGCCCATCCCAACCCCGAAAATTCGTAAAATAAAGCGAGAGTAGACAGCTGGCGCGGCATAGAATATCTACCTGTTTTCTACCTCGCGCCGAAAATGTATATCTGCTTCTGCTGTTCCGCTTAAGGGCGTTTCGGCATAGGGCAATTGCGCGTGTGTGTTTGTAAAACAACTTACTATACTCATTGTTTTATAATTAAATTGACATCTTTATATATTTTATTTCATGCGAAATTATTCAAATTATTAAAAAAATTCACCCTAAGTGCAACCCATTGTTTTTCTTTTCAATTAATTAGAAAGTAAATAAAACTAGTGTGACTAAACAGATAGGTATACTGACTTGATAGGTTCGATTTCTGTTTCGGATACAGTATCCAGACAAATAAATTTTCAATAAGTACTATCCAAATTTGTACCGAGAACTCTTCTCTTCATCTCAGCGTTAAACTCAGTTGCATCCGAAGCTTTTCAGCTTTTGGAGTCTCGGGTCTGCTTTACCAGTCTAACTTCTGATTTTTGGCTAAACTTCGATATTTTTTGTGAAGCGACTGCCGTCTGACCTCCACAACCCGAAGGTGATATCGAAGCATTGCAGTTAGACCAATTGTTGGACTTTCTAGGGCTCCAAAAACCCGTAACGATTGCCATTAATGTTCGTATGACACCCGGGACCAACGGCTTAACGTGCTTTCCGAGGCACGACCAGACTAGTGCAAATATTAAAATTCATGCATACAAATACTTGCACTGCGCGGGGATCGAACCCGTACCTCTTTCCGCAGTGGCTGCATTCGCTACCGCTACGCCACGGAGGCTGTCAAAATTTGTACCGAGAACCGATCAGTTCCAATACGTGGGATTAATGACATCATCAACAACATGTATACCTCTCATTCTGCCCACCTCTCTAAGAAATAGAGACGCTATGTTATATTTCGTAAAGGTAATAATAAACGATCAGCATGTTGATTAATGATCCGCGAATGTTGAAATAAGCGATAAACAAGCTCGGTTTAGTGCTAATAATGTTCCGCTCAACTTATCCGATGCGGGTCATTTATAATCGGGGAGAAATTGTAATAATTTGCTGTTTTTAGAAAAATACTGTAATTTTCCAGATTTTTTCTTGTTATTTAATGATAATAAACTGCGATGCCGCCTGAAGGTGAGCAGTGATGTAATCGTTGTGGTAAAACGCTAGTTTATTATGAGCTTATTCACTTTAGGTTAGACACTTAAATTATTATAATGGGAAGGGTAGACCGCTGCAGGCTATGCCAGTTCTTCGATGTATGTGGTAGAAAGGACCGGGCGGAACGCTTTATAGTATTGTCAGCAATTCATACTATAACAGATCTTTACATAAGCAAATATTAAATCGAAACAGTGGTATCAATCATAATCCGTGGGTCTTGAAGGAAAGTCCTTCCGTCTGCTGAAAACTTAATGTAATGAACGTGGAGCGTGTATCTAAGTGCGTTGCTGTCGATCGCCATTTTATAACCCTCGCTTTGAAATCGTTCTTAAAATCAAAATACCAACGAGGCAGAACGGTATTACATTAAGAATAAGTATATCATATTTGTTTCATCAACCGCATCATTGCTGACTCTACAAGATCGTTACAAAAAGCAACTAAAACTAACGAACTCCTCGATAACTACTTCACATCCATATGAGTCTGTTAACGATTTCTGTCCCAAATATAATCATAAATAGTATAAAATAAGTTCCGGAGGGTTTCAATAATAATTTTACTAACTGCGCCCCGCGGTTTCATGAGCGTAAATTTGGATCCTTCAGAAATATCAGAATAAAATTTATCCTATGTGTTATAATTTCTGTTTATCAACCATCGGTCTGCCAAATTTCTTGCATATCCGTTCTGTAGTTTTTACGTGAAAGAGTAACAGATATCCAGAGAAACTTTCAGTTTTATAATATTAGAAGAATGAGATAGGAGTAGGAAGGACAGGATTTTCAAGCATTTTCAGGATCGAAAAGCTTTAGAACCATAGTATTATATTTCATCTTCCAATTAATAAAAAATCATTGATAGCAAACGCACGAGCCTGAAGTGAGTCTAAAGTAAAAGTAATCAGATACCCATCCTATTTAAAGTAAACTAAATATCAACTTTACTACAATAACAATCGTAAAAAAATACTATTGAAAAAGCTATAAAATGATTGGAATTATAAATTAAACTTCACTATGTAGGAATTCAAATTATTTTTCCATTAAATCATAATATTTGTATACATTTACGGTGAATATGTGGCATGTTACGGTAGCAGCATAGTTTTCATAATACGGTTTTTTTCAAAGGTACGAAACGAACGGCTACGAAACTGAATGTTAAAAAATGTTTCATGATTACTTTAATTTGACCGGCATCTATATTTTGTACAAAAGTTTCTTTTTATACGAAGGTGAGCACTAGAGACAGATCTTTGAAAATTCTGACTTTGGCACGAAAGTAAGTAATTTTTATGGGACTTGGAAGTAGGTACTTACACTTTTGTTTGTAAGTGAGGTTTTGCTATAGGTACCTATCAAGTATCGTTTATGGACTTCCCCCTGGGCCCCTGGGGAGTTGCCGATGGCCATTCCCATCGGGCTCACGGCTAGTCTAAATTAATTTTATCATTATGTTATATCATTAATAAAGATTATGACCAAGATATATACTTCTAAGACAATACTCGCTCGTTTTATAACAATAATTAATTCACAGAGTCCTAAAACATTACCCGAGTAATCTATATAAATATAAGTAATAAAAAAATATTAGGTGCTCCGTGTACATGATGGTTCACCAAATCTTGCCAAATTACTTTCTCGCTAAGTTATAAATAATAAAGGCATGTACAAAATAAATGAGATAGAAAAAGGAATCGAATTAAGATAGTTTTTCTTGGTGTCAAATATTCCAGGGCAAGTATTAGTTATCGGGATGTTTGCCCAGCATCACTGTCACTGGGCGGCCTTGGGCAGGGGCACAAGTTACAAGAGATTTCTAGCTAATGGAAATCAGGTACTTCAGTCAAGCCTTTTGGATGATGCATGGTGGTAGGGACATCAAAGTGTAAGCTATAACTTAGTACTTACTTGATTCTGGACCTCGCTGCATGGAAATATTGCTTGAGTAATATTAAGTAAACAAAATAGTTATATCTCTTGAATGCTACCCAAAGAAAATAAAATATTTGTTTTTAATCTGAGTAATTAATGTTTACGATGCTATATAATCATTACGTATTGTAAAAAATACTTTTTAGTCAATAAATATTAAAAATTGTAAGATGAAAAAAAAATATATTACAACAAAAAAAAAAATCTGTTTACAACTTCTAACATTCTTAAGGCTTTTTAAATAATGTTTGTCACTCGAAAATCATATTAGTTACTAATGAAATAATGTTGATATTCGTTTAAATGGGAATAATGTAAAATTGACGAGACCTTATGAATCTTTGGCACTTCAAACCGTTGTGTAATTATTGTGTGAAATGTGGAGACTTTAGAGACATTTGGCCTGCAGTGGAATAATAATAAGCTGGTTTTGATATTGTAAGTAATTTGAAAAAAAATGTACTGCGATTCATTTTTAATTTTTAACTTCTTGTCAAAAGATTTTGACATTTGATATACAAATTTGAAATGCCAATTAACAAAAAGTCTGACATTTCAATACTTAAAATCACTAAGTTGATACCTTATCTTGATCAAATCATTAATGTAAAGACCAAAAAGTTCGCCGTCTGCAATGGTCTTCCCAGGAACCACCACATTCAATATGTAAAGAAAACCCTGTACGATCCGTGAAGGTATTGTTAGGTATCGATAACTGATTCTACTAATATCTACAAAGCCGGACAAAACTTTAAAAAAAATCCCTAAAAAAAATATTATTTCGCAAAAGGAGGTAACTTAATACATGAGCGGTAAGCAACTCTACCGCTGGCGGCGGGGGGCAGGGCACGCAGCACGTGGTCGCGTCGCTATTCGCTCATAATAATACCGGTCTTGTCACTTTTTTATAAATTACCAAATTTCCGGGAAATTGGAATTAATTCCCCGGGAAAAAATGATTATTTCAAAATTCATTAGTATTGTTACTATGATGATTATGTAAAATTTTATATTATATTTGGTCAAGAGCTTACCTAACCTTTGTTATCCTTATGGGTCGGACAGGGTTTTCTTTACATATTGTATATTGAGCGGAACTGTCTGGTCATTGAACGAATTTGTCAGATATCGTGAAGGCCGACGTTCAACAACATCCACATAATAAAGTTATCCAATAATAGTTTAATTATTCTTAATTTTAAACAAATAAAACTTATTAAACAAACACATCGTTTGCTTCCACAATCGCTTCTAAATTTTTTCGTACCACAGCCCGCCCTAACTCCAGTAGCACCGAGATGAAGTTGATAAATGACACGAGGGTAATCCAGCTTGTAATCTCCGCCGGTGGGTCTCGTAATTTTTCACCTTTTTCTATCTTTTAATCCGGAGCCGATCGCGCAATGGATGACGCGTCGCACGTAATGAACGCGTAGACGCGACTGGTAATGAGGAGGTCGGCTTACTGAGGCAGGGTGGAACTACGTCTTAAGGTTTATTTTACTTGGAAGGAGGATTTTATTGGCTTTTAAGAAAGAAATTTACCTTTTTCGGTTGGAACGGTTTGAGAGCGTGAGGCAGACTCGATATCTCTCCTCATACTTGTACTACATATTATATTTATCTGAAAAAAGGGTTTAATTTAAGATTAATTGGTTACTCCATAATTTTAATAACCCATTAATAGTTAAGAATTACATTAATGGGCAGTTTATTAAATTTTAAGCTACAACTTCAAACATTTTTGGAACTTTGCCACTTTGATATTGACTTAATTAACGTTAAAATAACTACGATTTGACTGCCTAACCCTTCGAGGAACACCAGCGTTATGTTATAATAATATATTTATTGGTTTATTTTCATTTTGTTACAGGTGGGTTCAAACCCACGACCTACTACTACAACTTGTAAAATTAGAGGTCATAATTACTGAAGCTCAACTGGCTAAAAATTATTCAACTGAGGAAAGATCCAGGTCCAATTTGTGATCTTAAATTAAAGCTAGGAATGTTCTTATATTAATTAATTTTCAAGCAAAATCTGTCTAGACTGGATTTGATTGTAAACTTATGAATAATCATTTCTAGGGCTACTCTACTAGGAGTTTAGACGTGATGAACGCGGAGAATAAATACACGCCGATTTACTTCAGGTGCTGACGAAATTTGACACGTTTAAACATTCAAATCAAATCAAATCAAATCATTTATTTCAAATAAACCAGTTACAGGCACTTTTGAATTGTCAGATTAATCTACTGTTGCTTTCATAATGAACACCTTGTATACTATATTTTAAGCAAATAAAATATCTTATCTTATCTTAAAAAAACAGAAAGAAAAAATGCACTGAACTTAATTTTAGTTTGGCTTGTGAAGAACGGGATAAACGATGATATGCCACAATATATCCTTTTTTTTTAAATTATTATAAACTAGCGCTTGACCGCAATCCCGCCTGAAGGTTAGAAGTGATGCAATTGCTGATGGAAAACGCGTAAGTTTATTAAGCCTATTCACTAAAAAAAAAACAGAGAATAGGAAGGCCGTTGAGCGAGGTAATACAATGTTAAACCCGACAGCACGACTAATGATGCTGCGCTAGAGGGAGATTGATCTGGAGACCCTCTACGACCAAACTCCCGACACAACAACATTTGACCCATCCTCCGTACGGCTTCACTAAACATCATGCCGGAACACGACGAATCGCTTGGTGGCAAGACTTCAAAATGCTTGTTGTAAAACAATCATTAAAATCTTTGAAGGCCCTATGGAATGCCTCATATGAGTTTAATGTTTTCTTTAAGAAGAAGTTTCCAAATTTCGAATAAAATGGTAGTCTGTTGGAGCAAGGAGTACTGTGGATGTCTTAAACATTACAGTATGTAGCGGCTAGCTTTTCCATCATTTATTGCAGTTGCTAACAATAGACATCAGCCGTAATCATCTAACCAGCTTTCAGAAAGTTGTAGTGAATGATGCCGTCGTCCATCAAGTTCTCTAGGGTTCAGCCATTGAGAAGAGTGTTTCTGATTATTCTATAGGACCCAGTTTACTTCACTGGTAATGATACGATTTGAAATTCCTTCATTATTGTGCCAGTTGAGTAGATTCACAGAGCAGTGGACGCTCGTTTGTCGGTTTGCTGCAACTCATGAGGTACCTTTAATTTCTTTTCACTTTGCTTCAAGTGCATTAAAACAGTTTTACCACCAACACTGCAGCTAACTCAGACGTGGTTTGCGATGGACACGCTTCTAGAATAACCTTCAATTTTTCATTATCAACTTTGGTCTCCGGCCGCACACGGGTTAGTGCTATAGGTCGAAATTTTCAGAACGATTATGTTGGAATCAAAAGTGTATTGTGTTTTCTTTAGCAACACCGCCGCCATACACATCATTAATCCTTCGAGCCGTTGCTGCAGCACTGGTGCCGCGATGGAACTTTAGCAACACCGCCGCCATACACATCATTAATCCTTCGAGCCGTTTCTACAGCACTGGTGCCGCGATGGAACTCGCACTCGTAAATAACGCGATATTTTAAATTTTACATTTTGTATGCAAAGGAAAAAATAATAGAGGTAAACACAAATGAATTACGGATTTTAAAAAACAAAATCACGATTAAATAGCTAAATAAATTTGATATTGGAATTCCTTGTCAAAGAGGAAAAATTTGAGATCAAAGTAGCTAGTACAACTAAATACCAATTCCATATGTAGGTATGTAAGGGCCTATTATATTGGGCACGCCACAATAGCGGCGGTAAGTCCCATCTTTGAGGAGTGGCTACAGAGGCGCCACGGTGTCCTCACCTTCCGCCTGACGCAGGTCCTTACCGGAAACGACTGTTTCCTGTTGCGGATAAGGCGAGGGGAAACGCCAGGGTGTCACCACTGTGGGGTTACTGAAGACACGTTGGAGCATAGGATGGAGGTCTACACGGCTTAGACGGAGCACCGCCATATATCGTAGCGGCAATCGACAGCGATATCTCGAGTCTGGTCCAGGTCCAGGCCATGGCTCGGAGCGAGAGTGCATGACAGACTACCAACTCCTTCTGCGAATGCTGGCAGTGATGCTGGCAAAGGAGGAGGCTTTACGCCTCTAGCCGCCTCAGGAGACGTCGACGCGGGTTTGCGGGCGGCGAGCAGTGGGCAGCTCATCACCCGGTAAGGACCTGGTCTATATCGACGGCGCGTTGTGTTTCACGCGCGCCTCATATAGATGCATATCGTGATGGGGTCCACGAAGACCGATGTCTGGTTAGGGTTACGGTTGATCAAAAGAGAAACAGTGGCTCTGGCGCATAGGCCCGTACAGCAACACGGGTGGGTTTTAGTCAGTAAAAGTCTGACACCCCCTTCCGCTCGGGTGGAGCGGAAGTGCATGTGAGTAATGGTAAAGAGCGGGAGAGATGGTGGTATATCATTAGATGGTTTCCCATCCACACAAATAAGGGCCTATTATATAAAGTCAAAGTAAAATAGGCATATAAAAGGTACTTTTAAATGTCAACACTTATCTCTTATCACTTCTCAGAAAATACTGGTATATGGACGTCAGAGTCGCTCCACGTATGTAAAATAATAGTATTCGGTTGTATCCGGTTAAACTGGAAACTGTATCTACTGTAGTTGGGAAAATGATAGTAACACCACCGGAGGCCACAATACTTACAGATTTAGTATTGCAACATTTTCGAAAACAAAAAACAACAAAATTTATGAACTTCCGGTTCCGCTTCGATTGATTGCTTTTTACATTAAATTCGGTGTTTTGATGAAATTATAAACTCTACTGAGCAATAAATAAACCCCTGAGTTTTGTGTATACAAGATACAAACCTAATATAGAATTACGTTTTAAGGGTTCAGTCCCAAAAGTTAAAAACGAACCCTTTTACTAGAACTTTTCTGTCTGTCCGTCCGTCTGTCTGTCTGTCACCACGCTCGACCATGAACCGTAATAGCTAGACAGTTGAAATCAGAGATTATGTATTTCTGTTTCCCCTATAACAAATAATAATAAAACAGTACTTTTTTATTTTGTACTAGCTTTCCGCCCGCGGCTTCGCCCGCGTGGAATTCGGTTATATCGCGCTTTTTAGATTTCCCTCTGGAATATCTTTTTTTTTTCATTAAAAGGTAGCCTATGTCCTTTCTCAGGGTCTAAAGATTGTCTGTGCCAAATTTCATCAAAATCGGTTGAGAAGTTTAAGCGGGAAAGCGTAACAGACAGACAGACAGAGTTACTTTGGCAATTATATGTAATACTAGCTTTCCGCCCGCGGCTTCGCCCGCGTGGAATTCGGTTATATCGCGCTTTTTAGATTTCCCTCGGGAACATCAATTTTTTCCGAGAAAAAAGGGGTAGCCTATGTTCTTTCTCTGGGTCTAAAGATTGTCTGTGCCAAATTTCATCAAAATCGGTTGAGAGGTTTAAGCGGGAAAGCGTAACAGACAGACAGACAGACAGACAGACAGACCGACACACAGACAGACAGAGTTACTTTCGCATTTATAATATTAGTATGGATTACTAGCTTTCCGCCCGCGGCTTCGCCCGCGTGGAGTTCGGTTATATCGCGCTTTTTAGATTTCCCTCGGGAATATCATTTTTTTCCGGGATAAAAGGTAGCCTATGTTCTTTGTCAGGGTGTAAAGATTGCCTGTGCCAAATTTCATCACAATTGGTTGAGAGGTTTAGGCGGGAAAACGTAACAGACAGACAGATAGAGATACTTTCACATTTATAATATTAGTATGGATTATGGATAGGTACAAGAACTCTCGTGCGAGAGTTCGGCTAGCTTTTGACTGTTTTTTGAAATACTACTTACCTACTTTTACAAAAATTAAAAACTTAAAAATTACATTTTCTTTCTTTTTGGTGCAGCGGTAGCCTAGTGGTATGGGCTGCGACTTTGTAAGTCGTAAGTGCGAAGTTGTAGGTCATAGGTTCGAACCATTTCAGGCACTTTACTTTGTGTAAATTATTTCATCTCCACTGCTCTCAAAACTGTGAAGGAAAACATTGTTATGAAACCGGCATGTACTAGAGCCAACAAAAAAATCTTAGACATGTAACATCTATCAACCCGCACTGGGCCCGCGTGGTAGATTAGCGCCCACTCCCTCTCACCGAGAGGAGGCCTGTGGCCCAACAGTGGGAATGTATCAGTCTATAATAAGATTATAAATTGATTATGATTTTTTTTCGAAACCCCCGCTGCGCAAATCGGCCTTGCACTTGACCTCTCTTTAAGATACCAAGGTTCCTAATTCTGATTATTTATATTTTCTTTAGATAATGTTACAACTGGTCACGTTAATACTGGCAATATTGATAATTAATCAGGATGACTTGCGGTTACCAAATAACGTTTAATATAACAGGAATGTTTGTTTATTTTTAAGATTTTAGGTATTTATTTTATCGGCGCGTGAGTGTTTCTAGTCACCACGGTGTGGTGGTTATCTGAAGAGTATAAGCGGGTTCTATTTGAAGTGCTACTTGTTTGTGTTTAGGTTGACAGTATATTGAGTCTGAGTTGCGGGTTGGTTAAAAAAGAAACCGTTGCCCTGGCCTACAGGCAAGTGAAGTAACACGGGTGGATTGTAGTCAGTCTGATACCCCCTTCTGCTCCGCCCAGAGCGGGAGAGGTCATTTGATGATTTCCGATCCCAAACAAAAAAAAAAAAAAAGGTTGACAGTATAATGATGAGCACCAAAATGTCAATACTTCACATATTTCAATTGCAATATTTCTTCTGTGAATTTAACGTTGATTGACACAATACTTAAAGTAATGGGTTCGAAATAACAAAAAAAAAAAAATAGGTGTGTAGTACCTCTGTTCGTGACTGTATGTCTGAATCTGCGTAAGATTTAAGAAATCTCTTTCCTATATTTGAGTGTGTTTCTAGCGACCAAGGCCTGCACCCGAATTACACACTATTACTCTCACTTGGAATTGACAGCCTCCGTGGCGTAGCGGTAGCGGACGCGGCCGCTGCGCAAGGTGGCGCGGGTTCGATCCCCGCACAATGCAAATATTTGTATGCATGAATATGAATATTTGCACTGGTCTGGTCGTGCCTCGGAAAGCACGTTAAGCCGTTGGTCCCGGTTGCCATACGAACATCTAGTGGCAGTCGTTAAAGGGTTGTTGGAGCCCTCAAAAAGTCCAACAATTGGTCAGCTGCAATGCTTCGATGTCGCCTTCGGGTTGTGGGGGTCAGACGGCAGTCGCTTCACGGAAAATGTCGAAGTTTAGCCATATCAGCAGTTAGACTGGTAAAAGCTGACCTCAGACTCCAAAGCTGAAAAAGCTTCGGATGCGACTGAGATAAACGCTGAGATGATGATGATGACTCTCACTTGGAATCATTTCTAAGCATATTCCTAATCAAGCTTTTGTAGACCTATTATATTACAATATTTAGTACATTGTTTTGATAAATCTCGTAGTGTTCAGCGTGCGTTTCATTGCAAACGCAGAAAAAAATTAATTATTTACGACATCACATTAGAAACCTCAAAAATATTTCTCCACAATTTAATGGATGTTATTATACATATGAACCTTCCTCTTTAATCACTCTATCTACTAAAAAAAACCGCATCAAAATCCGTTTCGGCGTTTTAAAGATTTAATCATACAAAAGGACATAGGCAAAGAGAAAGTGACTTTGTTTTATAATATGTAGTGATTTTATCAACCATTTTTATCGTGTTTACTAAATAACACCTAGGTACATGCGCATGCTGTGGTCTTCTGTACATGAAGCTGCACACGTAAAAGTGTCTTCCTCTATTATTGTATTGTGTATCCTTTGTTGGAGATCCCAATAAATAAATAAATAAATCTTTATCAGAATCATAAAGATATTTTTATGGTGGATAAAAATTTTAATGCATTTTTATAAATATTTCCATACATGGCACTCGATTTTTAACTTACTTTTAGCGTAGTATGGCGGCCACTTTATTTAGATCCGGAAAAAAGGTCTCTACAATCATTTGTCGAAAAAAAAAATTAAACGATTCCGAATTATGAAATAACTGATAATACACGGTACGATGTTTTCCTCACCTTTATAGTATCAGTAAACGTGATCACTGTTCAAGTAAAAATCGGCTTTACAGCCACATAATTATGTACACTCTACTTAATATAATACATCCATCATTGTAGCTGCAGTTAGCACATAACTTGCGACCCGTTCCTGCTCCGAACGGTTTTTGAAACTGGTCAAAATATGGAAATTTCGCTATTAGATATAATAATGTAATTTAAATATTGATTTAATTTCTCTAGCTACATTCTATGCTAGTGAGAACAGCATCAAAATCCGTTGTGTAGTTTAAACCAACAATTCACTTTTGACACTTTGAGAGCCTCCGTGACGTAGCGGTAGCGGATGCGGCCGCTGCGCATGGTGGCGCGGGTTCGATCCCCGCACAGTGCAAGTATTTGTATGCATGAATATGAATATTTGCACTGGTCTGGTCGTGCCTCGGAAAGCACGTTAAGCCGTTGGCTCCGGTTGCCATACGAACATCTAGTGGCAGTCGTTACGGGTCGTGGGAGCCCTCAAAAGTCCAACAATTGGTCTAACTGCAATGCTTCGATGTCGCCTTCGGGTTGTAGAGGTCAGACGGCAGTCGCTTCACTTAAAATGTCGAAGTTTAGCCATATCAGCAGTTGGACTGGTAAAGCGGACCCCAGCCTCCAAAGCTGAAGAGGCTTCGGATGCGACTGGGATTGACGCTGGGATGATGATGAATGTAATTTAAATATTGATTTAATTTCTCTAGCTACAGTCTATGTTAGTGAGAACGGCATCAAAATCCGTTGCGTAGTTTAAAACAACAATGTGGTCACATAAACAGTGACGTTAAATTATACTAACACGTTGATCAAACTCAAATTATTTTATATCTTAAAAAGCAAAATTTCTGGAACGTTCTTCTAAGGTTCCAGACACCATGGTTTAAAAACCAATAGAAAGGAGCCAGCATGAAATTTCACAGTTACATACTCTTTTTGAAATAATTGATTTATCCAATGTTTTCAAATCACAGTCGGTAGAGAGTACAGCACAAGCCTGTCAATAAGAGGTACTTGATGAAGTAAAAAACTGTGTACAGGGTCGAAAGTACAAGTACAAGGTCTCATCATCATCATCATCAACCTTTTATCGTCCCACTGCTGGGCACAGGTCTCCTCTCATACAAAGAAGGATTGAGCGTAATCACCACGCTTGCTCAATGCGGGTTGGCGATTTCAGACTTAAAGTCCAGGTTTCCTCAAGACGTTTTCCTTCACCTTCAGTCATTGGTGTCCAAGATATACTTAGAAAGTACATATAACTTTAGAAAAGTTACATTGGTATTTGCCTGACCTGGAATCGAACCCGCGCAGTCATACTTGAGAGGCTGGTGTTTTAACCACTAGGCCACCACGACAAACTTACAAGTACAAGGCCTACTAAGTACTTACATTTACAAAATACGGAATAATAAAATCAAAAGGAGAAATAAAATAATTATATAAATAAATAATTTAAAATCTATTGACTTGATTGCTATAATAACCACTAGTAAAGAGTTGAAGTTTGAATTGATAATATGTACATTTATGTGTGTATTATGTGTATACAGATAGCCACCCACAACAATAATCGGCTAAAAATAGATATAACTGGCGTTACAACAACACATTAGAAAACCTGTATCGGTATTTTACGTTTTACATTAGATAAGACTCACATGTATTTGACATTAAGTCATGTTGTTGTATCGGAGTTAGTAAAGAATACAAGTGTTTTATTTCTTTAAATTATAATTCTGTTATGGCAGTGTGACCAAAAAGTAAAAATTGGTGACTCTAAGTAATTTATCGACAACTATAGTTGAATATGTGTATTTTGTCGATGATCCTACGGAACTATTGTAATAATAATACGCAAGGTAAGTTGGCGGCAATTACTGACTTTAAACTATTCAATTTAATTCAACTTTTCCCTATTTACAAATTAATTTGTTTTTGAATCAGTTTTTTTTTAATTTTGGTCCAGTTTTCAAGATGTTCTAAATTATTAGCTCCTCAATTTAATAGGGATGAATCCAAGGTATGAAAATCAAAAAAGTAATTAGTCCGTCATATATTCTTAAAGTAAAAAAAAAATTAAAACCCGTATTTTTTTATTTTGTCGAAATTACCGAAATCTACTGAGATATAGCGTATTAAATTTACGGAGTGGGGGCTAATTACGCCACGACGTGGTATATTTTGTACCACGGCTTGACATCACGCTACATTTCAAATCAATGTTTCTTCCTAAGTATTCGGTTGAAAGAAAAAATAAAAAATACGTGTTCAATATTTTTTTTAAAGCTATCTGATGCACATTAAATTATTTTTTTAGGATACAACCCAATTATCTAAATTATGACATAATAATCTCCGTATGCACTCAATTGCTATATCAATAGGTCCAATAAGTGGACAGTCATCGTTCCGTAACTTCACCTAAACCTAATAAAGGTCAGTATTGCTAAAAAATATTTTCATGGAGTTACTTAGCGACAGCGTCATTCCAGTCAAAAGCTGTCCAGTATCGGGCTTAAACCTCCTAGAATCTCTAACATCACCAAATCATGCATATTGTGTGATCTAAAAGAAATAATGTATGTAGAAGAATGTCACTCAAACGCAAGCCTTTTATTTTAATTCAACAAGGGTGAATAACCCAAATGCTAGCACTGCACAAAATTATCAGCACTCCGAATAAATTGTCAAATTTTAAGGTTTTTACTTACTAATTTAGGGTACCACACTAATACATATTAAATGTATGATTTTGGAATCCTGCTATTGGGATCACCATACTTTGAAGGTTCGAAATGGCAGAAATTGTATGAACAAACAATTAAACAAATTGCCAGCGGCGGTGTTTCCTTCGGACTACAATTGGAATGTCTTCAAGTCTTGAGTGAATAGGCTCTTAATAAACTAGTGCGCTTTACCATCAACGATTGCATCACTGCTTACCATCAGGCAGCATTGCGGTCAAGCGCTAGTTTATAATTTTATAAAAAAAAAAAACATTTGTGTCCTGCAGTTTCTTTTGTTTTTGCCTGTTTCTTCTGATCGCCGATAAGTTCATGTGTTTCCATTTTATGATATATCGGGATCTTTTACAAATGTTATATTAAAGCTACCGGTTTTGCTGATATTTGAGATAGTTTATGAGGATAATTTGAAGAGCAGGATTTGAGAATATGGTGATAAATTGGTAAAATACGTGGTGCTGATAATTGGATCGAATATTTTGTAAATTACAAATTATCATCACTGGTGCCGATAAATGGAAAAAAAAGTACGTAAATACTAAATTCATAGTTTTTAAATGTAAACTGAGTAATTTATGCATAGAATTCATTTTGTTTTTTAAAAGTAATTTATACTATCAGAATCCAAATCTTAGTATAGGTAGTGCTGAAACTTTATTTACCATTTATGAGCATGGTGCTAATAATTCGATCAGAATCATGCTGATAAATTAGTTTTCCTAGAATTTCATTATTTTTTGGAAAGGATTTCCAAAAAGAAAATCTGAGAAGTCAAGTCGGACCTTTTTATTCGCCGTCATCCAGAAATCAGCGAACACACTGTCAAAACTGAACTTGAACAACTATTTTGAGATCTTCCAGGACCCAGCTCGTGTTTTTAATGGGGATAATCTAATGTTCAGTTATGTCCCAAAAATGGCACAGTTATTTCGTTACGACGAGAAAGAGACGTGTATGATGTGGATCAGGTTCCTTGCCGATGCATTCCACTAGTTTCTATGATAAATCCTTTGCTGTACAAGCAGTTCGGCTATGGAATGACTTGCCCGTGTCTTTAAGGCGTGCTAAAACACTGTTTACTTTTAAAACTATGATAAAAAAGCACTTCCTCTCTCTTTACACATATTATTATATTTTATGTGGTCTTGTATGATATTTATTAATTAGATGTATAAATTTATTTAAACTAGTATACACTTAACGTATACATTTATTGTATAATCTATGTAAATAGTACACTATAGACTACCTACAGTATTTCTTTATCCTTCCCCTTAGAATTCCATCCAAAGGTTGTCTGTAAAAGATCGCTCTTAGCGATAAGACTGCCCATTATGTCACCCTTTGTAAAATATTTTTATTTATGTTCTGTAATCTATATGGTGTACATAATAACGAGTAGTCTATTCTATTCTATCAGGCTACATCTAAAACAGCTCTTTCTGAACTGTTCACATTTTGCGCCAACGGAGATGTAATAGCTCCAGAGGCTTCCCAAGGATAAAACATCATCAGTTCCAGATAAGTGGGCCATACAAACATCTAGTGGCAGTCGTTACGGGTCGTTGGAGCCCTCAAAAGTCCAACAATTGGTCTAACTGCAATGCTTCGATATCGCCTTCGGGTTGTGGAGGTCAGACGGCAGTCGCTTCACGGAAAATGTCGAAGTTTACCCATATCAGCAGTTGGTCTGGTAAAGCGGACCCCAGACTCCAAAGCTGTAAAGGCTTCGGATGCGACTGGGATTAACGCTGGGATGATGATGAGTTCTAGATAAGTGGGACATTGGTCTATGCGATACTGGCTGGATGAAGTCTGAACTTTTTTTGATCATATCTAAAATATGTTCTATCCAACTTTGTTAATTTTATAAAAGTATTATTAGATTAAAAGTGATTGTTTTGTATTATACTAACTATATAAAAATCTAAATAAAAAAACAGATTTTAAAAATGGAAATATTTTATTTAATGCAATACAAAACAATGATAGTCGTGTGCTGATAATTGACTCGTTCTATGCTGTTAATTGGGGGTGATGATGCCAGTAAATGGTGAGAGACCCATTTTTAGGGTTCCGTACCCAAATGGCAAAAACGAAACCCTTATAGATTCATCATGTCTGTCTGTCCGTCTGTCCATCCGTATGTCACAACCATTTTTTTCCGAAACTATAAGAGCTATACTATTGTAACTTGGTAGGTAGATGTATTCTGTGAACCGCATTAAGATTTTGATGCAAAAATAAAAACAATAATAATTAAACTTAGAACTGAAACACGAAAATTTTTTTTTTCATAAAACACATATCTACGTGTGGGGTATCTATGGATAGGTCTTCAAAAATGATATCGAGGTTTCTAAAATATTTTTTTTCTAAACCGAATAGTTTGCGTGACAGACGCTTCCAAAGTGGAAAAAAGTTGCCCCCTCAACTTCTAAAATAAGAAAATGAAAAATTTAAAAAAAAACATATGATGTACATTACTATAAAAACTACCAACGAAAATTGTTTTGAACGAAATCTAGTAACTATGTTTTTTTTTTTTAATACCTCGTAAATAGTAAACCGCTTATTACCGCGTAATCTTTCATACAAATAACTTAAATCCTATAATTTCATAAATCAATGGTACGGAACCCTTTGTGCGTGAGTCCGACATGCACTTGGTCGGTTTTTATTCTAACTAATTGTCTAAAAATCTTGGATAGAGGTCAACCTATATTTTCCTTTATATCGTCTTCCATAATAAATATTAGAACTATAAAGTTTACCTTGACGGTTAAAGAACTATTTTTCAAAATAATAAATAGGCTGAAATTAGAACTAACTCTTAAAGTGCTGATAATTTGGTACTTCACCCTACTTCAATTCAATCAACTGATAAGCTTAGTACCTATTCGATCAGTCAGAAAAAATAAGTTGCTCATTCCAAAGCGTAAATATAGTTATTTCTCTGTGACGGAGAATGAATCTAAATAAACATTCTTATAAACCAAAATTATGATACCTAACTTAAAATTGGGCGATATTTGTCAAAAATGTAATCAAATGAGTTTAAGGAAAAATATGTTTTATTCCTACATATTAAGGTTCAGTTTACCCTACAACATTTTTGTGATCTCTTCTATGGTACTGGTCAAAATGAAATTAATGTAATTATTACTGAGATAAAGTTGAAATTAGTTTAACTTAAAATAACGTAAATTAAAAACATACACCTATTTATTTTCAGATAATTATAGTCCTAATATGGCTAGTCGTGATCTGCATAGCCGTGGTGCTCTACATACGGCAAGTTCAGTCACGGTTCAGCCGATACGACGTGAAACACTTCAAGATAGTTCCACTAGTGGGCAACCTGATGAACGAGCTGATGGGGAAAAAGCATATCGCTGAATCGTTGAACGATATGTATCAAAGTCTTCCTGAAGAGAGGTATGTACTTAGTAATTTTTACAACCATTAGCAGGGCGATACAATAGGTGGACCACTAAGACCATTTTGAACAGGCACATGACTAGTGTTTGTGTCAATGATCACTCTTTTGTTGCGGTTTCTGTCAAAAGTTGATTTACATAATATTATATTGAATCAGTATTTAGATAGGTACTTCATAACATTGGATGTTGAAATCGATTGAAAAGTGTTTAGATTGGTTACTTGATTATCCCTGTATGCACTATGCAAGCGCACTCAAGCACAACCCGTGGTTGTTGCAGTACAATTGTAGAATAAAATATAATAGAACAGAATACTCTATAATTATTATACACATCATATAAATAACAAAACATAAATACAGAGTGACACAATGCGCGGTCTTATCACTAAGAGCGATCTTTTACAGAAAATGGAAATAAAACATCAAGCTATGTGTTTGGGGGATTTCATAACCCCCCAAACACAGTCCGATATATTTTATTTGTATTGGTTACTTTGACTTATGGAAGAACCACATATCCCTCCTGTCTGACCATTGTTATAGATATTATAACACTAGCTTTCCGCCCGCGGCTTCGCCCGCGTGGAGTTCGGTTATATCGCGCTTTTTAGATTTCCCTCAGGAATATCAAATTTTTCCGGGATAAAAGGTAGCCTATGTCCTTTCTCAGGGTCTAAAGATTGTCTGTGCCAAATTTCAGCAAAATCGTCAGAGAGGTTTAAGCGGGAAAGCGTAACAGACAGACAGACAGTTACTTTCGCATTTATAATATTAGTATGGATACTCAGAAAAAATGGCAGGGGGTGATTTGCAGTCAAAAATGGGCCCCTGAAAATGGGCGCTAGCACACATCATAGTGACAAGGGGGCAACATGTCCCGACGTGTTTATAAGGAGTGGAGTGATATTCTCCGGCAACTGGACAATCTCGAACCTACGGAAAAGATACCCAGAACCTTACTTAAAAACGTCCTCCTTCCAACGAACACGTTTTCTCTAGCGAATCTCCACTCAAGCCGCCCAGTAAAGCCAAGAATAAAGTGGGAGCTCTCTTCCTCATCATTTTTTACTCGAGTCTCCGTATAAAAGCAAAATAGAGGAGAGGAACAAGACTTCTCCCAGGATAGGGTCCGTAGGGTACTACTGCCGAACACCTTACCACATGCTGCCTTGCGGGTCGTGACATGCTGTATTATTATTATAACAAACTTTTTGTATTAACAACCAATGTGCTCTTTTTTTAAATTTTAAACTAGCGCTTGACCGCAATCTCGCCAATTGATGGTAAGCAGTGATGCGATCGTTGATGGTAAAGCGCGCTAGTTTATTAAGAGCCGTGACGGAAACACCGCCTCTGGCAAATTATTCCAGTTCCTCGATGTTAGCGGTATGAAAGGTGCAGCGAAATGCTTCGTTCGGATCATAGTGGTGTTAACAACGTAAGGGTGGAGAGTTGGGCACGCCACAATAGCGGCGGTAAGTCCCCTCTTTGAGGAGTGGCTAGAGAAGCGCCACGGCGCCCCCACCTTCCGCCTGACGCAGGGCCTCACCGGACACGGTTGTTTCGGGAGGTTCTTGTTCCGTATTAGGCGGGAGGAAACGCCTGGGTGTCACCATTGTGTGGATCACCCTGAGGACACGATGCAGCACACGGTGGAGGTCTGCCTGGCTTGGGTGGAGCACCACCGTGTTCTCGTAGCGGCGATCTCTCGCGTCCGACCCTGGTCCAGGCCATGGTCTGGAGCGAGAGTGCATGGCAGGCCGTCACCTCCTTCTGCGAAGCAGTGATGCTGGCAAAGGAGGAGGCGGAGCGCGTGAGACAGCGGGAATCCCAGCGCCCTCACGCCACTAACCGCCGCAGGAGACGCCCTGGTTTGGAGACGACACCGAACTCCCAGCCACCGTAGGCGCTGCCCTGCGGGCGGTGAGCAGTGGATAGCTCGCCGCCCAGTAAGGACCAGGCCCGAGTCGATGGCGCGTCGTGTTTTACGCGCGCCTCAAAGAGATGTCAGCACATCGTGACGGAGTCCACGAAGACCGATGCCTCCTGGGTCAGGGTTGCGGGTTGGTTAAACAAGAAACCGTGGCCCTGGCCATCGCACAGGCAAATGAAGAAACACGGGTGGGTTTTAGTCAGTAAAAGTCTGACACGCCCTTCCGCTTCGCCCAGAGCGGGAGAAGTCATTTGATGATATCCCACCCAAAAAAAAAAGTTGTGGAGAGTCGCAGTACAACGAGTTGTCCGATGGTGGATCGGAGATGTGGGAATTATATCATGCAATTCTCTTGCACGCTCACCAGATGCATCCTATAGAAGACCGAAAGGCTGGCTACTCTGCGCCTATGCTGCTGTGGCTTTGATGACCGTTTCGTGTTAAATCTGGGTCGCCAATCAGCCTTTTCGCACGCCTCTCCACTGAATCCAAAGTAGCCAGGTAACATTTCGCAGCACCAGCCCAAATGTGGCTGCAGTACTCCACACCCGAGCGGACCTGTGCTTTGTACAACATTAGAAGCTGCCTTTGTGATGACGCCAAGTTTTCTGGCAGCCACCTTGGCCTTGGACTCATTGAACCGCCCAAAATTTAGGTTCCAGGAAATCCCAAAACCTGAAGGCGGTCGGTGCACTCCAAGGATATATTCTAAAAAGTAGGAGCCAAGGTGAATGGGCTCCTTTTGGCGATGAAAAGGACACGCCTGTGTTTTGGCGGCATTGAATGCTACAAGATTGGCTTTGCCCCATTCGGAGACTGCCTGTAGTGCAGTACTGCCCGTAGTAGCACTCGTACGCTCTACCATAGCCTTTCTTCCGGACCGAAATACACACATCAAAAGTGTCTAGGGATCAAGCATTTTTATGCGGATTTCTTGAGATTGAGATGTGGCTTTGTAATAAATTTATGATTTTATAAATTTATATGGATCCTTTTTGGTGCATTTCATAATTTGAATCAGGAACTGTGAATCAAATTCGAGTAAAAGATGAAAATCAGCTGTCAATATTTTCCCTATAAAAACATACAACGCATTGAAGACATTATTAGTGCTACTGTTTCCCTACTACTGATTAAAACCAACGTTATTATGGAGCGGCGACGTCATTTAAGCAGGGAAGAAATGCTCAGAGCCGTGGGAATGATAGAAGCTGGTTCCCGGCAACGTACTGTGGCTTTAGCTCTGAATACAAGTCAGAGTGTTATCAGTCGACTTTGGACACGTTACCGAAGCACTGGTACCGTGGCTGAGCGCCATGGAGGACGGTATCGCTGCACCACACGGAGACAAGACCGATACATTCAAATCTTAACTCGAAGAGCTCCAACAATAACCGCCATGATGTTAGCCGTGAGGCTTCATCACTCTTCAGGGAACTTAATTAGCGACCAAACAGTCAGAAACCGCTTGCATGAAGTGAACCTTCATTCCCGAAGACCGCTACGGGTACCACCTATAGCAATGCACAATCGTAGGATTCGATATCAATGGGCTCTTGAACACAGAAATTGGGCAGAAGAACAATGGCGTTTCGTGTGCTTTTCTGATGAGTCTCGTTTTGGTATGAGACCGGATACAAGACGTATACGACACTGGAGAACCCCTGGACGCCAACAGCGATTAAAATCCTGCCAGGAAGTCCATCCTTATAGTGGTGGAACCATCATGGTATGGGCGGGTATTTGGATCGGCGGAAGAACTGAGTTGATTTGGATCAGAGGCAACCTCAACGCTCAAATTTATGCTGAAACGATTGTATCAGACGTCATCGTTCCTCTACAAGTGCAAATCGGTCCCTTATTTCAGTTAATGCATGATAATGCACGACCGCACACCGCAAGAGTTGTAAGACAGACTCTCGCCGCAGCTAACATCAATGTCCTGCCCTGGCCTGCTCAGTCGCCAGACTTGAACCCGATTGAGCATGCATGGGATATGCTACAGAGAAGAGCTCTGCCGAATATGGAGGGTATCCAGTCGCAAGAAGACCTTTTTTTGTTGTTGCAACGAACATGGGCGGCCATTCCACAGCGTGATTTGGATGAACTCATTTTGAGTATGCCAAACCGATGTTCTTGTGTTGTTAGTGTTCGCGGTAGAAACACGGATTATTAATTGTTTAAGTTACCCAATAAAATTTTAGAGAAAACTGTTATTTCAGTCTTTTTTTCGAACTTTTGTGTTAGTGGTTCAAATGTCAAATATCCCTTTATTAGGAAAATGGCAAATTTCTTTATTAATGCAAAGGTGACTTGGTTTATCGTTACTGTGACAAACGAAAACACTTTATTTGATGAATCCTTAAAGAAAATTTTAATTAATATCAATCAGGAGAAAAGTTATTGCAAAAATATATGTTGATCCCTAGACACTTTTGATGTGTGTATTACAAACTTCCATGCAAACTTTTATCCGCATCAAACCCGCTTAGAGGATGAATGTTTAGTGCTCACTTGCGCTATATAAGGAACCATGCATTCTAGACCGAATGATTTTGGTCGCTGTTATTTGTCAGTAAATGAATAAATTTTACATTTTTTTCAAGTACATGTCTGCCGACCAGCTTATCACTGATTCCATAAAATCTTTTCAAGATTCGTGGGCAATTGCGAGTTCATGAAGGGTATAGTAATGATTCGAGATTTAGAACTGGTGAAGAATACTGCAGTCAACGACTTCGAGCACTTCCTGGATCATAGAGTGCTGGTGGATGACTTTGTGGACCCTCTGTTCAGCAGGAACCTGATTTCTTTGAGAGATATTGCATAACTCAACTTGCGTGCAACTCAGTTGCAACTCACTTACGTGTACTAAAAAATATAAAAGTAAATACATTACAAGTTTTTAGTGTTAGAAAGGCCTTAGTAAAGCATAATCAAATGGTAATAGTTAACAATATGCCGTTGTATTTAGAGACAGCGTTGTGTCGGTAAACATATTGTTATTTAAGGTTTGAATAGTTTCATCACTATTGCACGTTTTACTGGGGAAGAACTTAGACATACAACATCTAAAATGTTTTTGCACAGGCCAAGAATGGAAAGACATACATTCCACATTGAGTCCAGCATTTACCAGCTCCACGATGCGAGCCATGGTGCTTTTTATGATGGAGGTCAGTGACCAGATGATCGGAACTCTGAAGAAGCAGATCAAAGAATCTGGAGCTCAGTTAGTAGTTTTAAGAGTGCTACAACATATGACAATTGCCATGTGTGATATATCTATGTAGCGACAGTAATAGTAAAGTGTCCGTCTGGTCGGAGGATGGTGGTCTCGGTGGTAGGCCATAAAATCGGCTGCCGGCAGAAGTTACCACCCACCAGACAAAGTCTTGCCGCCAAGCGATTCATCGTGTTCCGGCATGATGTCTGGTGAAGCCGTACGGAGGACGGGTCTGAGCAGTTGTGTTGCGATGTGTGGCGGGTTCGATGCACCAAATGTTGTTGTGTCGGGAGTTTGGTCGTGGAGAGTCTCCAGATCAATCTCCCTCTAGCGCAGCTTCGTTTAGTCGTGTTGGTCTTGGGTTTAACATTGCATCACATCGCTCAACTGCCGTCATCCTTCCTATTCCTTATTTTTTTAAGTGTAAACTAGTGAGCTTTACCATCAACGATTGCATCACTGCTTACTTTAATATGGAGGATGAGTGAACTTTTACACCTTGTTCCTCATACCTCTAAAAGAATCACACAAGTTATTTTGTAGTATCAGACTTAGACAGAACTGGACCTTTTTTATTTATTTTATTTATTTATTTATTTATAAAAACTCTTACCTCCACTACCCTTACAGATCTGCGATCCAATACGATAGCGGGGCCTTACATACTAATCCTTAATCTAAATCTTATATAAAATTGTACACTTTAACTAAACTTAAACTTAACCTACATTGAAGTTACATATAATATGTAGTGTAACCTTTGCGATTTCACTCCAGTTGCACCACAGTACATCAACTCTCTCATGGACTTCGTTCACTACCCGCATGGCTCTAATAAGAGGACATTTCGCCAGCAGATTGGTTCTGGCCGCAGGCACAGCAAGCAAGGGTGGGCGTCGCCGTCTCCATACGTACCGATCTGGTACGCAGAGTTCCAGGTGCCGCAGCACTCCCGGGTTATGCGCTTCACCACGCAGTACCTTCACTACATACGCTGCGAGCGCAAAATCCCGCCGCACCCTTAACGTGTTGTACCCTACCATACCCAGTACAAATAGTGTAGGGTACATCAGTGGGTAAAATGGATATACCCCATACAGATTACAATACAAGTGTCTTGTGAACTTATTTTGGACACGTTCCAGCATGACACTATATTTAGCCTCATGAGGAGCCCATATGACTGCACTATGTTCGAGGTGACTCCTGACTAGTGAATCATACAGGACCTTAAGTGTCGTGATGTTGGTAAACCCCTGTGTCTGCCTGAGTACAAGACCTAGGTTTCTGTATGCCTTCTTACATATGTTGTTGATATGCTCATAAAAGGTCAGTCCTTGAGTGAAGGCTACCCCTAAGTCTCGTACCTGAGACACTCTTTGCATCGGCACATCATCAACCCTGTATTGAAAATATATAGGAGTCCGGGAACGAGTGAATGACATCACTGAGCATTTGGCTACATTAAAATGTAGTTTGTTGCGGTTGCTCCACTCTACCACTCGGTTGATGTCATCCTGGAGGCGTTCACAATCCGCGTGGTTTTTAACCTCGAGCAGCAATTTCAAGTCATCTGCAAACAATAAACACGTCCCATGTCTGACGACTTCCGGTAAGTCATTTATCATAATAATAAACTCAAGAGGCCCTACGTTGCTGCCCTGACTCACGCCTGACCTGGTGTAATACAGAGGAGATTCACAGCCATTGTAATCTACAAATTGCTGGCGATCCCTCATGTAGCTAGCGAAGAACTGCAGAAGAGGCATCGCACATCCAATTTTCGCAAGCTTACCTAGCAAGATGTCGTTATCCACAGAATCAAACGCCTTCCTAAAATCGAAGTACACAACATCCACCTGTACTCCAGAGTCCACCGATGGTACCACCTGCACCATAAAGTTAAGTAGGTTAGTGGCAGTGCTGCGCCCCGGCCGAAACCCATGTTGCGCATCTGACAGACGCGCACGCACTTGTCCCTGCACAGAGCGCTGAATAGCTGACTCCAACACTTTAGCCGGGGTCGATAATACAGCTACAGGTCTATGGCTACAAATATCCGAACCTGATTTTCCTTTAGGGACCGGGATAACGCGCGTAATCTTCCACCTGGGGGGAAATGTCGCTTGTTTCAAACATGAATTAAAAATATAAAGTAATGGTTCCGCCAGGACTCTCTCACAGTCTCGGAACAGAAACGCTGGTATACCGTCTGGGCCAGACGAACGTTTAGGCTTGAGACTTCCCAGCGCTTGCTGAACTTCTGAAAGACTAAGCCTGTCAATATGCACATGTGCACTGATCGCGCCTGCGCCCGCCTCCGCCGCGCACGCGTCCAGTTTAGGTGGCTCCTTGCTGTACACAGACTCAAAAAAGTTTGCAAACTGCCTCGCACACTCATCATCCGCTAGATGCTTACCGCCTTTTATAACATTGTGCTTATTTGTGCTTTTTTGTTTTGATCGAATGTACTGCCAAAATGACTTGGGATCCTTTCGAAATTGAATTTGAATTTTATTTTTATGTTCTATGTGTGCACTTTCTATTAACTTTTTTATACGAGTTCTACATTCCGAAAATTTAAGATAATCAGTTCCTAATTTAGACTTTTTGAATTTTTTGTGAAGTTTAGCTTTGATTCGTATACATTTTATTATTTCGCTTGTATACCATACCGGATATACGTACCGTGAATTCCGACCACTAAGTTTTTTCCGTGGCACGCACCCTTCAATAGCACAGTAAATGTTATTGTAAAATAACTTCAACATATTCTCCAAATCATGCATTCCATATAGGTTATTCCAGTCAGTGGAAATTAGTCTAGAATATAGCAACTTAAAATCGGCTTTATTCCAATTCCACTGTGGTCTAATATTGCATGCATTTGTACCGCCGGCGGCGGCGGGGGCCGCGGTCAGGACGGGGGAGGGGCGCACGCTAACCGCTAGCGGCGGGTGGTAAGCGTCGACAGGAACCAGCGACTCATCCGCGGCTACCACTGTCACTCCTCCGCTAATGCCCGCACTCAGAACCAAATCTAACTGCCGTTCTAAGCAGTTAGGCACTGTGTTACTTTGAGTGAACTCGCAAAATGACAAAAAACATTCATAATAAGTACTAACATTAGCAGGACATGAGTACAAGTTAAAATCACCAATTACAATAACTTCTCGATATCTATGACATAATTTTTCTATAATTCTAAACAACAACAAATAATCATTTTCCGTGCTACCTGGCGGAATATAGACAACACAACATACAAACAAAAAACGTTTATTTAAATGTACCGTAGCACAAACCATTTCGAAGACACAAGTGTCTATTGTCACGTCCAAGATAGGTAGTTTTCGTAGCTCAAACCGGTGTGTGGCCACGAGAAGCGCGCCGCCCTGCTTCCGACCATCCGCTCGATCACATCTTACTATTTTATATCCCAGTGGAATAATTTCCGCGTCTTGTATTGACTCACTACAGCCCGTCTCGGTAATAGCGAATAAGTCCGAGTCCGAAGACTCTAAATTATTTCGGAAGTGGTCCAGCTTAGTTCGAAGACCCCTAACATTCTGGTAATATATTTCAATTAGAATATTACTATGACTTATGGAACGGGCTGCTGGGCTGTTTACGAAACCAAATCCATTCACTAAATTCAGTGTTCAATGGCCACACTTCCGCATTATTCAAGATGGTATAATGTTTTTCAGATACCCCTATCAGAAAAGATGAGTAATCACGTACGGTTCGATGCTTGATTTTTTCAACTATCATAGGTGCTTCTGATCCGCACAGATTTTTAACGTACTCAGTCATAGTTTCTAGAGTGGTATCCGGGTGTAAACGCCACACATGCAGATATTTCTTTCTTTCCATAGCACTTATTCCCCTTATTTCCGTATTACTACCTTTAGTCACATTATTGGGCAAACGGTTAGGTTTCTTGTATTGTACGGTCATCCAGCCAGTTTCTGCATCATGTTGCATCTGTTCCATAGCGTCTTGTGGGCTATTACTCCCCCGCGCTTCAATCCCAGTAGTTTTCGTGGCCCCGTCGCGCAAGTTTACATTTTGCTTTTTGGCGGTAGGCTGGTAACTCGTATTTTTTAATGATTTGCTTGGCTTATTTTTACCAACGGCTTCTGCAAATGAGGCGCGAGAGTTCATCGATGCCTCCTTCGTTGGTGGAGCGATGGTAGATGTCGCTTGAGTTTGGGTATTTTGAACCAATTTAAGATTTACTTTTTCTTCTATCACCGTCATCATGTTGACTAATTTGTCAAGATCTTTTTTTGTTTGCGCAAATTGATCTTGCATGAGCATAATAGCATTCGCTTGATAGTCCATACGAGTCATCATATCTAGCCGGAACTGTCTTAGTTCTTCCAGTAAAAGAGACTCCCCGTCTCCTAAAATTGTCGGCGAGAATTGGGCAGCCTGGCTCCCTCTCTGGGTGTTAACATTGTCAGGAGTTGTGGTCTTGCGTAATCTAGTGGGATCCGCTCTGACCGGCGTATCCAAATTTCCACGTTTTGGATTTAAGCAAACACACTCCGGACATACCCACTTCTTCTTATAAGCTAGGGTAAATTTCTTAAAAGCATCTAATGAAATTTTGAGACACTGTAAATCATATCCCCTCCTGCATTTGTCATTTGAGCATTCCATAAAGAAGCCATCTGTAATAGTTGAGCTGCACCCGCTGCACTGCTTAGCCATTATTTTTCTCAGCCTTGTCAGCGCGCACTATGTATCACTCGCAAATAACAGTAGCAAAAAAATAATAATAATTCACAATTCACTTCAATTTAGTTGCACGAAAGCTTTACGAGTCAATATTCTATGAATTACTTCACCATTTTTTTGGTATATTACGAAAAACACGTCCGCTCACTACCGCCACAGTAGACGGAATCTTTTTATCAGACTATGACACAAGTACCATGTTTCAGCAGGATAAACGAGTTAGAATACTTTTATTCACGGTGCACAGCAATAGTAATCGCTTAAATTCACTACTAATTATTCCTTTTTACCCTCTTCAAGTCAACTCTCTCTACCTAACCTTTTAGAGATTACTGTTTGGTTCGTCCGACCTTCACCTACCTTCAAGGTTATACCTGGTTATACATCAAATCTATTTTAGTCATACATATTCATATCAAATCCGAAGGCCTACTTTGAAAGAATTGAATTATTCAGAATTCTGACATGCAAAACTGGCACAGAAGCGTTTAGGAGTCAGATTGATTTAAATATGCATGTGACTGGGCCATCCTCAGAGGATTTGATGACAATATTTTAGATTCTGACTTAATGATTTATTCAAGCAAGTTAAACAATTATACATAGGTATTTTACATATATATAGATATGAAAATGCTCTTTTGAGCCATATTATATAATGTATTAGAAATTCTGAAATCCAGCTAGTTTTGTATTATTGAGCAATGATCATTGCTCAATAATACAAAACTAGCTGGATTTCAGAATTTCTAATACATTCGTGAGGATATGGAATAACTACACTTGGCTGGGTATGTTTGTCACAGACATATTATAACTAGAAATCAATGTGGTTATATATCCATTCAATATTCAGATATTGATATTCACAAACTTGAGTTTGAAGAGGGGTAGACAGTGATTATATGTAGATAACCTCCTCGTAGTAGTTATAGTATATAAAGATTCCGTTTGTTATAAGTCTCATGTACGTAACATAAGGTAGAGCAGAAACCGTTGCTCAGCCACAAGTTGAGACTCTGGTTAGTTAGGTATTGAATACTTCTTAATGAATAATGTGATACAATTGTGCAGTGGCGGCTTTACCCATTGCGAGGCTGCGTGCGGCAGGTCTTTGAGAGGCCCTTTGTCCTTTGTTAAAAGTATGTGTTGCGAAAATAGGTTTGGTTATTTGATTTAGGTAAATGTTATGTTTGAGGAGAAATGCTAAAGTTATAAAAATGATCAAAACATGAATTTTAAAATGTTTTATATTTAAAGAATGACAAAAATAATAAGCAATACATAGAGGTGAAAAATTTTAAAACGGGTGTTTGCCGTTTTTTTAAGACTATATTTTGTCAAAGCACAATAATCTAACGAATGAGAAATATTTTTTTCGATTGAAAGAATTGCCAGGGCTGAAAGCCGATGTTGTGTCATGGAAGTCCTCGAATATGTTTTAATAATTTTATGCCTCGACAACTCCTTTCAGTAGACGTAACTGTCACAGGTCTGGTGACAATAATTCTCAAGACTATATCGATATTGGGGTAAACTTCAGTTAATTTATTGTATTTCAGCACCGAAATTATGTTCAGTTACACACATATTCAGTTTTTATGTCCATCAAAGAGATTTTCTAAATAGTTTTAATGTCTTTGATGTCCATCAATATCACATGATTCTCCTACTGTCATTGATATTTGCAAGTCGCTGCATTGCTTCAAAAGTTCACTATCACTAATTTCCTTTAATCTTCTTATATTATAGGTACATGAATCCAAATATGCTCTCATGTTATTTAAGTGCCTCAAACCTAGGACGGCAGCTTGCGCGCAGAGTGTCGACAATGACATAAAAACAGTTTATTTTGAAAATGTTCCCCTTCCTATTCAAAATGCCTTTATTTACGTCGTATTCTGACTTCTTTGAACTGTCTCTCAATATCGTTTTCCTCGGCTATTTGTGAATGCATCTAGGTGTTGTATAGCCACATCTAAGTGCATGATGTCTGATGAAGCCGTACGGAGGATGGGACTGAGCGGTTGTGTTGCGATGTGTGCTGGATACGATGCGCCAAATGTTGTTGTGTCCGGAATTTGGTCGTGGAGGGTCTCCAGATCAACTTCCCTCTGGCGCAACATGGTTGGGTTTAAAATTGCATCACCTCGGTTGACTGCCGTCTGCCTTTGTATGATATGGCAACATTATCATAGAGGATGAGATTGTCCATGGTGACGCACACAAATAAATTATCAAGATGTCGGACCTGTTCTTTAATTTAAAACATATTAACATATAATATATTCCAAATCTCATACATGGTGTCAGGTGTAAAACAAAACAATAAATCAGAAAAGATGGAGGGAATTAAGCCCCCAAGTGGACTAACACTTACTGGGGAAGCCGCCAATTTGGACAAGTTTGTACAAGCATTTTACATTTATTTAGAGGCGACTAACTTAAAATCCGCTTCAGAAGAGAGAAAAGTTGCACTGTTTCTAAACACAGCAGGCGAGGAAGCGCTGGAAGTATATAATAATTTTAATAAAAAGTATGAAAATGTTGAAAAACTGGTAGCAGATTTTAAAGCTTACTCGCAACCAAGGTAAGGGACCCTTATAAATACATACCAATTTCTCAAGATAAAACAAGAAGAAGATGAGCCGGTTGAGCATTTTATAACGAGAATCAAGAAAATAGGGAAAAAATGTCAATTTGGTGAGCTAGAAGACAGGCTGGAAACTATGATACTAATTGTGGGCATAAAAGACAAAAACTTAAAAGAAAGTATGTTAAGAATAGAAGGCATAAAGTTAGAGGAAGCAGTGAAAATGTGTAGAGTTTCAGAGGAAAGCAAGAGACACGTGGAAAAATTTGAAGAAAGTAATAAAATCGACAGGATAAAAAGTGAAAAACAAGCAGGTAGTTCGAAAGTTATAGTTAACTGTGGGCGTTGTGGAAGAACACACCCTATTAATAACTGTCCAGCATACAAAAAGATGTGTGCAGTATGCAAAAACTTTAACCACTTCGCGAGCCAGTGTGCCACTAACAGGAGGAGAAAACAACAGCCATTTCGGAGAGGCAATGAAACGGCTAAGATAAACTTAGTGGAAGAAGATCAGGATGAGGAAGGAACAAATGAGTTTAAATTAAATAGTGTAAGTTACATTCATAATATTAATAAGTTGCAGTGGAATGAAAAAATTCAAGTTGATAATGTAGAAATTAATTGCAAGTTAGATACAGGAGCTGACTGTAATACCTTGCCACTTTACATCTTTGATAAAATTAATTGCCAATTTAAATATGAGTTACAGAAGTGTCATAAAGTATTAGTTGTATATAATGGTCAAAGAATATATCCCATAGGAACAGTAGTTTTAGATTGTATTGTGAAAGGAACAAAACATAAAATTAAGTTTACTGTAATTGATATTAAAGCTCCCTCAGTTTTAGGATTATCAGATTGTGTTAGGTTAAACTTAATTAAGAAAATTGATAAAATTGTTTGTGACTATAGATCGGAGAAGGAAAGGTTTGTGGCTAACAATAAAAATGTTTTTACAGGATTAGGGTTAATAGGTACATATAAAATACAGATACAAGAAGAAGCACAACCTGTGGTTAAACCAATTAGAAGAATCCCTGTTGCAATTAAGGATAGATTGAAAGAAACATTGCATAATTATGAAAAAAGAAAGGTAATAGAAAAAGTGGAAGGTCCAACAAAGTGGTGTAACAATTTAGTTATAGTGGAAAAACCAGATAAGTCTCTCAGATTATGCCTAGATCCAAAAGAACTCAATAAGTGTATTTTACGGGAAAAATATCAAATTCCTTCACCAGAGGAACTGTATAATAGTTTAGCAGGTAAAGAAGTATTTAGCGTCTTAGATCTCAAAGATGGATTTTTTCAAATAGAGTTACAAGATGCTGATAAACTATGTACATTTGGAACACCCTTTGGGCGATATAGATTTCTCAGAATGCCTTTTGGTATCTCTTCAGCACCTGAAATAATGCAAAAAATTAACCATCAAATTTTTGGTGACATACCAGGGGTAGCAGTATATTATGATGATGTAATTATAAGTGCTAAAAATACTACTGAGCATGATTTAATTTTAGAAAAGGTAATTGAACAAGCTAAAAAATACAATGTCAAGTTTAATGAAAATAAAATTCAATATAAGTTAGATCATGTTAAATATGTGGGACTTATTGTGTCAAAAACTGGAATTCAAGTAGATTCAGATCATATAAAAGCTATTACAGAATTAAAAGAGCCAAACAGTATAAAAGAGTTGCAAAAATTTTTAGGGATGTGTAATTACTTAAGTAAATTTATACCACAGTATACACAATCCACAGAACCACTCAGACAATTACTTAAGAAAGAAAATGAATGGTGCTGGGGAGATTCTCAGAGACAGGCGTTCAGAGAGTTGAAAAATAAGCTAAGTTGTGCTCCTACTTTAGGTATATTAAGCAATGAAGGTACTGTTACTCTACAAACAGATAGTTCAAAGGATGGAATGGGGGCCTGTTTACTGCAAAATGGTAGGCCTATTTCTTTTTACTCCAGAAGTTATACGGAATGTCAAAAAAGGTGGGCTCCTATTGAAAAAGAACTTTTTGCTATCTGTGCTTCCTTAGAGAAATACCATCAGTTTGTGTATGGCAGAAAAATAATAGTTGAGACTGATCATAAGCCTTTAGTGGCAATTGTTAGTAAAGACATAAATAAAATTAGCTCAAGACTGCAAAGAATGGTACTTAAACTAATAAAATACCACATTGAAATTAAGTATATACCGGGTTCAAAAATGTATATTGCAGATTACTTATCCAGACATTTTATAAAGGATAATGCACAAGTAGATCATACAATGAAAGAATTAGTTCATGGATTTGAAACCGAATTAGCAGTGTCTGACAAAAAATTGCTAGAAGTTCAGGAGGCAAGTTTAAAGGACCCAAATTTGAGTCAAGTTATAATATGGTATGAAAAAGGGTTTCCTAATAATGACAAAAATATACATAGTAAAGAATTAAAAATTTACTTTAAATTAAGGACAGAATTACATGTAAAAGATAAAATTGTTTACTTTAATGATAGAATTGTTATTCCTATAAATATGAGAAAAGACATATTAACTAAGTTACACGCTGGTCACATTGGTATCATGAAATGCAAAAAGAGAATTAAAACTATGTTATACTGGCCAGGAATTTTAAAGGATATTGAAAATTTTATTTTGTCATGTAACACATGTGAAAAATATAGAGTTTCCAATAGTAAAGAACCATTAATCTCACATGAAGTCCCCGATTTGCCCTTCTGTAAAATAGGAATGGACATTGCAACATATGGTATTCAGGATTACTTGGTTGTAGTGGACTATTATTCTAAGTGGATTGAAGTAAGGAAAATTAAAGATAAGACGGCTGATACAGTTACTTTGAAGTTAAAAAATATATTTGCTGTTCACGGACTACCAAAAATTATAGTAAGTGATAACATGCCATTTTCAAGTTATAAATTTCAACAATTTGCTGAATCTATGGGTATACAGTTAATGCATTCAAGTCCAAGATACCCGCAATCAAATGGACTAAGTGAAAAAGCAGTAGGAATTGTGAAAGGGCTAGTTACGAAATGTAAAGACAGTAATACAGATCTAAATATGGCTCTACTAAATTACAGAACAACACCAGTTGCGGGGTTAGAATATAGTCCGTCACAATTACTAATGAGTAGAATGTTGCGCACTAACTTGCCTTGTTCAGAAAATTATCTTAAACCTAAGTTACCTGTAGATGTTAAAGAAAAAATGAAAAGCGTTAGAGAAAAGATGAAAGTGAATTATGACAAAACTGCTATAAATAGGAAGGATTTTAAAAAGGGGGAAAGTGTTAGGTTTCAAAACAGACCTGATAGGATCTGGTATCCGGGGGAAATAGTTAAGCAACAAGGAACAAGATCTTATATAGTGAAAACGGAAAAAGGGACAGAAGTGAGAAGAAATACGAAGCATCTCAGTCATAGCAGAAATACTTTTTCAATAAAACCGGACATGGACTGGGGGGTTCAGGAACAGAGATTGCCAGATATAGGAAACAATAGTAATCCTAGCGAAGGAAGCATAAATAGTAGTGACAGAGAGGCTAATACAAATAGTAACAGGGAAGTAGTGATTAGTAGGAGTGGAAGACTAATCAGAAGACCAGTTAGATACAATGACCAGGAACAGAGAATGGCAGATATAGGAAACAATAGTAATCCTAGCGAAGGAAGCATAAATAGTAGTGACAGAGAGGCTAAGACAAATAGTAACAGGGAAGTAGTAATTAGTAGAAGTGGTAGAGTGATCAGAAGACCAGTTAGATACAATGAAATGATTATAACTAATAGGTATATGTTTTAAGATAAAATTAATTATTAGTAATTGAGTTGTTTGGTTTTGTTTAATTAGTGATTAAGGATTAGTATATTGTAATTGGTAACGGGAAATTGTTTGTAACTCATGTTTTCAGATACTGTAACTAGCAATTAAGATGATTGTTAAATTATTAGTATTAGAGTGGTTTGGTTTTGTTTAATTAGTGATTAAGGATTAGTGTATTGTATTTGGTAATGGGAAATTGTTTAGTTAAAAAGGGGGGATGTATGATATGGCAACATTATCATAGAGGATGAGATTGTCCATGGTGACGCGCACAAATAAATTATCAAGATGTCGGACCTGTTCTTTAATTTAAAACATATTAACATATAATATATTCCAAATCTCATACATCCTTCGTATTCACTCAGTTTTTTTCTTTAATTTATAGGCTACTAGCTTTTCGCCCGCGGCTTCGCCCGCGTGGAGTTCGGTTATATCGCGCTTTTTAGATTTCCCTCGGGAATATCAAAATGTTCTTTCTCAGGGTCTAAAGATTGTCTGTGCCAAATTTCATCAAAATCGGTTGAGAGGTTTAAGCGGGAAAGCGTAACAGACAGACAGACAGACCGACAAACAGAGTTACTTTCGCATTTATAATATTAGTATGCATTAATAAACAAACTAGCGCGCTTTACCATCAACGATTCCAACACTGCTTACCATTTTTTTTTGTTGGGATGGGCATCATCAAATGACTTCTCCCGCTCTGGGCGGAGCGGAAGTGCGTGTCAGACTTTTACTGACTAAAACCCACCCGTGTTTATTCACTTGCCTGTGCGACGGCCAGGGCCACGGTTTCTTTTTTAACCAACCTTGACCAAGGAGGCATCGGTCTTTGTGGACCCCGTCACGATGTGCTGACATTTCTTTGAGGCGCGCGTGAAACACAACGCGCCGTCGACTCTGGCCTGGTCCTTACCGGGCGGCGAGCTACCCACTGCTCACCGCCCGCAGGCGCGCGCCTACGGTGGCTGGGATTTCGATGTCGTCTCCCGACCAGGGCGTCTCCTGCGGCGGCTAGTGGCGTGAGGGCGCTGGGGTTTCCGCTGCCTCACGCTCTCCGGCTCCTCCTTTACCAGCATCACTGCTTGGCAGAATGAGGTGACGGCCTGCCATGCACTCTCGCTCCGGACCATAGCCTGGATCGAATCCAGAGTCGGACGCGAGAGATCGCCGCCGATCGCCGTTACGAGGACACGGCGGTGCTCTACCGAAGCCTGGCAGACCTCCACCGTATGCTCCACCGTGTGTCAGAGCGATCCACACAATGGTAACTCCCTGGCGTTTCCTCCCGCATTATACGGAACAGGAACCTCCCGAAACAACCATGTCCGGTGAGGACCTGCGTCAGGCGGAAGCTGATGGCGCCGTGGCGCCTCTCTAGCCACTCTTCAAAGAGGGGACGTAACGCCGCTATTGTGGCGTGCCCAGCACTGGGTTGCGACAATCGCACTCTCCATGTCGCCATGAGATCCCGCTGGAGGTCTGTCCGCCGTACCGCGATTACTCGCGGCAGCGGAGTTATGCCCCGGCGTTTTGCTTCCTCTCGCCACTCCCAGATGTGGGCGAGGGTTGTGGCCTCCAGATCCCATGACGGCAATCCAGCAAAGAGGCTCGCCGCCTCAGTGGAGTTACTGCTTACCATCAGGCGGGATTCAGGTCAAACGCTAGTATATAATTATAAAAAAATCGGGATATTAACTTAACTAAGTCTATACAGTTTCCGCTTTTCTCATTCGAATTTAAGTCAGATGTTAACTTCTCTCTATGACCCCTGAAATTGTGAGATGTTAAAAAATTTACATTTAAGAGCAATCGTTCTAAAATATCTCTCTAACGTTGCCTTTCTTGTTCGATTTAGAATACTATAAGGACGTAATATTCAATAAAATTAAAAGATATGTACAATACCGATTTTGAAACTCATACATACTGCAAACAAAATAATTACAAGGTGAAAAGAGCTCCCAGAGCAGCGATAGAAGAGTACCGATTACAACAACACTAGCAATATTAGCGATTCTCATGAGCGATTTCTCAGCGATGAGATGTTTCGAATGAACGAATGAAACTAACTCTTATTTTCTTAGTAAATAAGAACAAAGTTAAAATTTACTAAGAAAATAAGAGTTTAATTTAGTTAAAGTTTTAATTTAGATTAATAACAATTTTAACAACTTTTTTTAAAATATTATCTTGGGTCATTACGCGAGGCCCCTCCAAGAGCGAGGCCCTGGCCGATTGCACAGTTCGCCACCCCCTAAGAGGCCGCCACTGCAATTGTGATAGGCATGTAATCGAACGTCCCCACGGAACGTTATAACTATTCGGTTAGTAGTGACTTTCTTTTGAAAATAAAAATTGAAGCTTAAATGATAAAGAAACACTTCGGTTCCAGGTTCAAGATTCGCTCTCCGCGAGATCAAGGTCGATCTACCAGCTGTTCCAGCAAATGGAAGTATCTAACTGTGAGAAGACCTAAATACCAGCCGTTCTGGCCAGGGACACCTTCAATATGAAGATTCAGGGAGGAGAATATGTACGGCTCAAGGTTCGGCAGTGAGAAATAGTATCGTTGGCAGATTATATCTTTTATTTCACAATACAGGGCATATGACAGGGCATAGGCCAATGACAGTTAAAAAAGACGGCCGCGTGAACCGTCTATGAGGGAGGTTTGAGGCAAAGTCATGATGTAGCCACGTTCAATGTTCTTTATGAATTATTTACTGAATGCACTTTTTACTACATAAATCACTCGCTTTTATTTAGTACACGACACTATAAATAATTTCAAAAGTCCAATAAAAAATGCGTGTGACACTCAGCTTTCTCGTCAAAACTCCAGATTGTAGTAATTATGTTTTAAATATATTAAGACGGCGTACTACTAGCGTCATCTGTTGAGATATGCCGCAACGAAAGTTTACAACTAACAGTCTGATCACAGTATTAGACTGTGGTCTGATGGAGCGTTAGATGATGGTCTGCATGGACCATGTTGAAAGTCTTAGTCGACGTTGCAGTTAGTGCGACCGGACAACGTACGAATCGCTTTTGTTCAGAGTACTCTTGACCCTATTTCAAAACTATTAAAACCATTATGATTTATCTATTCATTTGTAATTAACTAATCACTAGTGAATATCTTAATATTAAAATTCATGAGATTCTGCAAGGAAGATTATTTTGTTAGATTAAATAACTTTTGCTTTTCTCAAGTGATTCTGGGTTCCTACCATCCGTCATTTATGTATTAACCTACCTAAATAAATAATGATGTATTTATCTGTTTACATATTATAATAATGAAATCTATTGTAATGTCTTTTACCCACTTTGAAAATGGAACACAAAAAAAATTAAATATCACCTTGGAAACATATTTTTGTTTATTATTTGTTATTTGGTATACTTTTTATTGTGTGAACTATAGAAACTTAGTTCAGGTGTTCTTAGTTTGCACAGCTGAATTAAATTAGCCTTCAGTACCTAAATGAACAAAAAAAAAAAAAGAAAGAAAACCGACAACACAGACGCGCATCTTGCGGTTATTATTGTCTTTTGATTTGAACTTTTTCCTTGAAAAAATCAAGTTGAGCTATTCTCGCCATACCAATTTTAATATTTCTCGCAATAATACACGCGACATACTTTATGTTGGGTCCACACGATACCAACTTCACTCAGACCTTCATAGAATTTTGTTAGCTCAACAAATCATTGCAAACAAAAGTCTCTATAATAAAAAAACTCTGAGTAAAAAAGTCCAAGTACAAAAATCCGAGTACAGAAGTTGGAATTTTGTATGTATGTTTGAGTATTATAAAAATAAATTTATAAACTAACAAGTGCGCAGTCTCATTGCTCAGAGTTTAGATTTTGATACTAGAGATTTGTGTACAAAATTTAAAGTCTGTATCGTGTGGACCTTCTATTAGTTCACAACCTTACATGCGCCCGCCCTTCGCCACTTCCTAGAGCTTTCGCTGGGAAAAATAAGTGGCGGAACAAAGACGTGCCTAGCAGCACAACTGTCTCTTCATTTAAAAAACACATGCCTTTATACAACACTATGTATAGGCAATTAACACAAGAAAACACATAATATTAAATAAAATTATTTAGCTACCATATGCCAGCAAAAAATAATTTAAAAAATCATTAAAAATGGAAATGTACCTACCTAAATTAGTGAAAACGTATTACTTAAAAAAAAAACCCCAGGCATAAAGGGCGTGGCTCGGGCTGAGCACAGCCGTGTCTCCGTTAAATTTCATAAAAAAAAAGACAATTATATGAACTCATATAACTTGTCAGTAAGCTAATTCTGGAGAAAGAACACAAACATTGTCTTGAATTAATCAGATCCACCAGCTATCCTTATCATTTAAATATTCGTTCATAGAATATTATGCCTTTTAACAAAGCCTGAATTTTAATTGTTCTTTAAATGCACTGTAAGAAAAGCAGAGGGTATCTTGTTATAAAAAGTTGTACCAAGCCCAACAAAAGAGTTATGGCCCTTTGGAAGTCGGTGAAAAGGGGCTCGTAGTTGGCCTTATTTTTGGTGTTAACATTATGGATCTCACTGTTTTTAGTGTAGAAGTGAATATTTTGCCTAACATATAAGATGTTGGCTAAGATAAAATGAATTGCGATGCAACCGTGACAATACAGATTTCTTTAAGAAATCTAATAAAAAAATAAAACTTGAAAACAAGACATGATTAAACATGATCACGTTAGCTTTAGTCCTCATAATTATCCACGTGTTTCTTATTTTAAGATAATATGTACCCTACTAGCTATTGCCCGCGACTCCATCCGCGTGTTGATATAAAATTAGCGCCTGTTAAAATAATGGGAGCAATATGTACGTCTGCATTTGCCCCCGTTTTCGCAACATTGTTTGTTACTGCTCTCCTCCTATTGGTTATAGCGGGATGTTATATAGCCCATGTCCTTTCTCAGGCTCAAGACTGTGTACCAAATTTCATTACAATCGGTTCAGTAATTTTGGCGGGAAAGCCTGACAGACAGACAGACAGAGATACTTTCACATTTATAATATTAGTATTAAATATTAGTGTTAAAGTATTACTAGTACTATGTCGTGGTGGCCTAGTGGTTAAAACACCAGCCTCTCAAGTATGAGTGCGCGGGTTCGATTCCAGGCCAGGCAAGTACCAATGTAACTTTTCTAAAGTTATATGTACTTTCTAAGTATGTATATCTGGGACACCAATGACTGAAGGAGAAGGAATCTGAAATCGCCAACCTGCATTGAGCAAGCGTGGTGATTACCCTCAATCTTTCTCCGTATGAGAAGGTTGATGATGATGATTAAAGTATTAGTACGGAAGTATGGATGAACAACACTCTAATTTCCAACAGCAGTCATAGAATTTGTAGCGAGTGAAAAGTTGTCACGAGACAATGATTTCTTACTTACTACTTATTTGTATACGAGTTACCTTGGGTAACCTGGAAGTCTTTAGACTCCGGACCCAGCGTGAATAATGCAAGGAAAATCTGTCCAAGAGCCGTCACTACCTTTTTTTGGTTGGGATGGGAAATCATAAAATGACTGGCCCCGCTTTGGGCGGAGCGGGAGGGTGTCAGATTTTTACTGACTAAAACCCACCCTTGTTTCTTCACTTGCCTTTGCGACGCCCAGGGCCACGGTTTCAGACGACACTACCTTGGAGTATAAAAGTGACGTTACTCTCTGTCCTATCAGTTACACATTAGAGAACTTGATGGACGCCGGTGATTGTGCTTAACAATTAGCCGAATTCTGGCCCGAGTTCAATTAAATTATTAATGATACGATAATGAGGAAGTAAAACATTTTTTTAAATCGAATCAGTAGTGGATGCTGAAGATTTCCCAGGGACGAGATAAGCGTTCCATGGGGGTTCCGGAATTGGTATTTTAAGAAGATTTGGGAACACCCCGGTGATTACCAATATACGTATAGTAATCACCGGAGTGATTTTAATGAAATAAAAATACCCCACTTCCCAGCCTCGCTCCCTAGTGGTCGGGCCCCTACTAAAGGCGTCCCTCCGAAAAAAAAAACGGTATCTAAAATTACCGCCCGCCCTAATTGTTAAGTAGGTAAGCTCCGTCATCCTCAAGGAATAGTCAAAGTTGTCTTAATGTCTAATAACGGTTACTAAAACCCCAAGATTCAATTCCCACACATTTCAGACCATAATTTAAAACACTACTATAAAGTTGCATGTGTAATTAGTTCGGAATTACTCTCCGCCGCAGAAAGTTATGAAGTTAAATTATGCACGTTGCGTTAATAATAAATCTCTATAGAAGATGAAAGAAAGGATTCTAGTATGTTTCAGGTACTATTTTGGGCTCTGATTTATGTTTATTTAAATGATAAGAATAGCTGATGGCTTTGATTAACTCAAGACAAAGTTTGTGTTATTTCTTTAGAAGTAGCTTACTGACACGTTATACGAGTTCATATAATTGTCTTTTTTTACAATGCAAAAAAACCGTGAGCTGTCACGCCCTTTATACTCGGGGCTTTTATTTAGGTAATACTTATATAATGCTTAATAGTTTCTACTTATTTCCATTTTGATGTTTTTTTTTTGCTTTGCTGTTATTTTGGCGTGGCGAGTTGGCATATTATACTAATATTATAAATGAGAAAGTAAGTTTGTTTGTTTGTTTGTTCCTTTTTCACGCCGTAACTACTGAACCGATTGGTTTGAAATTTTGTAGACGGAAAGTTAGAAGTCCGGATTAAATAATAGGGTATCTAGGGTTTTTATCCCGTAAAAAATTTATATTCCCGAAGGAAATCTAAAAAGCGCGATATAACCGGACTCCACGCGGGCGAAGCCGTGGGCGGAAAGTAGTAAATAATTTCATTGTTGTTTTGTTTTATAGTGTTGTATAAAGTCAATTGTGTTTTATAAATTCCACTTCTTCTTCCCAGCAAATGCGGCGCATTGGGGGGACTGTCTTATGTAATATTGATGTTCAAAAAGTTGATTCTCAGACTAATTTGAATAAATGACTTTTGATTTTAATTTATTAAAGTTGCGAAATTTTTAAATTCGTTTTTGTTAAGGCTTAAGTTAATTTTGGGGTTTTAGTTTAAGGTTAAGTTAAGTTATTAAGTTTGGGGTTTATTTTAAGGGTGAAATCGGAATCTATTATTTAACGGTCTTTCTACCACCTGGTTGTATCTCTTGAATCGTGATAGCTAGACATTTCTTTTTTTTTTTTGTTTTTTTTTTTTTTAATACTTAAAAACTAGTGCTTTACCGCAATCCCTCCTGATGGTAAGAAGTGATGTATCTTTGATAGGAAATCGCGCTAGTTTATTAAGACAATTTCCTATTTAAAAATTAAAAAAAAAAACTGAATGAATAAATCAAATCAAATCAAATCAAATCATTTATTTCAAATAAACCAGTGACAGGCACTTTTGAATTGTCAGAAGGTCGGTCAGTCAATTAGATGAAGCTAGTCGCCCATTCCAAAGAGTAGGTACCTATGGAGAAGAACGGCCAAGAAACTCCATGGACACTCTTTTAAATTTTTAAGCTATTGTTACAAATATTTGATTACATCATTCATGTTGAAATCAACCGCGTGAGAACGATGCAGAAACATATTGTACGCTGAGAGCGTCCATTATGGAAAACATACAAAAATCAATTCAGAAATTAAAATACGCCGTGGCAGCTAAGAGATGACCAGTCCCCTCCGACGGCGTCCGTTCACGAACATGACGTATGGATCAGCATCATTCAGCTCAACCATATCGAAGGGAACCCAATGACCCAAAACACACGCCACCATCAGCGAGACATTTGAGTGAGCATGACATACTCTCAACAGCCAGAGCACAATTAAGTCAATAAAAAAGACTAACCCAACAAATAAATGCCTTACAGCACATTCGTACATTGTGCTCACACGTTTGCCATGCAATTATACAATACTAAGAAATTGAATCTACACAATGCTAAGATAGTTTTGTCCAAGGTTCAGCAGCTCCAACAGTGTTCCCGAATCTGTGGAAAGTTTAACTCCTGTGCAGCTGCAGCTGCACAAGTGCCGAACACCTCTGTCAGCGATACAATTCCGTAACGTACAATATGCTTGGCTACATAGTGTGTAATACAGGCTTTGACTAAATAACATAAACAATTACATATTAAAACTACAAGAGGAAAAATCAAAGAACAATCATTGTATAGAAATCGGACGCAGCTCAAGCCCAAGCCTTTTTGTCCTCAATATAATCCTTCACACTATAAAATGCTTTCTGACACAACTTACGTTTAATGAAGGATTTGAATTTATTCAGGCTCAGATCTTGAACCACCTCTGGAAGTCCATTGTAAAAATGTATACATTGGCATCTGAAAGAGCCACCTATTTTCTTGAGCCTTGTTGTAGGTACAATAAATTTGTGCCTGTTCCTAGTATTTATATCATGGACATCACTGTATTTTTTAAACAATTTTATATTTTTATGAGCATACAAAAGATTTTCATAAATATATTGAGACGGCACGGTCAGTACATTAATCTCTTTAAATTTTTCTCTGAGAGAGTGTCTCGGACTTAATTTATAAATTGCACGAACAGCTCGTTTCTGCAAAACAAATATTGTTTGAATATCGGCGGCATTTCCCCACAACAGAATGCCGTACGACATTACGCTGTGGAAATAGCCAAAGTACACTAAACGGGCCGTCTCAACATCAGTCAAATTACGAATTGTTCTAACTGCGTATGCAGCAGAACTTAGCTTTTTTGACAATTTTTCTATATGTGAACCCCATTGAAGCTTAGCATCCAGAGTTATACCCAAGAATACTGTGCTGTCGTCAGATTTCAATTCTTCGCCCTTTATCTATATAATATAATATCTCTATCTATATATAATAGGAAGGAAGACGGCAGTTGAGCGAGTTGATACAATGTTAAACCCAACAACACGACCAACGATGCTGCGCCAGAGGGAGATTGATGTGGAGACCCTCCACAAACACCCGACACAACAACCCGGCACACATCGCGACCCAACTGGTCAGACCCGTCCTCCGTACTGCTTCACCAGACATCATGCCGGAACACGACGAATCGCTTGGCGGCAAGACTTTATCTGGTGGGTGGTAACTTCTGCCGGCAGCCGATGTTATGGCCTACCACCGAGAACATCCTCTTCTCTTTTTTTAAAAACGTTGCTACTCACTAGGAATTACTGATGTATTGTGGGTGCGTTTACAAACATTACTTTACGTTTACAACTACCATACAAATATTTGTTCCGTGCAGGGGATCGAACCCGCGACACGCAGCGTGTCATTCAACCACTGCACCAACCGTGTACTTAGTTGAAATTTTCAAATTTCTGTTCGCGCTTTCACACTAAATACTAAAAAAAGAATTTACTAAGGTTATACAGTGGTACGGAATATTTCGTGCAACCTTTTTTTTCCGGTGCCTCTTCTATCACGAGCAAACGCGTGAGGCCGCGGGAGTCTAAATTATTCCATGGCCACACACCCTCGTGCTGGCCCGGTCTGGCCGGGCCCCGTCTCCTGCACGGGGTAGTGGGGTGTTAAACTACCCCGTGCATCGCCTCAGGGGCGTGCGTCGACACTCGCGCGCGCCTCCGCCTCCGGGTCCATCGAATAGGGGGCAGGGGCTTCCCCATGTCCCTCGCCCCTGGACCCATTCATGAGGGGCGGAAGAGGGCGTTATCCGCCCTTCTTCGGCGCCCGGTGCGTCTTCTGCGGACCGGGAAGGGAGTTGAGATCTCCCTCTCCCGTTCCACAGCTTCCTTCTGCGACATAAACTAAAAACTGAAAATAGTAACTTATGATTAAATTTCAAAAAATCGACCTTTATTAGAGGCTCACCTTTGTTATAAAAGGAACCTTTGTGCAAAATGTCATGGTTCTGGGCCGAGCGATTATAAAAACCCTTTTTTATAATATCGAGTTACAGAAACCCATTAGGTTTTGGATCGGCAAAACAAAAAATCCTATTAAAAGCATTTTTACATATTTTATAGCCTGAAGCTCAAGTTTAAATGAACCTAGTTCGGATGGTTCCAACATTAGTTTTAGATCATAACTTTATAGATTTATATTATGTATTAGTCTACAATAAGCCAGCCTTTACGATTGTTATTATTAAGATTTTTTATTACTATACAAACTCAGACATTTTAAACATTTATTGTTGATGTATGTTTTTTATTAAATTTCATTGTTATTTAGTTTGTTGACTTTTTTTTTAATGATAAAATAAAATTTGCAATTATTAATATCTAAATATAGAACATTGCAATTATCAAAATAGTTATATGTCTAGAAGTAGTTTGGGCCAATCATTTGCTATTGCTATTGCAATTTGCCCATAATTCGCGTCTTGATACTGGCAGTGCTACTCCACCTAATTTACCTCATTGCGGAGCTTCAATGCCTGAGGTTCGCATTAGAAACAAGGAGGTTCTGAGAGTACTGTGTCGTCTGGACGTGAATAAGGCTAGTGGTCCGGATGGTATACCAGCGATTGTTCTTAAAGCATGTGCGCCCGAGTTGTCTCCTGTATTGACGCGCTTGTATCGCCTCTCATTTAGGACTGGTATAGTGCCCAAGTCCTGGAAGCTTGCTAACGTGCAGCCCGTGCCCAAGAAGGGTAGTCGTGCCGATCCTGCCAACTATCGGCCGATTTCGATCACCTCCATACTTTGCAAAATTATGGAGCGTGTATTGAACTCGCGCCTCTTGGCATACCTGGAGGGTAACGATCTCCTCGGTGACCGACAGTATGGGTTTCGCCGCAATCGGTCAACTGGGGACCTACTAGTGTGTGCCACTCACTTGTGGGGCGAGGCCCTCGAGAAGAATGGGGAAGCGATTGCTGTCTCCCTTGATGTCTCGAAGGCCTTCGACCGGGTATGGCACGCTGGCCTTTTGAGTAAGCTTCCAGCGTACGGCATTTCCCCTAGCCTGACTGGCTGGGTAAAAGACTTCCTGACTGAACGGTCCCTCCGAGTTGTTGTCGACGGATGCTCTTCTGAGCCCATGTCAACTAATGCCGGTGTTCCTCAGGGGTCTGTTCTCTCTGCAACTCTGTTCCTGCTGCATATTAACGATCTGCTGATGCCCGGTATCTATGGGTATGCAGATGACAGCACAGTTGTAGAGAGATACCTGCCGGATGCTCGGGCTAGTAGGGAATCAATCCGGTCCGAAAGAGAGGCCATGGTTGAGCGAACGAGTGTTGCACTGCAGGCAGTCTCCGAATGGGGCAATGCCAATCTTGTAGCCTTCAATGCCGCCAAAACACAGGCGTGTCTTTTCACCGCCAAAAGGAGCCCGTTCACCTTGGCCCCTACTTTTCGGAATGTGTCCTTGGAGTGTTCCGACCGCCTTCAGCTCTTGGGAGTTGAGATTTCCTCGAACCTTAACTTTGGGCGGTTCATTGAGTCCAAGGCCAGGGTGGCTGCCAGGAAACTTGGCGTTATCGCAAAGGTCCGGCAGTACTTCACACCTGGGCAGCTTCTAATGTTATACAAAGCACAGGTCCGTTCGTGTGTGGAGTACTGCAGCCACATTTGGGCTGGTGCTGCCAAGTGTCACCTGGCCACTTTGGATTCAGTGGAGAGACGTGCAAAGAGGCTGATTGGTGACCCTGATCTAACTCGAGTTGGTCTCCAAAGCCTAGAGCACAGGCGTAGAGTAGCCAGCCTTTCGGTGTTCTATAGGATGCATTTCGGGGAGTGTGCGAGGGAATTGCATGATTTAATTCCCCCATCTCCGTTCCACCAGCGGACGACCCGTCGTACGGCTGGTTTCCACCCTTACGTTGTTAACACCACTACGATCCGGACGAAGCGTTTCGCCTCCTCCTTTATACCGCGTACATCGAGGGACTGGAACAATTTGCCCGCGGCGGTGTTTCCGTCGGACTACAATTTGAGTGTCTTCAAGGCTAGAGTGAATAGGCTCTTAATAAACTAGTGCGCTTTACCATCAACGATTGCGTCACTGCTTACCATCAGGCAGGATTGCGGTCAAGCGCTGGTTTATAATATATAAAAAAAAAAAAAAAAACATTCGGCATAAATTCAAGAAGTTCACCATCAACAAGAAGGTCGGTGAAGAAATGTACGAATGCGTTGGTGATGACTACAACCATTAAAAGCATTTGCTTGAATGTATATTTCAGAGTACATAAAATAAATTATATTATTAACAGTTTATTTCTTAACATTTTTTTTTATTTTGTCAATTCTTCGTATTACATCTGGCAACCCAATGTTGCTATAATCTATGCTACATTTTCTTTTGCTCTTTCTTTCTCTTATGGCTTCGCATGGTTCGTACATTTATCCAATGTCAAGTAATGAATTATTCATGTCGAAAAAGACGGCCGCGAGTACCGAACACTCAAGAGGAAGTTTTGGTACAAAGCCATGATGTGGCCACTATGCTACAATATTTCACTGTTCTTTATGAATTATTCACCGAATGCACTTTTTACTACATAAATCACGCGTTTTTATTTAGTAAACGACACTATAAATAATTTAAAAGTCCAATGAAAAATGAGCGTGGCACTCATCTTAGCTTCCCTCCAAAACCTCAACCTTGGAAATGTTAAAGAGCTCACATTTTCGTGACATTTAGTTTAAAAGGTCTTGTATCCATAGACATATACTAATGGACATGACGTACGCGTATAATCTGCAGTCATTTTTGGTTTAAAACAGTGAGATAGATGGCTTATGCTTTCGGTCTAGCACTATCTCTTTCCTCATAGGTGATTGATGATTTTGAGAGAGATAAAGATAGACGAATCTTCGTTTCCTCTCTTTCTTTCGGAGTGCCACAATTCTCATCTCTAAGGCATGTCCATTAGTATAAGTCGATGCTTGTATCCTCCACAGTCATATTAAATAAGTTCCAATCTAACTTCACTACTGCACCAAAGCAGACAAGTTAAGGCATAACAAAAGCTACAAAATTTATATGAGCGTCATAATTTAGCATTTAGGCGGGCTTCACGCTTGATGAGCTCCATAACATCAGTAGATTACACCTATTTACGCGACAAAAGCGGGTCGCGTTTCCAATCAAGCGTATGTGGCCGTCCTTACACCGGCCCCAATAACTACGTTAGAGGAGTATTAGAGCTTGTGGTAAGGCTCGATAATCCAACGGGTTGAGGAGTTATGACGCAGCCTGAAGTAGCAATCGTCGTGGGATTGTTTTGAAGCAGTTGCTCTTTAGGTTTTTGGAGGTATGAGAAACAGCGCGTAAAGCTCACTCATCCTCCATAGAAAAGGGAGGAACCACCGATCAGACTGGGTGTCTGGCAGGCCACTTCATCAATCAATTAGGGATCGGTTCGGTTCGTGGTGATCAATTAGGGATTACGTCGGGATCAATTAGGGATCGGTTCGGTTCGTGGTGATCAATTAGGGGTCACGTCGGGGTCACCAGTTTGGAGATATGAGGAGCAGCATTCAAAGCTCACTCATCCTCCATAGAAAAGGAAAAGGATCCTCCGAGCAGACCGGTTGTCCGGCGGGCCAATTGCCCGCCGGTTGATGTCGTGAACTTGTATGCGTGCTAGTTGCACAGAAAACTCTGATTGCGAGATGCAGGATTCGCGTGACGTCAGTATGACGCGTTGTTTGCATGTTGCGTTGTAGGCACCGCTACAGGTTGATACTGTTATCGGTAGCATTGTATAATCCCACTGTTGCGTAAAGGCCTCTACACGACTACCAGTAGTTGAGTAGTTGCAGTCGAAGGCTGACGTGGACCACTGGTCGATATGTTTGTCAGCTACTGTCATGGGCGTCGCCTTTTAGCTGTCTCAGGGGATTTCGGTAGCTTGACCTGCTGTCGTGCGTACAACTTCAAATTTTTTTACATTCTATTAATTCGTGCTAGCCACCATGAAATCAACTTCATATATAATCGTTTTACTTAACATAATATCAATTTGAAACATAAAAGGATATTTGGATAAGACTATAATGGTTACTAATATAATTGTAGTGCACTAGCGTTATACATTATAAGCCGAGTTGTTGTGCTAACAATAGCTTTATTTCTAAAAACATTTCGAATCGTACGTAGTTTAAATAAGAAACAGTGCTGATCTTTTGTAATATTATTCTATGTATCTCGTAAAATGTAACGGAGGATAAAGAATGAGATAAGTTGTAATGCAGACGATGAAACTGTGGCTAGACGCAATTCTTACTGGATTGCTGGATGTTGCAATGTTCTTTATTGCCGTTTTGACCTTTGGGGGGGTATTAGCATATTCAGGTTAAAAGACATTGTGATACAAAATAAATACGGTAATAATAATCGTGCCTTTTTAATACAATGTGTAACAGAATCCCTGTTACTGTCTTTAAGCACTAAAGATATCAGCTGGTATCACTATAGGTACATAATTTCAACTCAAAATTAAATACTCTAAAAATTCACACGAACTTTTCGGTTTCACTAAGTTTCTTCTTAGTTCAAATCATAACAAACGTATCACCGCACTACGTAAGTCAATAAGTTTTCACGTTCCTTGCAAATATCACAACAAAACGTGTTTGTTTCAATTTGAAAAGTTCGGTTTCTGGTGTAAATCTGATAATAGTTCGCATAACATCCCAACATGATATAAAGAAAGGATTAAAAGTCCTTAAATCGATATTGTTTAATGTCATCCAGAAAGTTCTGGCCTTGGTGTGTACTATACCACGCCACTATGCGCAAGAGAAGTGCGTGGCTGGTGCGGCGAGTGCGGGGGAGCGCAAACAGCATGCCGTCCGGGCTTGAGATAAGGCTTCATCATTTCTCACTATTCTTAGCGATATGTGTCTGGCTGATGCAGCAAAATTGATAGTGTAATTATGTTTATTATTATTAATGTTTCAGTAATGTACGACTTTTTGATTTGATGAATTTAGTAATATTGTATATTTTTTTTATGAATCGTCGTGGATGACGGGTTCGGTTTTGATAAGAGTTGCTCATTTGATTTACGTAGTAGTTAGGCAAACACTATGACGTGACGTTATCTTGTAATAGCAGTACGAGCAGACTTGGATTTCGTTCAATATCCAGACGACCTGACAAAGAATCCCCAACAAAGGAGGCTATGGCGCTAGGTATTAGTACTATATATGGGTGTATTATTTATATACGAGTCAACGATATTCGAAGTAAAATTATTTTATTTTTTTATAGCTCGTAGTAACAAGTATTACCTAACGGTGTCTTGAATTTTATAATCAAACTAGCTGACCCGGCGAACTTTGTTCCGCCTTAAAGGCAATATGACATGATATTATTTACTGCTTTTTAAATTAAGATAATCTATTTAAGTATATAAACGAAAGTCGTGTTAATTACACTATTTATAATTCAAGAACGGCTGAACGAAGAACTGGGAGAAAGACATGGGATATCATTTTTATCCCGTTCCCGTTGTTCCTGTGTGAATGAATGAACTTCATTGTTTCGACTTCTCCTACACTTTTGTGCGACCCTGGTACCTTGCAACTCCTGAAAGTAGGCAAAATAAAACTTCATTCATATAATATTAGATTAATAATGACGAATGAGCTTCATTGTTTCGACTTCTCCTACATTTTTGTGCTACCCTGGTACCATACACCGTACATCTTTTAAAAAAGTCTCACCCGTTGATGCATTCGTTTAAAGCCAGGAAATATAAATAAATACTCTCTGCCGGTTTAAGGTTTCTAATAAAAAGCCACAAAGCCAACTTCAACTTCAAACTTTCTAATATTGTATTGTTGTGCTATTTATCATTGCCATTCTTCCGTTGCTCTTGTCAGTGAGTTTTATTTTGCCTACTTTTTAGAGGTGCAGGGTACCAGGGTAGCACAAAAGTGTAGAGAAGAAGTCGAAACAATGAAGCTCATTCATCATTATTATTAAATCATTTTTCCTTATTTGCTCACCGTTTAGACCTACCCTGGACTACGACAAATATTTTAAAACCAAAATCAGCTCAATCGGCCCAGCCGTTCTCGGGTTTTAACCAGACTAACGAACAACAATTCATTTTTATTTATATAGATTCAACAGAGGCTGAGCCCTTTGTTCATAAATGAACTAAATTTTAGTTCAGTGCATGCAGATTTCTTTCTATTTCAATATGAAAGAGAGACTTAAAATAATATACCAAAGCGTGGATCGCTTTGTTAACCGACTTCAAAAAGAAGGAGGTTACTCGATCGACCGTATATATGTTGTTGTATATATGTCGTTTATGAACCGATTTTGATAATTATTTTTCTGTTGGAAAGAAGACGTTCCCAAGGTGGTACCATGATATCAGGGTTTGATGGTGGAAGACCAGAGAAAACAAGGGGAACTTTCAAAAATTGCAGGGGCGACTAGTGCATTTCTTAGCATTTTCATTAAGTATGTATTTTAAAGCACTACAATTTAGTAAAGGTCTGGAGTAGATCTGATGATGGAGCCGGAAGACAGTCGAAGGAACTCCTCAACAATTCACAGCAGCTACCTTGTGTTTGTGCTTGAATAATTTGTATTGACAAGAACCTTACACCTAGATGGGTGGTGACTGTCATTAGGGAGCTGATGATGATGACAAAGGTCAGTTCAGGGAACTCCTAAACGATTTACTGTAGCTAACTTATATTTAGACTCAATTCATTTATATTGATGAGACCTTTGCACCCATTGGGTTAAAATAATGGTATGTAGTAAATTTGATGATGAAGACCATAGGCAGTTGAGGGAATACTTACGGGTAAAAATTAAAGTAAACAAAATTACGTCGTTTCCCAACTATATTTGCTTCAGCTTCCAGTCTGACCGGATGCAACTGAATACATAGTACTTTTAACAACTAGAAAGTGTAAAATAAAAACTAATTTCGGAAGTCGGTCTTTGGTTTTGTATATTCGTTTTTGACACCGACTTCCGAAATTAGTTATTTTTTACTTTGTAGTGGTTTTTGGAAGTCGGTTGTTTTTTTGTAAAAAAGTTTTTTTTGTATTTTTTATTTAATTTATTTTTTATATACTTTTATTGTAATGGTAAAGCGCGCTAGTTTGTTAAGAGCCTATTCACTCATAAACTTCTTCTGACTGCCACCATCACCGAAATTCAAAACAATCCCTAGCCTATCAATTTTCACAATCAAAATCACAAAGCAATCGATCGCCGTCGTTAACTACGCAATCAACTACGCGCGAGAGGTGGGTTGCTCTAAATTATATTGACGTGCTCCCATTCAACCGTCGATGTCGGGCTCTTGGCACTCTACACGGATTCCCACAAAAAGGCCCCTGAGGGTCCCGTACACCACATTACGTTATATCCAGGTGACGGATATTATTATTAATATCAAGTGAGGAAGCATATTATTTAATCAGGTGGAATTGGAAGCAGAAAAAATTATATCCAATTAAATAACTAATTATCTAGTGAGCCAGTCCTGCTTCTCAAATTTGGTAATACCTACTCAATTCGACCGCAATGCTTTTGTTATGTTTCTTCGCGGATAACTTCATCGTTTATGAACCGATTTTGATGATCCTTTTTTTATTTGAGAGAAGATATCTTCGGTCTCACAATAAGGAAATCGGGGTCTGATAATGGAACACCAGGGAAATGAAAGGAATCCTTCAAAAATCGTAGGGGCAACTAATGAATTTCTAAGTTTATTATCTAAGTGTTTTAAAGAGACTACAATTTAATAAAGGTCTGGAGTTGATCTGATGATGGAGCCGGGAGACAGTCGAGGGAGGTCTTCAACGATTTACAGCAGCTACCTCGTCGTTGTGTTTGATTAATTTGTATTGATAAGAACTTTACACTTCAATGAGTTTTGACTGTCATTAGGGCTCTGGTGAGGAATACAAAGGCCAGTTCAGGGAAATCCTCAACGATTTACAGTAGTTACCGTATTTTTGGAGTTAATTCATTTATATTGATGAAAACTTTGCACTTTGCACTGGTGGTTATAATGAAGTTCTGCAGTAGATATAATGATGGAGCCGAGAGACAGTCGAGAGAACTCCTCAACGTTTCACATTTCAGCTACCTTGTGTTTGTGCTTGGTTAGTTTGTATTGATAAGAGCTTTACACCCAGATGGATTGCGATTATCATTAGGGGACTTATACTGAAAACGAAAGACAGTTAAGGGAACTCCTGGCTTAATTAATTTATATTGATAGGAACTTTGCACTACTGCAGACCCATATGAGTTTCACCACCCACTTTCAATTCCTCAACAATTTACAGCAATAAAGTTTAACATAAGACAAACATTACCTACTCGTCATTTTTATGCAACAATCACTTCAAATCAAGAGACTGAATTTAAGTTGTGTAATCGCGTTATGTAGGATAGCAATACTTTCATTTTGGTTCCATAGGAATTTTATAGAAATCGGTTCAGTAGTTTGGTTTTTAAAACAAAATTTGGGGTAAAAAATAAAGTGAACAAAATTACGTTGTTTGCTTAACCAACTATGTAAAATTCAGCGTCCAGTCTGATCCGATGCAGCTGAACAAATTTACTCACAACTAAAAAATGTAAAATACAAAGTAAAAAATTACAAATTTCGGACGTCGGTGTCAAAAACCAATATAAAAAAACTAAAGATACCAACTTCGGAATTAGTTCTTTTTCACTTTGTAGAATTTCCTTTTTTGGGAGTCGATAGTTTTTTTTTTTAAGTTTTTGGTTTCTTAGTAATGTATGTCCTAAAGTCTTAATGATTTTTTTAACCGTGTCAGAGACATCCATAAAATCGACATTATAGTAGTAGGTATGCGTGGACGTGTTATTTTAATACTTGGATGTAGCTGGTTACTAGTATTTTCATTCCACCTGGATGTAGCTGGTTTTCAGTATTTTCATTCTACCTGGATGTCGATGGTTAATACTATTTAATGGAGCGACTGACTGTCATAGGGATGATTCTCCTAATTTTAAGTTCACAGTCTGATCTCAGTCTCACTCTCTCAAAATATTCTCGAATTTTCCAACATTTTGACATCTGCTTGTTGTCGAGATGAGAATGGAACTAGATTGTGAACCTCTTTCTGACTTCCACAACCCCAAAACTGACAAAATTTTGGGCTTCCGATAACTCTAAACGGATTTCAAACATTCACGAATGACAACCGGGACGGGATGGTTTAGCGTGCTTTCCGAGGCATGTGTTCTTGATAATATGATGTTCATCCATTCACGGACCAGCCGCAGTAAGATCGATCGACTCGTGTCGCTGTTATTACTTAATCACAAGATCCTACGTGACCTACGTATGTACACATGTGATAGAATTATAAATAAAATTGGCCTTTTTTTTCATACTGTATGTACCTAGTGGATTATATCGGATAATGTTCTATTTCAATGGATACAAAGAGAAGTGTCAGTCGAGGTACTCGTATGAATGATGAAATGTTTTTTTCAAAAATAAAATACATAAAGGAAAACAAAGATAACCTAATGATAAAAGTTTACTGAAAAATTATTTCAATGGGTCAAATCATGTAGTATAGATAATCTAGTTTAGTGGTTCCCAATTAAGTTTTTCTACATACCACGAGTACGTAGTACGAGAACTACGTATCAAGGAAGACCTCAAACTTGCTAACCCCTTTTCCATATTTTTTTACATATTTATCAACTTAATGAACACTTGTTTTATTAATGTGAAAAATGTGCACGTTTGTCTTTGCACAATTATTAAAATTTGGTTTTATTTTGATTCTGCGCGTACCCCTTGATGCGATCTCGCGTATTCTATTGGGGTCGCTGGTATTGGAAACGCTGATCTAGTTATATCAAGTAAGTAGTACTTTTTAAATGAAGATTATTTATTTAAGTTTCAAGTTACATTCCCTTATTTTTTTCTAATAAATGTTGATATAATATCAGCATTAACTCATCCGATAAGTCTTAAACTATCGACAAGCTAGGAGCTCATCTATTTCCTTTACTTCAGTTACAATTTGCGAGAAAAATGAATGCAATTTCTCACAGATTCTCAATACGGAAACAAGATATAACTATACTGATATTGTTGGAAGTACGTTCAGTTGATGCGGAAGTAAAGAGAAATTTTAAAATGGTATATGGGAGCCACTTACTTGAGACACTTACTGAATAGATCCACCAATTTATTCATAGCATAATGTCGCAGTAGTGTTTTTGCGGCGCTACATTGAATAGAGGAAATCTTTAGGTTAAAACCTTTAAAAATAAATGTGTTCTTCCGCAAACTTTGGTGCTAGATGCGCTACAAACCATATGATAATTTAATTGTGACTGGAACGTCGAAAACGTGAAATAGGTATCCGAATCGGTCTGACCTTTACAATCTATAAAGTCTAGTAATTGGATTGCAAATGTCAAAGGGTTTTTGGGTCAAGATCGAACGCCTACCTTAGTATATTTGAAGAGGCAAGACAGTCTCTCTTCCTGATTGTAAAATCAGTTGATTCTTCCATCCGAAAATAATAAATTAACTATACCTCATCAGCTTAGGTAAGTAACTAAAGGAAAACAAAGAAAGAAAAAATACGTGACTTAATTAACCGACTAAACAGAGACGTAATACCAGTTCAGTTATAAACTTATTACGAAATTATTTTTTATATTTTTTTTTAAAGTAAGTTCGAGACTTGTGTTATGGGATACTAACTCAACGATAGGTACTATATTTATAATAGATACATATATAGATAAACATCCAAGACCCAGGCCAATCAGAAAAAGATCGTTTTCCATCATGACCTGACCGGGGATTGAACCCGGGGCCTCCACGTCGCAGGCAGGCGTGTTGACCGCTGCGCCACGGAAGTCGTCAATTATAACGCTAAATTGAGGCGTACAACTATAAGTACTACTATACTGGTTACCTAAGTCAGGTACTACTTCAGGTACTAGATACTTTTTTACCTTTACATAAGTTAAGCAAAAATTACACCTAAACAATTTCCTCTCTAATACTGCAAAACAAATAGCTATCTTCCATATCGCTCGATCGCCGGGGAGCGATACGCGCTAACATTAATCACAATCATTCAATAGCGAGCCAGATTCGTCTCGATCGAATGGATGCGCTGCCGCAGCTCATTAATCCGCGTTTTTAACGTATATTCCCCTTAGCGTGGCGTGAGGCGTGGTTCTAGTCAGAGCGTTTATAATTTGTTAAGTGATAATAAACACTCAGTGATAATGAAGATCCGCAGGAGAACCAACGGGGCCGACACATCCCACAAAATTGACAAATTTAAATAAAATTTATTACTGGTATAGATTGATGGCTCGCAGACTAGATGGCTGAAAATTTCTGGAGTGGTGACTTCGTACCGGAGATGTAAAGTTGGAAGGTTTCCCATAAGGTAGGTCGACGACCTGGTTAAAGCCGCAGGAACCTCCTTGGACGGAAGCAGGAGAAGGTAAGGTGCTTAGGCGAAGCAAACATAAGCTTCAGCAGTGCTGTAGTGGCAAAAGTAGACGTCTTTCTGCTAAAAGATGATGATAATAAGTATTGAAGGTTGACTCTTGGCGCCAAATTGGAGCAGAGTTAGCTTGATCAAGGAAATAAATAAACCACCTCAGTCCCAATAGGATCTACTGCTTCATTCTGATTTTACAAACATAATCTTAAAATTAGTAAAATAATCAAATTTTGAAATTTATACCCATCTACTCCCTGACTAAACGCGAAGTTAAAATGAAACTTACAGATTGGTTGCAGAAGTTAAAGTATGACGAAACTGAGAATCTTATTACTATTGTCTCTTAAAGTCACAATCCAATACTGTATTTTAATCAAGGCGTATTTATTTTGTTTTTGTATTATCTGTATTTCTGTTCATATAAGTACTAGCACGTCATCTTATACCAATTGTGTATCATACCTTGAGGAACTCTGGCTCTTAAAACACAGGCTTTTGTCCTAGTTTAGGAGGCATCAGTTCGCCTTTTAAAATGACTGTCTGTATAGTAGTTTTTGATTCTGTGTACTTATATGTTTTTTAATGTACTAATAAATTATTATTATAAACAGCCTATAATGGTCCCACTGTTAGAACAGAGGAATCGGCGCCATTCTAACATCTATCACTCTGAGAAAGGAGCTCAGAGTGATGCTACAATGGCGCCGATTACCTTGTTCACCAAACTAATTAAGTTAAATGTATTTCTTTCTTTCTTTATTATGAAAAGGACAGAAAGTAATATCAGTTTAGTCCTGTCAAGTTAGAGAGCATCTGAAGTAAATTGACGTATTTTTATGATAGTTGTGTTTGCCTGACCGCAATCTGGCCTGATAGTAAGCATTGATGGAATCGTTGGTGGTAAAGCGAACTCGTTTATTCAGAACCTATTCACTCAAGGAAGACGGCAGTTGAGCGAGGTGATGTAATGTTAAACTCAACAATACGACCAACGATGCTGCGCCAGAGGGAGATGGATCTGGAGACCCTGCACGACAAAACTCCCGACACAACAACATTTGGCGCATTGTGCATGCACACATCGCAACTCAAATGCTCAAAGCTGTCTTTCACACGGCTTTACCAGACATCATGTCAGAACACGACAAATCACTTGTTGGCAAGACTTTGTCTGGGGTCTAGTAATTTTTGCCGGCAGCTACCTAAAACAATTAATTGCATCAAAACTATTTATGGTGTGTTTTAATTTTTGCGGCATATAACAACCTTACAATCCACAATGAGTTTGTACTGCGATCAACCCCATGGGCATATAAATTCATTGCACAATAACAATGATATGGTGAGTAGAATTTCTCAATATCCCCCAAAAGCTGGGGTTGGAAGTGACGATAATAGCATTCCCGTTCGTCAGCTTCTCATGTAGGCTCTGTCCAACAAACAAATTTCTTGCGAATACTTTCGAGCTTTATTCAGCTCGATAGCCTATCGCCGTATATGCCAATTTATGTACAAATGTATTATAATTTGTATTTTTTTTTTTGTAGCAAGTAAATTGGTGTGTTATGAACGAATGTAGTTAAGCTCTGTGTTTGAATTTACAGTTTTGATAATAAATGGATATTAAAGCTTCTTGCATAATATATATACAAGTATTAATAATTAACCGAGTATTTAGCAGAAACACAGAAAAAACCACACTGGATTAAAACAAAAGTATGTATGAATATATAAGCGGAGTACGGGGCTCCGCTTAATCAAATATTATCAACGACAAAACGAAGGCATCAGAACGTTGGTCAAAAACTGTTAATCATACAAAAACAAAGAATATTTCCCGAATCTCGTTCAAACTGCAGCCCCACCTCGTTGTATCGAAGGCTGGATGAGCTGCGAACAAAAACCGGCTGCTTATAATACACGAACCGAAATTATGCTCACGAAGCGCAGATTGTATTAATAAATATGCTGGTATAAAGCATTGCATATTTCCACTCATATTTTACAGCTCTCCGTTTTTATTCAGTCGAGTTTGTTCATTATGAATGGAAAGATAAAAGCTAAATGTACTTGAGTTTTAGTACAAATCATGAACTTGTTTCGCTGGTGGGAAAAAATCCCCTTTCGTCACGGTTAGCACACTTCTTTGCTTTTTGGTTTGATTCCTTTAAATTTTGTCTATTAGGTACACAAAATGTATTATTGAAGCGGCTGAACCCTGCTGTGATTTTTAGAAGTTTGATAGTCGTAACGGGTAGCCACAAGCCAAAAGCCGACAGCCAAACTTATCAAGGGGTATCCTTCTTATGTTTGGGATGGGAAATTATCAAATGAACTCTCCCGCTCTGGGCAGAGTGAATGGGCATGTCAGACTTTTACTGACTAAAAGCCACTTGTGTTTCTTCACTTGCTTGTGCGCCGGAGCCTCGATTTCTTTTTTAACCAACCCGCAACCCTGATCCAGGAGGCATCGGTGTTCGTGGACCCTGTCACGATGTGCTGATATCTCTTTGAGGCGCGCATGAAACACAACACGCCGTCGACTCTGGCCTGGTCCTTACCAGGTGGCGAGTTGCCCACTGCTCACCGCCCGCATGGCCGCGCCTTCTGTGGCCGGGAGTTGGATGTTGTCTCCCAACCAGGGCGTCTCCTGCGGCGGCTAGTGACGTCAAGGGATATCCTGATTATCCAGTAGCTGGGTTCCAAAGGTCAGAAAGTCAGTCGCTCCATGTAAAGTACTGGTATTGCGATTCCGGTATGAAAGTCAGCTTTCATACAACATACAACATAGTTGGAAAACAACTATGTAAGGATCAGTCCTTACATAGTTGTTTTCTAACTATGTTGTCCAACCAGGCAGATTGATGAATTTTTATATGGTATTAGCAACATTGTTAACAAATATCGATATTATTGTCTCTTCTCCTTGTTATTCAGACAAGCTAAAGTACAACTGAACAAGAAGCATCAAAATGAAGTTGTAACACAAAACATTAATAGGAACACAAAGGTGTTCAAATAAACTTTAAACGGATTCGCCCGAGTTTCAGCAAAGTGTTTTACTTTCAACAAACAGTTTTAATATCACTCTTTTAAATTAAAAGGGTAGGGAAATCCAGGAACAGGATATTTAATTCTTTTATAATTTTCGACATTATTATCATCAGATTTTTATTTTATTTTGCTCGCTGTGTGTCATGAGCGTCGAATTTTTTGTTCACAAATTAAACTAAAGTTCAGTGCATTTTTTTAGACGCAATTAAATATAAGGCAACTAAAATTCGTCAAGTTATATCAGGCGCTGACTAACTATACGCAGCTATTAATTTAATTATATTTTCACGAGAATCGCTTGTGAAAGTTTTTTTTAACTTTGGTTAAAAAAACTTTCACAAGTTCCTCAATGTCATTTCAGTGTCCGGATCCCGTGTAAAAGTCAATTTCTCGCAATAAAAAAAACAAAATCTAGTCGAAGTCTCATCTCAGCTACAATAAACATAGCGACTTGAGACTATGGGCATTCTTAAAATTAAGAGAGTTTCCCGTCTTTTCAGTTGTCTTTTATCGGAAGAGTCCCTGTATCCTGTTGTCTGTTATTAATAATTTGAGATGATTATTTTTGGAAATCATACCTCTGTTAATTGATCAAACTTCCAAAGTTCTGAACAAATCGTAACCCGTCAAAGCACAGGCACTCAAACACCGAGTAACAAAACCTGATGCTTAAGCTACACAATGGAAACTTAAATAACGGTGGGTAAGTTAGCAAAGATAGTACAAGTTGGCAGTTCCAACGTTCGGTGAGTGCGGTGTTTGGCCTCCAGTTTGTTGTTTAAGGTTTCTAATGAACGCCTAGTCTTTGTTAATACAGCCGACACTTGTATATAGTGGCTAGAGGTGATTAAGAACTAAGGTCTGGGGCAGGACGAGAAGAAGCAGATATCTTGTGAAGCGACGTGAAACGTGCACTTACAGAGTCATGGCCGTATTCATGATGCATTGTAGAATACCTGACGTATAGAACATATGCCTCGGTTATGAGTTATGCAACTATCCATAGAGCAGTATGTTATTAGGGTTACTATATGTAAAGTTATGAAGCTATTAAATTTGAGAAAATTCAGTAAATGTTTTCAGCGGTTGGAACAGCCCTACTTCTTTGTTATCTTTTTTTATTGGTAAATTCAAGTTTATATGATGTACCGTATTTACCTAGAAATTAATAAAGAATAATGCATTATTTTATTTAAATTAACGTGTATAGTGACTGGAACCTCCTTTTCATCAGTGTAACCTTTGATAGGACATAACTTTAAAAAGTGTTGTCTTCTTTTTATTTTTGCGTTCATACATACATTGAGTAAAATAAATAAAAATTGTAAAGTCCAAGGCAACAAAGTAGCAGAAACGTGTGCCTCACGGAACGGCTTTTAAATCGAAGACTTTGCAAACCCGTCTAGACAGTCCCGACATATTATATTACTATCTGTACTCGTGGTCTCACCCGCATGAAAGTCAATCCTATAGGAATACCGGGATATAAAGTAACTTATGTATATTAAGCATAATTACAAACCACCTTTATGCCAAATTTCATCCAAAGCCGTCAGGTCAAAGGCCCACACCGAGGCCCCGTACAGGGCCATCGATCGCACGATTCCCATGTAAAGCCGCCTGCAGACAGAGCTCAGGCCCCCCAGATAAGGAAGCAACCTTGAAAGAGCCCCAGCCGCCCTCAACAACTAAGCACCGGAAGTGGGGGCCGAAGTCCCACCGGCTGTCGAGCGCCAGTCCCAGGTACTTCATGGTGGACTCGGTACCCCCTCCCGACCACGATGTGTGAGCCGGGTGGACAGTATTGACACCCTGGCGTTTCCTCCCGCCTTATCAAGAACTAGAACCATCCGAAACAACCGTGTCCGATGAGAACCTGCGTCATGCGGAAGGTGAGGGTGCCGTGGCGCTTCTCTAGCTATTTCTCAACGAGGATACTTACCGCCGCTATTGTGGCGTGCCCACGCACCACTACCCTTAACTGAATCAAAGAGGACACTCTAGAGTAGGTCACCACAAAGCTCCATAAATACCCAGAGCTAGTTTCCTTTACACAGAGCCCATTAGCGGCCGGCTGCGTAACTCCGTGCAGCCCTAAGTGCGTAATGACTTCCTCGCCGTAATTGTGTGTTTGCGCTTGATTAGAATCTAGACCCTGATTGGATGGCCGATTGTATCTTAGGCTGAGTTCTGACTGACAATGAGGACGGTTTTCATGTCAATTGTTAGGGGAATAAAGACGGTTTCAATTAGTATGGAGTAGAAGGGTAAGTTAGTAATAAGTCTTAATTAGCAAAAATAGCCTTGTATGTATCTATCATTTAACTAGATGTACAGCGTTAACTTAAAGGGTATATATATACCTAGGGCATGATTTCTTTGGATAATATTAAATGAAATTGGAAGGGTTTTTTAATCCAATCTCTACACGTTCGGAAGTTATGAGATATCAGAAACAGAACTTTTCAAATTGAAATAAACAAATCACTTTATCGTGATATTGGTCCTGATTACTTTGTTCAAAACTTAATCTTTTAATTTCAGCACATTTTTATATTTCTATTTCATTAAGAAAAGGGTAGGACTCAAAATATTATATTAGTCTTGTCAAATTTGGGTGTTTTGGGGTCCCACCTCCATCTCTGGGACCCAAGTCAACCCCACCTGCCAGACGGTGCACCTGCTGACTCACGAACGGGGCTCTGACGCCGGCTTTCCCTTCGGGGTTGAGTGGTCAGACGGCAGTCGCACTCGTAAAAGCCAAACAAGCCATTCAATCATGGAGAGGTTACATAGAAATGCTCATGTCACAGCTGGGGCGCCGCCGCAAAACGGCGCGCAGGAGCCTCGCCCGACTCCTGTGACCTGTGGGCTAGGGCTACCGTGTCAGAGGCGGACACGGCTGAAGAAGCGAGCCCAAACTATGAACATCCGTTTCGCGTCGTGGAACGTTGGCACGCTAACTGGACGCGCGAGAGAGCTGGCCGAAACTCTGCACAGGCGGAGGGTGGCCGTGGCGTTCCTGCAGGAGACTCGGTGGAAAGGCAGCAGATCCCGGATTATTGGGAATGGCTACAAGCTAATCTACACGGGTGCACTTAGTGGGAGAAATGGGGTCACCGTGGTGTTGTCTGACGAGCTCCAAGATGACGTCTTGGAGGTGAATCGCATCAGCGATCGGCGAATGTCGGTGCGGGTGCTTGTCAATGGGGTTATAACCAACTTGATAAGTGCCTACGCTCCGCAGGCCGGGTGCGGTGAAGCCGAAAGGACGCTGTTCTGGAGCCAGCTCGAAGGATTGGTTCGCGGGATCCCGTTATCCCGGGGAATCGTTCTGGGTGGTGACATCGATTGCGACGTCGAGGCACGTATTTCCGCAGCTTGGGCGAAATGGCGTGAGGTGACAGGTGTCATTTGTGACCCCAAAATGCCGGTTAAGCTTAGGGGGCAGGTCTATAAAACCATCATTAGACCTGTTCTCCTGTATGGCAGTGAGGCGTGACCTGTGCTTGAGCGACACAAGCAGGAGCTGCGTGTGACGGAGATGAATATGCTGCGGTGGATGTGTGGAGTTACGCGGAAAGACCGCATCAGGAACTCCCCCATCCGGGGCAGCCTTCGTGTCCGTGACATTGCAGACAAACTGCAGGAGGGTCGCCTACGCTGGTACGGCCACGTCTTACGCAAACATGTATGGCATGTTACGTGGGTAACAAATGTCTTGCCATGGCGCCTCCGCCAGGCCGGAACAAGCGGGGTAAACCAAAGAAGTGCTGGCTTGACGTTGTAAGAGATGACATGCGTGCCAACAAGCTCTTACCACAGGATGCTAAAGATCGTGCGAAATGGAGGAGAATGTGCAGGAAAGCGGACCCCGGGCTCCAACTCGAAAGGCGTGGATGCAACCGGGATAAACGCTGAGATGATGATGATGAGTCTTGTCAAATTTTTATCCTCTAAGGACATTTTAAAATGTTGAATTTTTCATGAAATGTACTGTTTAACTAAGTGCTTTAACCGAATTTCAATGAATATAAGACCTGTGTAATTACTGATATTGACTAATAATATAATTTGCATGTTGCGCAACCTGTCAATGTTGGTTTAACAGTTATGAATAAATAAATATATACGGACAAATCACACAGATTGAGGTGGCCCCAAAATAAGTTCGATACTTGTGTTATGGGATACTAGCTCAACGATACTATATTTATAATAGATACATATATAGATAAACATCCAAGACCCAGGCCAATCAGGAAAAGATCGTTTTCCATCGCGATCTGGCCGGGGACCGAACCCGGGGCCTCCACGTCGCAGGCAGGCGTGTTGAGCGCTGCGCCACGGAGGACGACAAAATAAAAAAGACATACTACATTATTCTTCTTCTTCTTCCTGTGCCTCTTCAATCCTGAAGGTTGGCCGTCAGCTTCTTGTACTCGGTCTTGTCAACCGCGAGTCAGAACATACTATCATACATACATCTTTTATTTTTCAATACTGTATATTTTTTGGACATCACGTAAGGAAAAATGTAAAATGTATTAATTACATAACATCATAAGCTGGTATTTTTGATAATGTAGTTTCCTTTATACCTATTAATTAAATTACTCTATTTTTTGAAGTCGATTAATTTGTCGGTATTCGGATAAATTAAGATTTTTTTATTGACAGTGGGTAATACCCGACAGGAGTTGCGTTTGACATAGCGAGCGACCATTAGCGCTGGCAGTCTCTGTTCAAGCTTCGATTGAGTGTGTTAGTCATACTCAAACCCAGTGGCTCTTATCTGTTTTAATCTGAGATTCTCATTGTAATCCCTTAATATTAAATTGATCTAAGTGTCTATACAGTTAAAATAAGAAGAATCGAATATCACACTATAGTCATTGTTCATCATTTTCTCGAAGTACCTCCCACGATGGATGTTCATGGGATGAGAAGACACCTCAACTATCCGGAACTTCGGCCCTGACGCCTCCTGACGTTTCCCCGTCCTATATATATTTTTGCTAAATGTGTTGTTAGCCGATTTGCGAATTAAGGTATCGTTATTTATTTATTAAGGATCAAGTTTGGGAAAATTTGACAGTTTAGGGTAGCTTGACCTGCTGGCGTCTGTACATCCATACTAATATTATAAATGCGAAAGTAACTCTGTCTGTCTGTCTGTCTGTCTGTCGGTCTATCTGTCTGTCTGTCTGTCTGTCTGTCTGTCTGTCTGTCTGTTACGCTTTCCCGCTTTAACCTCTCAACCGATTTTGATGAAATTTGGCACAGACAATCTTTAGACCCTGAGAAAGAACATAGGCTACCTTTTATCCCGGAAAAAATTGATGTTCCCGAGGGAAATCTAAAAAGCGCGATATAACCGAACTTCACGCGGGCGAAGCCGCGGGCGGAAAGCTAGTAAATAATAAAATAAATCTATGGTACCTTCCACTTTGTTTGTTATCTGTAGGACAGGATTAGTATACTCCCTTTACCCAACTAATCTCCGCCGGTCTCGGTCTCACAAATATCACAAAGATCCCTCATGTCCGGTACCATTTCTAGCTCGTTCCGCATCCATACTAATATTATAAATGGGAAAGTAACTCTGTCTGTCTGTCTGTCGGTCTGTCTGTCTGTCTGTCTGTCTGTCTGTCTGTTACACTTTCCCGCTTAAACCTCTCAACCGATTTTGATGAAATTTGGCACAGACAATCTTCAGACTCTGAGAAAGAACATAGGCTACCTTTTATCCCGGAAAAATTTAATGTTCCCGAGGGAAACCTAAAAAGCGCGATATAACCGAACTCCACGCGGGCGAAGCCGCGGGCGGAAAGCTAGTAATATAATAACGGAGGCAGAGGAATTAACTTTCCTATTCTTTTTATTTATTTTTTTTCCACTTGCGATTTCGTTTAGATGATATCTGGTGAAGTCGAGAGACGATGCGCCTGAATAATAAACCGCACTGCTGTTGAATACCGATATCTATTCGAAAATGCAAGTTTGTATGATTACTTTTTTGTTTTAGCAGGAACCCTTGAGAAGGCCCCCCTGATCTTTGGGCGTGTGTCTTTGACTTTATTTAAACTCCCCCGGTGGTCAATATCTGCACATGGAAGGGACATCTTTACTTCTCAAAAGACCAATCTTGGGTCCCTCTGTTCAACGCCTGTTAGGGCACATCTCTTGGAAGACTAATTATAACATTATGGAGCATGTTAGCGTGGATGTAATCCATACTTCCATACTAATTTTATAAATGCGAAAGTAACTCTGTCTGTCTGTCTGTCGGTCTGTCTGTCTGTCTGTCTGTCTGTCTGTCTGTCTGTCTGTTACGCTTTCCTGCTTAAACCTCTCAACCGATTTTGAAGAAATTTGGCACAGACAATCTTTGGACCCTGAGAAAGAACATAGGCTACCTTTTATCCCGAAAAAATATGATGTTCCCGAGGGAAAACTAAAAAGCGCGATATAACCGAACTCCACGCGGGCGAAGACACGGGCGGAAAGCACACAATCTTTAGACCCTGAGAAAGGACATAGGCTACCTTTTATCCCGGAAAAATTTGATGTTCCCGAGGGAAATCTAAAAAGCGCGATATAACCGAAATTTACGCGGGCGAAGCCGCGGGCAGAAAGCTAGTGTATAATAATACACATCGAGATGTTCTATGAGTCTTTAGGATTCTTCTTTTTGTTTTAGTCCCAGCAGAGCCAAAAGTCAAAGGATACCAATCCCAGAAAGATATATTTACTTAACTACAACAACGACCGCTGTACAAAACTATCTTTGTTCAAGCAAAAGTGATGGACACTAATGTGTTTACCATACATCGTGGCTACATTTAAATCTCTACGTAATTACCGATCGCCTGTCTCGAACTACCGTCAACATTGTTAATGATGGAAAAACGCGGAAATTCCGGCCATCTTGATTAAGCGCTTGTCAACCGCGCAGCGCCGCTCGACACACTGTGATGTCACCGCTAGGGGTGCGAACACTTGACTTATATTATGGGATATAGAAAAAACTATGTATATTCTTTATTCAGTGACGTTCTTTTGATATAATTTGAATTCAGAGTAGTTAGTAGCCGGGAGTGGATTAGCCACGTAGCACTTTCTAAATTGCCAATAAGGTCTTCGGGCTTAGGTAGGTACAAATACAACCAATAACGAATAGGTCAAACGGAATAATTAAACACATACTACATATCTTATTTATTACATATGTTTGATTAGTATTATATCGAAAAACTACCTGCCAGGTAGCAAATATTTTTATTTTTACTTTCATAAGTGACTTTTTTATGTTAGCGTACACCGTTCCACTGCTGAGCATAGGCCTTATTACACCTGATGCTGGCAAAGGAGGAGGTGGAGCGCGTGAAGCAGCGGGAATTCTAACGTCCTAACGCGACTAGCCGCCGCAGGAGACGTCCTAGTCCGGGTCCACAAAGACCGATACCTACTGAGTCAGGGTTGCAGGTTGGTTGAAAAAGAAACCGTGGCTCTGGTCGTTGCACAGACAAGTGAAGAAACACGGGTGGGTTTTAGTCGGTAAAAGTCTGACACGCCCTTCCGCACAGCCCAGAGCATGAGAAGTCATTTGGTGATTTCCCATCGCAATAAAAAAGGCCTTATTACACCTTTGGGCCTTTCAATTATCTTTTTCATATTTTTATATTGCTTGTGAATGTCCGACTGCTGGGCAGACCTTACCTACTCTCTAGTAATCTTGCCTTTGATTTATACAAATGCACTGAGTCTAAAAGAAGATATTATTTAAAAGTACTGTTTATATGAAATTAACAGTAGAATCTACCTATACCAAACACAAAATGTATTTTACCAATCATTAATGGTATATGCTACAGGCTCCACACTGGCTTAATCCCGGCACCAGTAGTAAGCTCCCAAATATAATGAAGTATCTACAAAATAAGCAGCATTCAGCTCAAAACAAATCTTGCTATTTTTGTTTTCTTTGATTATTTTAGAGGCTTTTGGGTTATAGAAATATGTATTAGTTACAATTTTATAAAAGGTGAGTATAGCAGTTATTCAGTTTGGCTTGCAGTTTTGCAGACTGATGAGTTCGTGGTTTCGATTAAAGGTTACGGTTAAGTCCGTACGAGTTATAAAACAAGATATAATACAAGTAATATACTCAATCACTCATAAAATTTTGTCGTCAGCATGCGTGTCCAAAATCCCGCTAAGTCACACCACTACCACGTACGTCTCTACGACGCAAATATAAATTCGTGTGGCATATTTTTTCGATGCCGTTCGAGGGTTGGAATCAACAAATATTCACCGATAAGATTGATGGCAGTCGTGACAGGTCGGAGGAACCAGCCTGAAGGGAACACGTATGCTGATAACGGGATAAAACGGATGTATTTTGTTTATAGAAAGGAGCCAATTTTGGGGTAAGGTCGTAGGAGTTACTTCATTAGATCGACTGTTGGTTTCATATTATATTAGGCGAATTTGAATAGCTATGACGACTTTGACAATAAAATTATGGTATGCTTTTTTTTTGTTTAGATGGGAAATCATCAAATGACCGCTCCCGCTCTGGGCGGAGGAGAAGGGCGTGTCAGACTTTTAGTGACTAAAACCCACCCGTGTTTCTTCACTTGCCTGTGCGCCAGGGCTACGGTTTATTTTTTAACCAACCCTGGCCCAGGAGGCAGCGGTCCTCTTGGCCCAGTCACGATGTACTGACATCTCTTTGAGGCGCGCGCGAAACATAACGCGCCGTCGACCGGGGCTTGGTCCTTACCAGGCGGTGAGCTACCCATCGCTCGTCGCCCGCAAGTTATGCTATACTCAAATATTAAAAACTATGGGCTTATAACTGAACAACATTAACTATAATGATACTTAAGAAATCGCAGTAAGGAACCGTAGACTTGGCACGACTTTGTCTTGATTGCATTACTTTTTAGAGATAAACAAGCAGCTCCATCGAGATTTGGCAATTTTCTACAAAATGTTTTGGTGGGTTTTTACTTCTTTTTGTAGAAACGAATTATATTGATTTTATTAGATTTTCTTATTGACACAGTTTTTTTAGAAGTAGTTTTTTTTAGTTATTGCAAATCTTCCCTTTCTTTTTCAGGTTCTGATCCTTGTACAGTAGCCACAGTTTTACGTTTTGCCCATTTGCGTTCATTATTTATTCTTTTAGACGGTTTAATCCCTGGTTGTATTCAGTGAACGCTTCAGCTTGAGCTTTTATACTTGAAGTCAACATTTATGTTTACTTCTTCAATCTTTATGAGGTGCGCCCCATGAAAATTGTTTACTCGTGAAAGCGCCATATAAGTTTGGCCACGAGAGAATATGGCACCTCCATATTCTCTCGTGGCCAATGTCCATTTTTTAGAGTTAGACCTTGGCTCTTGTGATTGTTAGGGCATACGCCACATAGATTGGGAATTGTTCTCTGTACAAATATGCCTGGGGTATGATCACAAATTTGTGGGACTACGTCGAGTTCTGTGTGTTCTGTTTTAGTATTTATACTACTATTGTCCTCTCCGACATTTTTATTTGAGTACAGACTTTTATAGTACTCTGTAGCGATCTCTTGAATCTCTTTGCGGTTTGTAGTTTGTTTAGATTTCCTATTTTTTAATTTTGCTATCCATTCCTTTCCATGCTCTCTCAATTCTTTTAGTGCTGTTTTTGTTCCACCTGTTTTTTCTATTTCCTTTTCAAGCGTTTTCCTTCTTCTTGTTTTTCTGTCTTCCCTTATATTTTTCCTAATTTCTTTGCTTATAGTAGATAATTTGCGACGATATTCCTTGCTCGGTAGCATTTTATTTTCAATTAAGTTTTTTCTTTCTTGTAACAGTTTCGACGTTTTTGCACTGAATTTTGATTTTGACACTACCTTTCCTTTTGTCGCTTGTGATAGGTGTTTTTCTAGATTGTCATACTTCTTGAGAACACTGACGTCTGAGCTAACTATCTCTAGCAGAGGTTTTATGGACGAGGTATCGATATTGTTGCCATATTCTTCTGGTAGCAGCAGCTTGCTTGACAAGTTAGGTCTAGTTTTTTTGTTAGGATGTTTTCATAAGCAGCTACGTACCATTCGATGGTTTGCATTGAAGTTTAAGTTTTGTATCACGTTTGTATCAGTGAAGAGCATTGGCTTGTTCGTTATTATATAATCAATCTCGTTTTTGTACTCTCCATCAGGTGATACCCAGGTCTATTTGGTTTTAGGATTCTTTTTGAAGAGTGAGTTGAGTAGTGTCAAGTTATATTGGAGCAGAAAGTTGACTAACCGAAATCCATTTGGGCTCCTCTCCATACTTAAACAAGAAGTAGAGAAAGCTATCTTGTCACAAAAATTAGAAAAATCACCAGGACCTGATCATATACCGAACGAATGGATGAGAGGCACAATGGAAGAACTAAGTCCAATACTTACCAAACTCTTCGATGACATCCTAAACACAGACACCATCCCAAAACAATGGGATGAATCCCACATAGTATTGCTGTATAAAAAAGGGGATAAGGACAACATCGGCAACAACAGACCAATAAACCTTACATCAAACGTATATAAAATCTTCGTAAAGATAATATTGCAGAGAATAGCGCAAACCCTAGACGATAATCAACCAATCGAACAAGCAGGTTTTAGAAGAAATTACAGCACTATTGATCACATTCACACCATTAAACAAATTATAGAAAAATATCATGAGTACCAAAAAGCTGTATACATATCTTTCATTGATTATTCAAAGGCTTTCCATAGTATAAAACACGATTACATCTGATTAAGTTTAAAACAACAAGGAGTCGAAAATACCTACATAAAACTAATAAAATTCATCTACAAAAACAGCAAGGGTCGCATAAAACTAGATTCGTTAGGCGAATCATTCCCTATAGAAAGAGGCGTGAGGCAAGGGGACCCACTATCACCCAAACTGTTTAATGCAGTGCTGGAACACATCTTCCGGAAATTGAATTGGAAGGACCTGGGACTAAACATTAACGGTCGCAGACTGAACCATTTAAGATATAAACACCTTAGCAAACGAAAGCAGAAAAGCAGGGCTAGAAATGAATGCAACAAAAACTAAGTTAATGACCAACTCCACAGAAGTCAACATAAAAGTTTATGGAAACAGCCTTGAGTATGTTAACGAATATATCTACCTCGGACAAATTATAACCCCTGAAAATCAAAGTCAAAGGAAGTAAACAAAAGAATAGCTAGTGGTTGGAATAAATACTGGTCCTTAAAGGAAATTATGAAAAACAAAGACATAAGCATGCATATAAAGCAAAAGAGTTTTAACACATGTATTCTCCCCTGCTTGACATATGGGTGCGAAACTTGGGCTCTAAAAGATAACCACAGAGAAAGACTGGCATCCTGTCAAAGGGCAATGGAAAGAAGTATGCTGCAGATCAGGCTTAGTGACAAAATAAGAAATTCAGAAATAAGGTCAAGAACTAAGCTGGTAGACATAATGACACGGATAGACCATCTTAAATGGAGCTGGACAGGTCATATGCTGAGGTGCAAGCAAGACAAATGGAGCAAACAAGTCACTCTGTGGTACCCCAGGGATGGTAAAAGGAGGCAGGGACGTCCAAAAACCCGATGGAGAGATGAGATCTGTCTGACTTTGGGGCCATATTGGAGTAGAGTTCCACAAGATAGGGCGCAATGGAAGGAGTTGGAGGAGGCCTATGCCAAGAGGCACACCGAGCTTAGAGATACCATTTAAATATGCAAACTATGTAATTGTATTTGTAACTGTAATAACTTTAATCTCGGAAATAAAGGCTATTATTATTATTATTCCGGTTATTTTTTACATAGACATATTCATTTACATTTTTAATTATTTATAAAAAAAACATAAAAACATTTAAAAATATAAAAAATAGTGTTCCACCGATGGCGGGAGCGGGGTCCAAGCTACCCGTGGTTAGGGCTCCAGAGACAGGAACCTCCTCACGATGCGGGCCGTATCGAGGAGTACTGCCTTTTGAAGCTGGCCTTTGATCCAACTGCCTAACGAGAGCCTTAATAGATGTTGGTCGAGGCTCTTGGCTATCGAACCATTGGCCGATACAACAATCGGTACAATGACAGCCGAGTTCACATTCCACATGTCAACAACCTCGTGCGCCAAGTCGAGATATTTGATTTGTTTCTCTTTCTCAGCTTTCACGAGACTCCCGTCATGTGGAAGGTGACATCGACAATCATTGCGAGGCGCGCTAATCGATCTATCACTACTATATCAGGCTTATTTGCAACAATAGTCCTGTCAGTAATGATAGACCGATCCCAGTACAACGTGACGTGGTCATTTTCAAGAACTGGGTCGGGCACATACTTATAATATGGTACCTCAGAATTCACAAGTTTATAGTTCAAAGCAAGTTGCTGGTAGAAAATCCTAGCTACTTGGTTATGCCTGTGCAAATACTCGCTGTTAGCCAGACGAGAGCAACCAGAGATTATTATTATTATTATGATCACAAATTATGACTAACATAATAAGCAATAATTCGTGAATCAAATTATTAGCGAATTATACTACCAATTGTTTAGGCTTTGTTTGGTTTTCCGGGTCCCACCTCACTTTTTGTACAACACCTAACGAACCACTCACTAAACCTACACTATCATCAATGTTTCTCCTAAGCATTACTTTAGGTCCCTCTTTAATGATTATAGTTTCTTCCAGTCCAGCAATCATCGCGCATCATCTTCATATTTTTGTGAACAAGCCCGGGCTTTTGTTATCATACATTTTGAACATTCCAGGAAATCTTTAGCAACTAACTTTATCTCGGGTTGCGGAATTGCTTTAAACATAGTATTATTTAACTACATACACATATTTCTCGACAATTGTAGACTAACAGTACCTTCTGGTAAGTTCCTCAAACATTATGCTATTTCCATTAAGCATTCCTTCATTGGAATGCGAGAGTAGAGGAGGTACGACGAATTGAAAGCCTCCTCCTTTTTAGAAGACAGTTAGTGTAGCGGCCCACCAAGTTGAATTTTTTTGTAACGGTGGTACGTCAATCTCTAATAGTTTGGTTAGGCTCTTCTGTTTTCTTATCCGGGTCACCAGGTACCCCAGGTACACCAGGTACGTTTTCCTTTTATGTGACCATTAAACCCTGGCTCTGTATCAAATTTCAGCTCTCTGAGTTTATGGGAAGTACTAGTTCTATTTTGATGATCATGAGTGAATGACTGTCATAAACACGGAACTTTACTGTCGCTTAACTTAAGAACTAAATGACTTACAGGCTTGAAATTTTGGATTTTAAGTATGTGTTTATAGCTTACTGTAGACGAAAATTTCTGTGTTCTGGTCTTATCCAGAGGTTCTTAAATAGGGGCCTGAAAATGCAGCGAAATGGTTCGGGTAAAGGATGGTACGGCAGTGTTTGCTTCGCGCTCGACTTGGCGGAGGCACTGCCGTGACCCCTGATGGTGTAAAAATTATTGCAATCGATTCAGTTGCTTATTCTGAACAAACTACATTCAAGTTTCGCATAAACAAATTATAACGTTGTCTATTATATATTTTAATTATTATAATATGTCGTATGATGCGCTGAAGTTGTGATGACGACTTCTTAGAGTGAAAACGTGTTGAAAATGTGTTATCTACCCATGAAGGTAACAATAACACACTAAACGTAACGTTAAAATACTTACCTACGAGTAAAAAGTGGATTAAAAATTTTCCATGTCTTACCTTCCTTACGTGTTCTTGTAATAAATTACGTTTCAACTTCCCATTGTAACATTTACTTCGTTTCAAAATAAAAGTATTCACTAAAATATGTTTTGTACAGTCTTTTGTTGACAGGACCATCTATCTATTTTGTTCTTCCCTTATTGTTATTTGCCATTGTGTCCGACTGCTCACTAATGCTGCGTTTCCACGACCCGCTTCTCACAAGCCGCACTACGCTAGGCTAGGCCGATGGGCCGTGGGATCCATTGCATCCCAAGAGGAGGCTTGTAACCGTCTTAACTGACAGTAGTTGGCCCAAAGTGCGTCGTGGGGTGCTTGTCGCGTTTCTTCCTGCTCTAGTTTCATGGCAATGCTCTGGCATAGTCTGTCAATTACCGGGCAGTCTGGGAATGCTCGGTATGGGCCGTGACAGGTCTCAACAGGCGTACCTAAGGCCATGGGAACGCGGCATCAGGAATATAAGAAGTAATAAAATAAGCTCTCTAGTACACTGTGTACTGGAGAGCTTATTTTATTACTTCTATTTGGTTCTATTGTTATAGAATAAATTTGACAACGAGATTGTAATATTAAAGTTGTTGAGTTATGTTGTGTTGAATGGGGGCTACATTTATGTAGAGCTTTCGCGTCGGCTTATAAATTTGTGTACACTTAGCATATTGATTAAAAAAATAATAATTCCCTGGTTTTTCAAATAGTGAAATCAGTAGAAAATTTATTGTTTCTGCTCTTAGATTTAGATCTAGACACATATCATGTATAAAAAAATACCTTCATAATGGACAAAATTAATTCAATTAATTGTAAGGTAGGTATGTGTAGTTGTGGAGGACATAAAACGTTTATTAATGAAATCTATACTAATATATAAAGCTAAATAGTTTGTTTGTTTAAACGCGCTAATCTCAGGAACTACTTACTGGTCCGATTTGAAAAAATATTTTTGCGTTGGATAGCCTATTAATCGAGGAAGGCTTAGGCTATATAACATCACGCTGTGACTAATAGGAGCGGAGCATAACTAACACCACGCGAACGAAGTCGCTGGCTGCCGCTAGTGTGCCATATATGAATCCCGCAGAAATAACTTAGTAAGGTCCTGAATTTGAACAGAACTGATGTAGGAATGTTCACAATTCTATCCCCACCATATAGTGACAATGCGATGGGTTTGTTCAAATTCATGGTTCACGTCTTGTGAAAATACAATTATGTAAGATACGATGGGAATAACATACGCTGTGTATAAAAGTGGTGTGATAGTGAATTTTGAAAACCATTAAAGGTTTTTTTTATATGTCTTTATAAACTGTTGCTTAACCGCAATCCCACCTGATGGTAAACAGTGATGCAATTGTTGATGGTAAAACGCGCAAGTTTATTATGAGTGAATAGGAAGAAAGACGGCAGTTGTGCGAGATGATGCAATGTTAAACCCAACAACACGACCAACAATGCTGCGACAGAGGGAGATTAATCTGGAGAGCCTTCACAACCAAACTCCCGACACAACAACATTTGGCCCATCGTACCCGGCACAAATTGTAACACAACTGCTCAAACCCGTCATCCGTATAGCTTCTCCAGACATCATGCCGGAACACGACGAATCGCTTGGCGGCAAGACTTTGTCTGGTGGGTTATAACTTCTACCGGCAGCCGATGTTATGGCCTACCACCGAGTAACCTAGCATCGGTTCCTTACTTAGCATTCTATCCTAATCCTGTTTAAGAAACACTGGCCACTTTGGATTTGGTGGAGAGGCGTGCGAAGAAGCTGATTGGCGACCCAGATTTAATTCAAAACGGTCTCTAAAGCCTAGAGCACAGGCGTAGAGTAGCCAGCCTTTCGGTATTCTATAGGATTCATTTTCAGGAACACCACTACGATTCGGACGAAGCGTTTCGCCTCCTCTTTCATACCGTGTTCATCGAGGCACTGGGAATAATTTCGAACAGCGGCGGTGTTTCCGTCAGACTGCAATTTGAGTGTCTTCAAGGCTAGAGTGAATAGGCTCTTAATAAACTAGTGCGCTTTACCATCATTGATTGCGTTACTGCTTACCATCAGGCGGGATTGCGGTCAGGCGCTAGTTTATAATTAATTTAAAAAAAAAGATTTCGAAGACTATGTTTTAATATTTTATAAAATTGCGTATTTTATAAAATATTAAAACATAGTTCAGCAAAATGGAAACTGTTTAAAATTGTATTCGCCCACTAAATGGAAGTCTAAAATGTTTCAGACAAAACTTAAAACAATAAAAGGCGAACAGTGAAACGCTAAAAGTACACCATAAACTATTACTTCTTTTATTAGAGCAGTTTGAGTGAAATTATCAACGACGCCACTCGGGCCGGCTTAAAAATAAGCTCATTGCCTTCACTCAACATCAAGCCTAGCAAATTCTTTAAATCCTTGCTGACTGGGGGTGTTTAGCCCTTTTTTGTACAACCTGGCCGCTACAAAGCATTGGTGCTTTTTTCATTTTATATGCTTGATTACGAGGCTTTTGACTTTGTTTTCTTTTGTTCATTTTTTTGAGTTACCAGGAGAGTAAAAATGGGTCTATCACTAATACTCTACTCTCTATTGCACCGTGATACGAATAGCTAGACTGTTGAAATTTTTACAGATAATGGTTTTTTTTTTTTGCTACTCTTATAATTAATAAAATTAGTTATTTTATTTGGTTATTATATTCTATCCCATACAAAAAAATGTTTTTAACAGTTTTTATTTTTGGTATTATGCATTTTGTTTGTACGGAATAAACTATATGTCTTATTTTTTTTTTACAGCTTATAAAGTATCAAAAAAAAGTACATACTATGTAGGTATGTGGAGGCATGAGGAACAGAGTGTAAAGTTCACTCATCCTCCATAGAAAAGGGATCCTCCCACCGGGTGTTATGTCGGGCGGGCACTTGCCCAACGGTTGAAGTTGGGAAGTTGCATGTACGCTAGTTGCACGGTAAACTCTGCTTGCGAGATGTAGAATTTGTGTGACGTCAATGGAAATATATATGGGGGACAGAAACACCCATTCGGAGCCGTTACCATGGATTTAAAAAAAATGTGAAATTATAGTTAAGCTTTGTGCGTAGTGTCTTTGGTCCCCGCAATCACATTGAGGGGCTCGTGACGGCGGTATTATCGCTCTTAGCGATAATACCGCCCATTATGTCACCGTAAAATCTTCATTTCCTATATTTATGTGGTATGGTTTTATAGTATCATAAGAACAAGAATGTACAGTGAATAAAGTTTACTTACGTACTCACTAACCTACTAGTCGGTGATTTCATTGTTCATTGAGCGGTCTGTAAAAGTAGTTCGCCAACTTCACAAGCATATATTATATGCGCTATTATTCGTTATGGAGTTGAACTGACTGTGGTGCAGTGGTAGCTTAGTGGTATCGGCCGTGACCTTACAAGTTGTAGGTCGTAGGTTCGAACCCCATCAGGCGCTTTACTTTGTTTAAAATATTTCACCACCACTGCTCTCAAAACGGCGAAGGAAAACATCGTGAAGGCGGTAGATTATGGCCCACTCCCTCTCATCAAGAGAAGGTCTGTGCTCCAACAGTGGGAACAATATAGGCTGATTATGTATGTATGTTATATTACCCTCTGAGTACGGAACTCTAAAAATCATAGCCTGATAAGTTCATAGCTCTTTCCAGTCTCAGATATGACCAAGTTTGTCTTGATTATATATTTTTTTAAGGTTCATTCAAGGAAAGTATTGAGGAAACTTGAACTGATTTATAATTGCTGATGCTAGATAACTTTAGCAATTAACTCACAATATTTGGCTAAAAGACAAATACATTTTTCTTTGACCAGATAAAAGGGAGCCGAAAAATAACGACTTGTTATTATAATTTGATCTGCTTCCCAATTAAAACTAACAGAAATATAATATACCTACTAGCGGGCCCGGCGGTCCAATTATGTTTTTAAACAATAAAGGAACCAAAACCAACCCATTGAAATATACACACAACATTTCATCTAAATCAGTTCAGCCCTTGGGGGAGAGATAAGGGACAGATATTTGTACGGAACATTTTTAAATAATAACTATCTACGATTTTCACTTTCACCCACGTTGAAGTCGATCCCGTAAGAACATAAGGAAAAGTGTCCTATGAGTTGATTCTAGTTATAAACCATCTGTGTGGCAAATTTCATCTAAATCCGTTCAGTAGTGCGTGAAACATTAACAAACATTCATCCATAGGTATACATACGATACATCACAAACTTTCACATTTATAGTTTTTTTTTTCAAGTAGTGCGTGTCCGCAATCGCGCCTGATGGTAAGCAGTGATGCAATCGTTGATTTTAAACCTCGCTAGTTTATTAAGAGCCTATTCATTCAAAAATACTGAGTAAATAAGAAGGAAGGCGCCATTTGAGCGAGATGATGCAATGTTAAACCCAACGATCAACGATGCTGCACCAGAGGGAGATCGATCTGGAGACCCTCCACGACCAAACTCCCGACACAACAGCATTTGGCGCATCGTACCCGGCACAGTTCGCAACATACATTTTATACAAATGGGCCAATAAATATTTATTTTATTTCAATCATTCCGAGAACTTCTCAAAACATTTGTGTCGTGTACTTCCATTTCAAATTTTCAGTGAACGCTGTTAAATGATGCTTTAAACAGTCGAAAACGGGAATGTTTTAACGAACCATATTGGAAGCTGTTCATTATTTACGGATATGTTTGCCGCGAGATTAAGCTCTGTGTTATTTCACAAAGAGATGTTGAATTTTGGTAATAAGCTAGTCTGTTTTCTACGTAAAGTATATATCATCACTAGTATCTGCCTGTGGCTACTACTGCGTAAAAAATCTTATTCCTCTACTGAATTTTCTATGTGTTCGGCTCTAAGGGGTCCTAGCGTGATGTTAATAGTCTCCTTTAATAATCCACACTAATATTATAAATGCGAAAATATCTCTGTCTGTCTGTCTGTTTGTCCGGCTTTCACGCCAAAACTACTGAACCTATTGTAGTGAAATTTGGTACACGGATAGTCTAAAACCTGAGAAAGGACATAGGCTATAAAACAACCCGCTATGAGCAATGGAAGCAGAGCAGGAACAAAAAATGTTGCAAAAACGATTATTTTAACAGGCGCTTATTTTATATCAACTAAGCTCTTTCGGTTCGAAGCTTACGCGGATGAAACCACGGGGCACAGCTAGTCCTACTATAATATTATAAACACGAAAGTGAGTTTGCTTGTTGGTTCCGCTTTTACGCAAAACTATTGTCTACTGAAACCATTTGGATGAAATTTAGCGTTTGTGGAGGCATGAGGAACTGGGTATAAAGTTCATTAATCCTCCATAGAAAAGAGAGGATCCTCCGACCAGACGGGTGTTATACCATGGTGGGCACTTGCCCAATGCTTGATTTTGGGAAGTTTTATGTACATATGCTAGTTGCACGGTAAACTCTACTTGCGAGATGTAGAATTCCATGTGGCGTTTGTAGGAACCGCTACAAGTAGACCATAGGGTGCAGCTAGTTGGGCTATAAATGGCATTATTTTTATATAAAAACTAGCATTCCGCCCGCGGCTTCGCCCGCGTGGAGTTCGGTTATATCGCGATTTCCCTAGGGAATATCAAAATTTTCCGGGATAAAAAATTTTCCTTTGTCAGGGTCTAAAGATTGTCTGTGCCAAATTTCATCAAAATCGGTTGAGAGGTTTAAGCGGGAAAACGTAACAGACAGACAGAAAGACAGACAGACAGAGTTACTTTCGCATTTATAATATTAGTATGGATTAACTAGCGCTTGACCGCAGTTGATGGTAAAGCGCACTAGTTTATTATGAGCCTATTCACTCTAGCCACGAAGACACTCAAATTGTAGTCCGACGGAAATACCGCCGCTGGCAAATTGTTCCAGTCCCTCGATATACGCGGTATAAAAGAGGAGGTGAAACGCTTCGTCCGAATCGTAGTGGTGTTAACAACGTAAGGTGTGAGGTAAGGCGGAACGGATATGGAGGAATTTAATCATGCAATTCCCTATTTTTATAAACCTGACTTGTAGGATAATTTAATCAATCATAGTAAACAAACTTATCGCAACGTTAGCTTTATTACTAGTATATCCTTCGGCATTACTTTGCAGCATTGCAATGATGCAGGCTAACAGTAACAATCTTATTGACTGACCGACCTTCTGACAATTCAAAAGTGCCTCTAACTGGTTTATTTGAAATAATGCTTTTATTTTGATTTTTTTGAATAACCACCAAAAAACATAAATAACTATAAAAAATGGGAGCCAAGTTCAAAATTATGATATGATGTGGTTGTCGACTTCACCGACAAAAGAATTAAGATCTGAATGGGTGCCAAGTTCTGTTTATAAACCTGAAATTTATTTATAACAATGTGTAACTTAATTAAGTAAATTTAAAACATAATATCTCGTTTATTTTTTAATTTTTTATAGTCTTTTTAATATAGAATTGTTATCCCACAGCAAGTAACTTATTTTCTATTGAACCTTATGATTTGACATGGCTAAATTTGGTTCGTTTAATTTAAATAGTTTTTCATTAGGAAAGGGTCAAAAGTGTAAATTATGTAGGTACACTACTTATGTACCATTTGGAGCCACTTTTGCGTACATACGGTGCTGCTTCGCCAACATGAACTTGGCTGACCCGCTACCGCGTGTCTAGATTTGTGGAGGAGTATAATTATAGAAGAAGGTAGTCTAGTGGAAGTATATCTAATATTATTACTTTTATGTCCTCCTTGTTCTTACACACTATTGTCATTTCTGTTTTACTTCTCCTTTCGCAGGTCTGCTGGAAGAAATTTCGAAATAAGCAGCACCTTTGTTTTCAGATCTTAATTTTGTCTTATCCTTTTATCTTTTATTGTGTACCTATAGATAAATAATAAAATAAATGAATAAATAATATAATAATTAATTTGTGTTATATCTTTCGCAGCCAACTGGATAAATTTGCCGTTTAATCCACCGTCTAGCCTTTGGAAGTAGTGCTCGACTCATTCATCAAATGACCTCTCCCGCTCTGGGCGGCGTGGAAAGGCATGTCAGACTTTTGCTAACTAAAATCCACCCGTGTTCCTTCACTTACCTGTAGGCTAGGACTACGGTTTCTTTTTAAACCACCCGAAAAACTGACCCAGGAGGCATCGGTCTTCGTGGACCCCGTCACGATGTGTTGATATCTCTTTGTGAAACACAACGCGCCGTCGACGGTCCTTACCGGGCGGCAAGCTGCCGACTGCTCACCGCCCGTAAGCCCGCGCCTACGGTGGCCGGGAGTTCGATGTTTTCTCCCGACCAGGGCGTCTCCTGTGGCAGTTAGTGGCGTGAGGGCGCTGGGATTCCCGCTACCTCACGCGCTTCGCCTCCGCCTTTGCCAGTATCACTGCTTCGTAGAAGGAGGTGACGGCCTGCCATGCAATCTCGCTCCGGACCATGGTCTGGACCAGGATCGGACGCGAGAGATCACCGCCGGTCGCCGCTACGAGGACACAGCGGTACTCTACTTAGGCCGGGCAGACCTCCACCGTATGCTCCACCGTGTCCTCATGCTAGTCGGGTGCCCAGGCTTTGTTACTCCAATCTAGTTAACTCGTACGTAATTGGTTACAGTTCTAACCATATAATCAGCTTTATTCAGGCCCTTAGTTAAACGACCGCTGTCTGGTTAAGAGGCTAGACGGTAAACTACGATGCGACATATCTATGATCTATGAGACAGACTTAATTATACTTATTGTTTCTGCTCTTAGATTTAGATCTAGACACATATCATGTATAAAAAAATACCTTCATAATGGACAAAATTAATTCAATTAATTGTAAGGTATGTGTAGTTGTGGAGGACATAAAACGTTTATTAATGAAATCTATCTTTATATATATAATTCTGCTGTACGTGTGTATGTCATTGAACTCCTCCTAAACGGCTTGACCGATTTTAATGAATTTTTCTGTATGCGTTTGAGTGGCGACCTGGATCGTTTAGATTCACAAATCAACCCGGCAGATGGCGCTAATCGCTTGAAGAAGCATGTGATCTCGGAAACGGCCCTAACGATTTCGCTGAAAATTAATATGTCGTGGTTTTCGGGGACGAAAAATCGATCTAGCTCAGTCTTATGTCTGGGGAAGCGCATATTTTCGAGTTTTCTCTTTCGCAATATTTCACGCATAATATGGGCGCTAATTTCGCGCGGCTTGACATAGCGGCTGTAGCGTAGTCAATATTGGTGTGGTCTACTCGCGATGGCTGGTGTTCCTCGGTTCAAACCCGGTCAATCACAAGTTTTTTTTTTTGTTTTTAGACAAGTTTATAGTTTTTTTAATTTTTTTAGTTACTTAAAAATATAATTGTACATAAGAACTAAAAGGCGAAAAAATAAAAAAAGATATTTTTTTTTATTTAACTAAATTTGTACTTATGAACTAAAAGAGAAAAAAATAAATAGAAAAAAATAATTATTTAAGATTTTTTATTTTACTTAAAGAGACAGAAACAAGAGCTCTAGGGGTAGAGAGAGGTATGATATCTTTGTTACAAATGTAGATGACAATGCTTTCCATGGGTTTCTTCTTTCCATCCTAAATCTGCTGTACGTGTGTACGTCACTGAATACCTCCTAGGCTGGTCCGATTTTAATGAAGTCTATGTATATAAATGAAAGTCGTGTTAGTTACTATATTTATAACTCAAGAACCGCTTAACCAGTATGGCTCAAAATTGGTAGGGAGGTAGATAAGAACTGGGAGAAGGACATGATATCACGATACTTTTTATCCCGTTCCCGCGGTTCCTGTCGTTCCCGTGTGACGTGACATAAGACATGGTTTAACAAAACGCAACTGACATGGAATAACAAAACAACTCAGTCAAAATATAAGTCAGCGGTTCATTTGTTAAAAATGGTACAAACACACTCCTACACTACTCAGCATATTAAAAAAAAGTCTTACCGGTTGAATCTTGATGCATATTAAGCAAGGAATATAAATGCTCTCTGCCGGTTTCATTTTTTTAATAAAAGCCCCAAAGCAAACTTCAACTTCAAAATTTCTAATATTGTATTGCTGTGCCATTTACCACTTCACTACATACTATAAAACAGTTACTTTCTCTTTCCCTATGTTCCTTTGTATGATTAAATCTTTAAAACTGCGAAACAGATTTTGATGAGGTTTCTTTTAATAGATAGAGTAATTAAAAAGAAACGTTTATATGTATAATAACATCCATCAAATTGTGGAGAAACACTATCGCCGGCCCACATGTGGGAGTGATGAGAGGAGGCATAACTCAGTTGCCGCGAAAAATCGCAGTACAGCGGACAGAGCTCCGGCGGGGTCTCATGGCGACATGGAAAGTGTGATTGTCGCAATCCAGCACTGAGTACGCCGCAATAGCGGCGGTAAGTCCTCTCTTTGAGGAGTAGCTAGAGAGGCGCCACGGCGTCCTCACCTTCCGACTGACGTAGGTCCTCACCGGACACGGCTGTTTCGGGAGGTTCCTGTTCCGTATAAGGCGGGAGGAAACGCCAGGGTGACCACTGTGTGCATCGCCCTGAGGACACGGTGGAGCATAAGGTGGAGGTCTGCCCGGCTTGGATAGAGCACAGCCGTGTTCTCGTGGCGGCGATCGGCGGCGATCTCTCGCGTCCGACCCTGGTCCGGGCCACAGTCCGGAGCAAGAGTGCATGGCAAGCTTTCACCTCCTTCTGTGAAGCAGTGATGCTGGCAAAGGAGGAGGCGGAGCGGGTGAGGGAGCGGAAATCCCACTACACTCACGGCTTAAACCGCCGCAGGAAGCGCCCTGGTCGGGAGGCAACATCGGACTCCCAATCGCCGTAGGCGCGGGCTTGCGGGCGGCGAGGGATAGGCAGCTCGCCTCCTTGTAAGAACCAGGCCCGGGTTGACGGCCCATTGTGTTTCACACGTGCCTCAAAGAGATGTCAGCACACCTTGACGGTGTCCACGAGGACTGGTCCACAGGGTTACGGGTTGATTAAAAACGAAACCATGGCACTGGCCGTTGCCCAGGCAAGTGAAGGAACACGGGTGGGTTTTAGTCAATAAAAGTCTGACACGCCCTTCCGCTCCGCCCAGAGCGGGAGAGGTCACTTGATGATTTCCCATCCACAACAAAAAAAAAAAACTGAAGAAGAGCAAGAAATTGCACTTGAAGGCGCAGCCTTAGTATGGCTCGACTTCGTGCTTCTCACTCACCAGAGCAAAGGGAGGCAGCCCGTGAAATGGCTGGGTTGGCAATGCGAAATCGTCGAGCAAATCTCAGAGATCAAGCGCTAGATAATTTACGAAACACAAGAAGAAATTCATCAAATACTGATTTGAATCGGGCAGCGTTTCAATACGCATATAATATAGCGCAATGGCGTTCGCATTGGGCCAATGGATGTTGATCGCGAGTATTGTAGCACATTAAAGATTTCCGGAGAATCGCCAGGATTGTGCTCCCAAATAAAGAATTATTGAATAATAATATTCATTTATTTAAAATTATCCTAATTTAAAAAGTAGTCATGTGATATTGCCTTTAAGGCGGAACGAAGTTCGCCGGGTCAGCTAGTACTAATATATAAAGCTAAACAGTTTGTTTGTTTAAACGCGCTAATCTCAGGAACTACTTACTGGTCCGATTTGAAAAAATATTTTTGCGTTGGATAGCCTATTAATCGAGGAAGGCTTAGGCTATATAACATCACGCTGTGACTAATAGGAGCGGAGCATAACTAACACCACGCGAACGAAGTCGCTGGCTGCCGCTAGTGTGCCATATATGAATCCCGCAGAAATAACTTAGTAAGGTCCTGAATTTGAACAGAACTGATGTAGGAATGTTCACAATTCTATCCCCACCATATAGTGACAATGCGATGGGTTTGTTCAAATTCATGGTTCACGTCTTGTGAAAATACAATTATGTAAGATACGATGGGAATAACATACGCTGTGTATAAAAGTGGTGTGATAGTGAATTTTGAAAACCATTAAAGGTTTTTTTTATATGTCTTTATAAACTGTTGCTTAACCGCAATCCCACCTGATGGTAAACAGTGATGCAATTGTTGATGGTAAAACGCGCAAGTTTATTATGAGTGAATAGGAAGAAAGACGGCAGTTGTGCGAGATGATGCAATGTTAAACCCAACAACACGACCAACAATGCTGCGACAGAGGGAGATTAATCTGGAGAGCCTTCACAACCAAACTCCCGACACAACAACATTTGGCCCATCGTACCCGGCACAAATTGTAACACAACTGCTCAAACCCGTCATCCGTATAGCTTCTCCAGACATCATGCCGGAACACGACGAATCGCTTGGCGGCAAGACTTTGTCTGGTGGGTTATAACTTCTACCGGCAGCCGATGTTATGGCCTACCACCGAGTAACCTAGCATCGGTTCCTTACTTAGCATTCTATCCTAATCCTGTTTAAGAAACACTGGCCACTTTGGATTTGGTGGAGAGGCGTGCGAAGAAGCTGATTGGCGACCCAGATTTAATTCAAAACGGTCTCTAAAGCCTAGAGCACAGGCGTAGAGTAGCCAGCCTTTCGGTATTCTATAGGATTCATTTTCAGGAACACCACTACGATTCGGACGAAGCGTTTCGCCTCCTCTTTCATACCGTGTTCATCGAGGCACTGGGAATAATTTCGAACAGCGGCGGTGTTTCCGTCAGACTGCAATTTGAGTGTCTTCAAGGCTAGAGTGAATAGGCTCTTAATAAACTAGTGCGCTTTACCATCATTGATTGCGTTACTGCTTACCATCAGGCGGGATTGCGGTCAGGCGCTAGTTTATAATTAATTTAAAAAAAAAGATTTCGAAGACTATGTTTTAATATTTTATAAAATTGCGTATTTTATAAAATATTAAAACATAGTTCAGCAAAATGGAAACTGTTTAAAATTGTATTCGCCCACTAAATGGAAGTCTAAAATGTTTCAGACAAAACTTAAAACAATAAAAGGCGAACAGTGAAACGCTAAAAGTACACCATAAACTATTACTTCTTTTATTAGAGCAGTTTGAGTGAAATTATCAACGACGCCACTCGGGCCGGCTTAAAAATAAGCTCATTGCCTTCACTCAACATCAAGCCTAGCAAATTCTTTAAATCCTTGCTGACTGGGGGTGTTTAGCCCTTTTTTGTACAACCTGGCCGCTACAAAGCATTGGTGCTTTTTTCATTTTATATGCTTGATTACGAGGCTTTTGACTTTGTTTTCTTTTGTTCATTTTTTTGAGTTACCAGGAGAGTAAAAATGGGTCTATCACTAATACTCTACTCTCTATTGCACCGTGATACGAATAGCTAGACTGTTGAAATTTTTACAGATAATGGTTTTTTTTTTTTGCTACTCTTATAATTAATAAAATTAGTTATTTTATTTGGTTATTATATTCTATCCCATACAAAAAAATGTTTTTAACAGTTTTTATTTTTGGTATTATGCATTTTGTTTGTACGGAATAAACTATATGTCTTATTTTTTTTTTACAGCTTATAAAGTATCAAAAAAAAGTACATACTATGTAGGTATGTGGAGGCATGAGGAACAGAGTGTAAAGTTCACTCATCCTCCATAGAAAAGGGATCCTCCCACCGGGTGTTATGTCGGGCGGGCACTTGCCCAACGGTTGAAGTTGGGAAGTTGCATGTACGCTAGTTGCACGGTAAACTCTGCTTGCGAGATGTAGAATTTGTGTGACGTCAATGGAAATATATATGGGGGACAGAAACACCCATTCGGAGCCGTTACCATGGATTTAAAAAAAATGTGAAATTATAGTTAAGCTTTGTGCGTAGTGTCTTTGGTCCCCGCAATCACATTGAGGGGCTCGTGACGGCGGTATTATCGCTCTTAGCGATAATACCGCCCATTATGTCACCGTAAAATCTTCATTTCCTATATTTATGTGGTATGGTTTTATAGTATCATAAGAACAAGAATGTACAGTGAATAAAGTTTACTTACGTACTCACTTACCTACTACTCGGTGATTTCATTATTCATTGAGCGGTCTGTAAAAGTAGTTCGCCAACTTCACAAGCATATATTATATGCGCTATTATTCGTTAAGGAGTTGAACTGACTGTGGTGCAGTGGTAGCTTAGTGGTATCGGCTGTGACCTTACAAGTTGTAGGTCGTAGGTTCGAACCCCATCAGGCGCTTTACCTTGTTTAAAATATTTCACCACCACTACTCTCAAAACGGCGAAGGAAAATATTCGGAAGAAACCTTGTGCCGCCGGGCGGTAGATTATGGTTCACTCCCTCTCATCAAGAGGAGGTCTGTGTCCAAACAGTGGGAAAAATATAGGCTGATTATGTATGTATGTTATGTTACCCTCTGAGTACGGAACTCTAAAAATCATAGCCTGATAAGTTCATAGCTCTTTCCAGTCCCAGATATGACCAAGTTTGTCTTAATTATATCTTTTTTAACGTTCATTCAAGGAAAGTATTGAGGAAACTTGAACTGATTTTTAATTGCTGATGCTAGATAACTCTATTAATTAATTCGTAATCTTTGGCTAAAAGACAAATACATTTTTCTTTGACCAGATAAAAGGGAGCCGAAAAATAACGACTTGTTATTATAATTTGATCTGCTTCCCACTTAAAACTAACAGAAATATAATATACCTACTAGCGGGCCCGGCGGTCCAATTATGTTTTTAAATAATAAAGTAACCAACCCATTGAAATATACACACAACATTTCATCTAAATCAGTTCAGCCCTTGGGGGAGAGTTAAGTCTGTCCCTTAACTCTATTCTCTATTTGTACGGAACATTTTTAAATAATAACTATCTACGATTTTCACTTTCACCCACGTTGAAGTCGATCCCGTAAGAACATAAGGAAAAGTGTCCTATGAGTTGATTCTAGTTATAAACCATCTGTGTGGCAAATTTCATCTAAATCCGTTCAGTAGTGCGTGAAACATTAACAAACATTCATCCATAAGTACATACGATACATCACAAACTTTCACATTTATAGTTTTTTTTTTCAAATAGTGCGTGTCCGCAATCGCGCCTGATGGTAAGCAGTGATGCAATCGTTGATTTTAAACTTCGCTAGTTTATTAAGAGCCTATTCATTCAAAAATACTGAGTAAATAAGAAGGAAGGCGCCATTTGAGCGAGATGATGCAATGTTAAACCCAACGATCAACGATGCTGCACCAGAGGGAGATCGATCTGGAGACCCTCCACGACCAAACTCCCGACACAACAACATTTGGCGCATCGTACCCGGCACAGTTCGCAACATACATTTTATACAAATGGGCCAATAAATATTTATTTTATTTCAATCATTCCGAGAACTTCTCAAAACATTTGTGTCGTGTACTTCCATTTCAAATTTTCAGTGAACGCTGTTAAATGATGCTTTAAACAGTCGAAAACGCGAATGTTTTAACGAACCATATTGGAAGCTGTTCATTATTTACGGATATATTTGCCGCGTTCGTAAGCTCTGTGTTATTTCACAAAGAGATGTTGAATTTTGGTAATAAGCTAGTCTGTTTTCTACATAGAGTATATATCACCACTAGTATCTGCCCGTGGCTACTACTGCGTAAAAAATCTTATTCCTCTACTGAATTTTCTATGTGCTCGGCTCTAAGGGGTCCTAGCGTGATGTTAATAGTCTCCTTTAATAATCCACACTAATATTATAAATGCGAAAATATCTCTGTCTGTCTGTCTGTCTGTCCGGCTTTCACGCCAAAACTACTGAACCGATTGTAATGAAATTTGGTACACAGATAGTCTCGAACCTGAGAAAGGACATAGGCTATAAAACAATCCGCTATGAGCAATAGGAGCAGAGCAGGAACAAAAAATGTTGCAAAAACGATTATTTTAACAGGCGCTTATTTTATATCAACTAAGCTCTTTCGGTTCAAAGCTTACGCGGATGAAACCACGGGGCACAGCTAGTCCTACTATAATATTATAAACACGAAAGTGAGTTTGCTTGTTGGTTCCGCCTTTACGCAAAACTATTGTCTATAGAAACCATTTGGATGAAATTTAGCGTTTGTGGAGGCATGAGGAACTGGGTATAAAGTCATTCACCCTCTATAGAAAAGAGAGGATCCACCGACCAGACGGGTGTTATGTCTGGTGGGCACTTGGCCAATGCTTGATTTTGGGAAGTTTTATGTACATATGCTAGTTGCACGGTAAACTCTACTTGCGAGATGTATAATTCTATGTGGCGTTTGTAGGAACCGCTACAAGTAGACCATAGGGTGCAGCTAGTTGGGCTATAAATGGCATTATTTTTATATAAAAACTAGCATTCCGCCCGCGACTTCGCCCGCGTGGAGTTCGGTTATATCGCGATTTCCCTAGGGAATATCAAAATTTTCCGGAATTTTTTATAGTCTTTTTAATATAGAATTGTTATCCCACAGCAAGTAACTTATTTTCTATTGAACCTTATCATTTGACATGGCTAAATTTGGTTCGTTTAGTTTGAATAGTTTTTCATTTGGAAAGGGTCAAAAGTGTAAATTGTGTACACTACTTATGTACCATTTGGAGCCACTTTTGCGTACATTACTACATACTTTTGCGTACGGTGCTCCTTCGCCAACATGAACTTGGCTGACCCGCTACCGCGTGTCTAGATTTGTGGAGGAGTATATAGAAGAAGGTAGTATAGTGGAAGTATATCTAATATTATTACTTTTACACTTAATATATTCATATTTTATGTCCTCCTTGTTCTTACACACGATTGTCTAGATTTCTGTTTTACTTCTCCTTTCGCAGGTCTGCTGGAAGAAATTTAGAAATAAGCAGCACCTTTGTTTTCAGATCTTAATTTTGTCTTATCCTTTTCTCTTTTATTGTGTATACATAAATAATAAAATAAATGAATAAATAATATAATAATTAAACCTTTGTGTTATATCTTTCGCAGCCAACTGGATAAATTTGCCGTTTAGTCCACCGCCTAGCCTTTGGAAGTATTGCTCGACTCATTCATCAAATGACCTCTCCCGCTCTGGGCGGCGTGGAACGGCATGTCAGACTTTTGCTAACTAAAATCCACCCGTGTTCCTTCACTTACCTGTAGGCTAGGGCTACGGTTTCTTTTTAAACCACCCGAAAAACTGACCCAGGAGGCATCGGTCTTCGTGGACCCCGTCACGATGTGTTGATATCTCTTTGTGAAACACAACGCGCCGTCGACGGTCCTTACCGGGCGGCAAGCTGCCGACTGCTCACCGCCCGTAAGCCCGCGCCTACGGTGGCCGGGAGTTCGATGTTTTCTCCCGACCAGGGCGTCTCCTGTGGCAGTTAGTGGCGTGAGGGCGCTGGGATTCCCGCTACCTCACGCGCTTCGCCTCCGCCTTTGCCAGTATCACTGCTTCGTAGAAGGAGGTGACGGCCTGCCATGCAATCTCGCTCCGGACCATGGTCTGGACCAGGATCGGACGCAAGAGATCACAGCCGGTCGCCGCTACGAGGACACGGCGGTACTCTACTTAGGCCGGGCAGACCTCCACCGTATGCTCCACCGTGTCCTCATGCTAGTCGGGTGCCCAGGCTTTGTTACTCCAATCTAGTTAACTCGTACGTGATTGGTTACAGTTCTAACCATATAATCAACTTTATTCAGGCCCTTAGTTAAACGACCGCTGTCTAGTTAAGAGGCTAGACGGTAAACTAAAACGTTAATTAAATCAGTGCGATGCGACATATCTATGATCTATGAGACAGACTTAAAAGTCAAAAATCAAAAATCGGTCGTACTAAAGCTTACTTATTCCTTCCAAAGAAGAGAACATGACATAATATAATTAGCTTGTAATGTTTCCGTGTGGGAAGTATTCCACCACGCGCGCCTGATGTGGGTTGGAAGATATGCTGTACCGGTCTTCCAAATTTGTTTTTCTACGTCACGATTTTATAACGATACTTTTATCTACTCTCATATCAAAAAATTAAAAATATAAAACCAAAAAGGAGTTTATATTGATTTACTTTACCAATAGTATAACGAAAGGAACTTAAAAAATTAAATAATAACATTATTTCTCTAACAAAATAATGTTATAATATTTTTTTTTTCATTACGGTACAAACCATAGACAGCCATTGATATAATATTAAACTAAGGTAGATAATCACTAGCGCATTGAACTTGAAGCGTACAAAATATCATATCTGTTTAATATTATGTATATCAATGTAGACAGTACTATTTCATTTTTTATCTGTGGCTGCGCGCGCTTTGGCGCATGTGCTGTGATGCAGGGTGCAGAAGTGTTACCATTTTGTATATTACAATTGTGAAACTGAATAAATGGAATTGTGTTGCGTTGGCGTTAGACGCACTGAGATTAGATAAAGTAGTGTATGAAACTGTACATAATTAGATATTACACACTCGTGTGATACTATTAAAAAACTCGCTTCGCTCGTTTTTTAAACACACACTCGTGCTTAATACCCCTCATTATGTACCTAACAGTATCATAAACTACTATTATACTTCAAATGGAAGTAAACTCGATATTTATTCACTCTCTTCAATCGAGGATAATCTCTGAATTTCTACGAAGCACGATTCCATCGAAGTTTTAGAAAGTTTAGCCACCAATTAGAGTTTCTGACAGATTCAGTGGAACTGACTCAATTATTGAAAGTCTTTGTTATTTAAACGATAAATGAACCATCACAATGCATTGTCGATTAAGGGGTAGATTTTAAATTGGATGAGCCACTTAAAAAGATTAAAGAACCGTTTGTTTAGCTCCCGGCGTACAGGGATGAAATTAAAAGGTTTTTTCGCAGTCCAAACTTTACAGAAAAACTTTGTCCACAAGACGTCAGACGTGGTATCATCTGTAATCAGAACCAGCCTGAGTACATGAATAAACATTACCGTCCAACGAATCCGATTAAAAATTAAACGGACCACAAAAATAACAATTCCAAATTTAATTCGTGAAAATGTCCCGTAATCCGTCTGTTGATTTAAAACTTTTTGTCGAAAAGAATAATTGAACGCATAAAAGCTCCAGTAATAATAGCATTTAGAAGAGCCGCAGAAAACGATAACTGCCCTAACTGGGGATGATTGCCCCTCAAGGGGCGAACTAAAGTTTCTTTCCCTCCCAAGAACCGATTAAGGAATTTGGTAATAGAATAAAAAATTCTCCGCCTAAGTTGGGGATAAGTTGAGAGTTTCGAGTGGCTGTAAATGTGCCACCTGCGCGTGTGTGATTTTATTTTTGTATGAGAGTGTTTTAAAAGAAAGTATTCTAACAAAATAAGTCTCGGGTGGAAAAAATATGCGGATTATATTTACCTTCCAACACTATTGAAGAGTTGTATGTATTATCAGCCTATAATGTTCCCTTTGTACAGACCACATCATTGCCCACGGAGTGAGTGGGAGTGGGCCGGAATTCACTAAACAGGCGCAGTGCGGGTTGGTGGATGTTAAAAGTCTTCGATTTTTTTTGGTTTAATCACGACTCCTCAAGATTTTTTCTTCACCGTTTTGAGAGTACGAAGTCATGACCAATTTTTAATTCGACGCTACACTTCCTCTCTCTTTAAACATAGATCCATACTAATATTATAAATGCGAAAGTAACTCTGTCTGTTTGTCTGTCTGTTACGCTTTCCCGCTTAAACCTCTCAACCGATTTTGATGAAATTTGGCACAGACAATCTTTAGATCCTGAGAAAAAACATAGGCTACCTTTCCTTATCCCGGAAAAATTTGATATTCCCGAGGAAAATCTAAAAAGCGCGATATAACCGAACTCTACGCGGGCGGTGCCGCGGGCGGAAAGCTAGTATCATTATTTTATTTGCTCTTGTACGATGTTTATTAATTAGATGTAAACTAGCATGATGAAATGAGATGGAATGAATAAAATGAAATCGTTTATTATGCAATTAGGATCAGTTTTACACGTCATATTTTTTTGATGCATTTAACTTATGTATTTATTGTACAATCTATGTAAATAGTACACTGTAGACTACCTCCATTATTTCTCTCACCTTCTCCTTAGTATTCCATCCAAAGGTTGTCTGTAAAAGATCGCTCTTAGCAATAAGACCGCCCATTGTGTCACCCTTTGTAAAATGTTTATATTTATGTTCTGTAATCATTGTGGGATACATAATAAAGGGTTTTCTATTCTATTCTACTACTGTGTCTCCAATGCTTCTTCTCTGTCTCGCTCACAAAATCTGGATTAAGTGCCTACTATAAAATTAATAACACGTCTAGAAGTACTCTTGCTTTCTCGGTATGAGAAAAAGCCAAGAGCCTTTGTGGCTTACTGTGGAACTTTAACAATGTCTATTGATTGCCGATCGGTTGAGTTGATATACCTCTCGACACATAGACAAGTATTAAAGGCGAGGAGTCAGTCAAGTGATCCACTTACCGACACATCGGATGAGTACGTCTGATTCCTACTCGAGAGATGCGGCTCAATACAATGACTTCATTTTAGACGAGGGTGAATTACGAAGACCACTACTTTGAGAAAATATAACCTCTTTGATGGTCATTTAAGATCGAGTAATTTTCAAGTGTGGTCTGCAAAATATTGAGCGCAAAATACACTAATAATCCTTACTAATAGTACTAATAATACTGTTTGTTGCACTTTCACGCCGTAACTACTGAACCGATAACTTTGAAACTTGCAGACATAAAGATAGAAGTCTGGATTAAATAATAGAGTACTTTTATATCGGAAAAATTGCTGTTTCCGAAGGAAATCCAAAAAGTGCGATATAACCTATTTCCACGTGGGCGAAGCGGCGGGCAGAAAGCTAATTATGTATAAATCTCAACTAAAGTTGAATTTCATAATAAAAAAAAAATATTATCTACATAATATTTACGCAATACATGAAACAAAAATAAGTCATATGCTATACTTATATACATTTAAAACGAACTTATGTATCCCGAGTAGTTGGCAAACTTCTTGAAATAGTGAAAACTCGAAATTGCTGCTCTGATAAGAGTCTAACTACAAGGGAATGCTAAATCGGAAGAACGTTTCGTGAACTAGCTGTTTGGCGATGGTATGAGCTTCTTGGTTAGGTAGGTACTGCAAAAGCTTCAGGCCATTTGCTGAAATAGTCTTGCATGACGATGATATACCTATTCCCTTCTCCAGTCACGGGAAGTGATTCAGCTATATCGACAGCAACTTTTGCCCATGATGTAATAACATTATACACTTTCAGCTGACCTCTGGCTCTCATTTGAGATCCCTTTACTCAGGAACAAGGTATACATTTCCTGCACCAGTCCTATATATTTTCTTTTTTTTTTATATAAAATAGTGCTTGACCGCAATCCCGCCTGATGGTAAGCAGTAATGCAATTGTTGATGGTAAAGCGCTCTAGTTTATTGAGAGCCTATTCACTCTAGCATTGAATACACTTAAAATGTAGTCAGACGGAGAACACCGCCGCTGGCAAACTGCTCCAAGCAGGCAAACTAAGCGTGATTCTTTACTTGCCTATGCGCCAGGGGTACAGTTTCATTTTTAACCCGCACCTTGACCCAGGCAGGAGGCATCGGTCTTCGTGGACCCCGTCCTGATGTGCTGACATCTCATAGAAGCGCGCGTGAAACAACGCGCCGTCGACTCGGGTCTGGTCCTTACCTGGCGGCGAGCTGCCCACTGCTCACCGCCCGCAAGCCCACACCTACGGTGACTGGGAGTTCGATGTCGTCTTCCGACTAGGGCGTCTGCTGCGGCGGCTAGTGACGTAAGGACGCTGGGATTCCCGCTGCCTCACGCACTCCGCCTCCTCCTTTGCCAGAATCAATGCTTCGCAGGACGACCTGTAATGACTGTCAAAGTTTCACGAACCAATGAGCCGCTACCAATTGCTTTACCTTTCTGAGGTACGGTATCAAAGCAATTCACACGACCCATTTTCCTCATCAGTTTAAATGTCATAACAATTGGTAAATATGAATTGTATTTCCCTTCGCTTCAACGTAACAAAAACCTCAGCACCATATTATGTCTGAAATCATCAGGTGCGCCGGTGCGCGTAACATGTCGCTGGCTCGGCAAGTGTGACGGCGCCGCCAATAAACGCGGTGCGTACCGAAGCAATATTTCTGACACAGGAAGTACGCCCTAAATATGTTTCCAAGGCGTCACGTGGTACAAGAGATAAGCTTCCTTTGCCGGGGTGGGAAATCCTCATGGATGTCCACCGCCTTGGGGCGGGCGGCGGGGTCTGTCAGATTGTTACTGACTAAAAACACTGGTGCCCGATCGACTATCTATGTCGGGGGTATAACAAACTGAGGGTACATCATTCTTACGTTTTACAAAGCAGTTTTAAATTTCGCAGGTAATTAATAATTTTCAAATAGATTTTTTAGTTTTTTATGTATATAATTATTATAAACTAGTGCTTGACCGCAACCCCGCCTGATGGTAAGCAGTGATGCAATCGTTGGTAGTAAAGCGCGCTAATTTTTTTAAGAACCTATTTGACCTTTCATCATAATCAGCCCCTACTCGTCCACTGCTGGACATAGGCCTCCTTCATGGCACGCCAACAAGCTCGATCCTGAGCAGTTCTCCGCCAGCCACCTTTTTGATGTCGTCGCTCCACCTCCCCCAAGGGCGTCCCACGCTACGTTTGCCGAGACGCGGTCTCCACTCGAGGATTCGTTTACCCTAACGGTTGTCGGCCTTTGACCTTTAAGACACCTAAATTGTAGTCAGATGGAAACACCGCCGCTGGCAAATTGTTCCAGTCCCACGGATGTACGCGGTATAAAAGACGAAGCGAAACGCTTCGTCCGGCTCGTAGTGGTGTCAAGAACGTAAGGGTGACTACTTGCCGTACGACGGATCATCCGATGATGGAACGGAGATGGGGGAATTAATTTATTCTTCTTCTTCTTCCTCAGCCTATAGATGTCCACTGCTGGACAAAGGCCTCCCCCAAGGCTTTCCACGATGACCGGTCTTGTGCTGCCCGCATCCATCGGCTTCCCGCGACCTTCACCAGGTCATCGGTCCACCTTGTTGGGGGTCTCCCTACGCTGCGTCTTCCAGTACGTGGCCGCCACTCCAGAACCTTGCTGCCCCATCGGCCATCGGTTCTACGAGCAATGTGCCCTGCCCACTGCCACTTAAGTTTAGCGACTCGCAGAGCTATGTCGGTGACTTTGGTTCTTCTGCGGATCTCCTCATTTCTGATTCGATCACGCAGAGAAACTCCTAGCATAGCTCTTTCCATTGCCCTTTGTGTGACTCTGAGCCTTCGTATGAGACCCATTGTGAGCGACCACGTTTCAGTTCCGTAAGTCATCACTGGCAACACACACTGGTCAAAGACTTTAGTCTTGAGACACTGTGGTATCTTGGACGACGAGAAGATGTAGCGTAGCTTCCCGAACGCTGCCCAACCGAGCTGGATTCGCCGAGACACCTCTTTCTCGAAGTTGGACCTACCTAGTTGGACTTTCTGTCCCAGGTATATATACTCGTCAACAACTTCGAGCCAACGCGCGTCAACAATTTATTAAGTTGTTATTAAGTTTAACTGTCAGGACTCATTTTAAGTTGTTTTTTTGTTTTAAACCTAGCTCTAGACTAGGTATTTCTCCTGTATCGTGGGTGCGTTTACAAACATAAAGTCACATACACAAACAGCTAGACCGGGAACAATTATATGTACATAGGTCATACAAGCATTTCCTCCGTGCGAGAATTGAACCCGTGACAGGCAGCGCAGCAGTTAATAGCTTAACCACTGTGCCAACCGTGCCGACATTTACTGAACTTTACCTTTTGAGTGTTTTGTCTAATTTGGCCATTAAAATAGCGCTTTACGAACAGGACTTAATAAAATGCACCACAAATCATTCTTATTTACTCCAACCTAAATTATACTAAAGTAAAAATAAAAAATATATATTTACGGCAGCGGTTACAGAGTTCACTTCAGTATATTTAGCATACAATACGTTCACGATTTGTTTGCAAATTAGAACACAGCAATAGAAATGGACGCATTTTGCATCAAATTATTAAAAAAAAAAAATTGGCGCTAAGTCATCACGAAGAAATCCATGTACTATATTATAATATGGTCTATTTACAAAGAAGTAATTTATTATTTTCTTCAAAAAGTGAACCGTTACCGTCAATGCCCATGACTTAGTCCAGATCCTGTTCAAGCACCACATCCGGTTGAGTGCCCTTCCGGCCCACTCATAGAATAAATAAGCAAGTATTGGCGCAGCCTCCGATTGGATATAAATCAGACCAGTAAGACAATCACGTTTATGTTCAGCTTACTCGGGATCATAACCTTGTTACAGAAACTTTGTGAAGGAAATGAGTTTTCGAGGATTGGTGAAGTAGTTTTCTCAAATTTGGGATGAATTCAATGTAGAAAACTGAACCATTACGCGTTTATGTTTCCCCTAACCACATCTTATTTTAGTTTTTTTTTGTTGTTATGTTTATCGCGATTAAAAGTGCTTTCGTTCTTACTTTGTGGTGTCGCTGTCGATTAAATTATTCTGTGTTTTAAAATATTCACCGTCGAACCGCCCGCGCCGTTTACATTTACCGTCCTAAAGGAAATCAATATAATAAAAACAGGTAACATTCGACGCTTTTATAGAGCATCTAAATTCGCAGGAAAATTAACTACTGCGTGATCCGATAAAGTGGTTTTTTTATGTCCTAAGCCGTTGCTAAATTTTATATGAGAAATATAGGTGGCATTTTAAGTAGCGTTTTTATAGGGTCCGGCGGTTTTGTAGGTCGTGTCAAAGTGTGTTAACGTTCGCTGAGGGTAGTTATTTAATGGCTGTTACCCTTAGGGTTTTGTCCTTGGAAGATCTTTTTTAGAGTTTCGTATACTTAGACAGAGCTCCAACTAACGGAACCCCATTACTGAGGCTCCGCTGGCCGTTCGTGTGTCACAGGATCCTTCTATATTTTGAACTTTAATAGGTTTAATAGGCCGCTGTAATACTACTTTCTACTAATCTTACTAATACCATACGATGAACGGATTTGGGTGAAATTTGGCACACAGGTGGTTTAAAACTAGGATTAACATACCTATAGGTTAGTTTTTTTTTTGGATATTTCCACGGGGTCTTTACCTACTTATACGGGAGAAACACAGGGCGCAAAAGCAAAAGTTTAAAAAAAGAAATCATATAGGAAGGTACGATGCTTTCATGCACTTTATTTTAATAAATAAGTTCGTAAAAAAAAAAAAGCTATGTTCCTTGTTTTACAAACTTATAGATGCAATAAACTACTTTTCTAGAATGCTGGTAGGTAGGTCCATCAAGACTGAAACAACATTTTTATTTATTTACATGGTTAACTAAAACAATATGTTTGTAACAAGCAACCGTAAACCCAAACATTTGATAAAATAAACATTCAAAAATCCGACGGATGATTTAAGTAAATTGATGCTAAAAACCGGTTGCTACAAAGCAAATAACGTGCTCTCTGTTTCCTACATTTTCAATTATTTTTACAAAAAGGTTTGTTCTCTAAAAAAGGACCAACAAAAACTACGGACAGGCACTAACATGTAGCATTACACGAAAACAGAACGTTCGACTCGTGCAGTCGCGGTACACTGCAGAACAAAAGTTAATTTAATACGGAAAGCAAGTCAAAGCGGGAGGACTGGCGTTCTTTGGCAAGTGAACTCCGGGCGTACTGGCGAGCTAAAAACTTTAACAAGTAATATTTTTGATTTCTCCTGTAATGAATGGTAAATGCGAGTATTTATGCGAGTTATTCCGACTTACCCGGGTTTATTTTCATAAGTTTTGTTCTGGCTTTGGGTTGTAGAAGATGCTTAATCGATTTGTTTTATAGAAATGAGATTTATTAAATTATATTATAAAGTAGTAGAATGGTAATTATTATTTAATTTAGGTGTATTTTGGTTATTTTAAAGAAAGAAAAAAAAAACGTTATTTGCAGTAAACATGACGCAAGAGTTTACAAAAACATAAATAATAAGAAATAATTAAGGGAAACATGCGTCACATCCACGCAAAACGGCTGTCGCTCAGCATTATGCTGCAGCTCTGTGCAAAAACAGAGCCTAGCGCTGGTTTTCAGCGACCGCGGGCGTCGACCTAAAGATGTCACCCGATACAACAGACAATTAAAAGTAGCACCGAACCGGTAATACAGTAAAAAAACGTAATAATAAAAAGATATAAAAAGTAAATCCAATTGTAAAAGGTGAGAGTACAAATTCAACAAACACAAACAGAAAAATTAAATACAGGATATATAAAAACTACGAGAATATCATCATCAAAAGTGACATATATCTGGTTCCGGTTTGACATTCAGCATTTTCCAACATAGTCTGTGATTTGTGTGTTGTCGCACGCGCATCCAATCCAACATGCATCAATGTTACACTACATTGTTTGATAACATCAATTATTACTATTACAATTTATAAATAATTTGTATTAAAATTAATTAATTATTACCACACAATTGAGTTACAAAATGCCCATACGTACAATGTTACGAACAGTATGTGTCAGTGTTTTATCTTTGCATCAGTGAGTAGTTTGAGAGAGACGAAACCCTGGAACTGGAAACCGGAGAGTGACCCGACATGCTACACCCTACAAGAAAGTAAACACAGTATTATACTAGATAGTCGCCGCCAAATGCTTGGATCACCAATGCCAGCCGCGTGCAATCAGGGGTAGATTCAAAGTTCGGTATCTTTTTGAAGTTGTAGTAAATACTGTTTGCCCAATATAACCTAAGCCCAGTCTATTGTACGCTTACAATTTGCTTTATTATGTTCAAGTCCAGAGGCTCCAGACTGCTACTGATTGAATTCCAGATATAAATACCCAATATTACTTTGCACGACCTGGGAATCGAATCCAGGATGTCAAGCTCAGCAATATCACTTGTGATCCAACCAAGCAACTTACTTAGGTTTACTTAGGTTTGTACCCAAACTTAGATATCTTTTGCTTCATCTCTATATTCTATCTTGTTTGTGTTACAAGCAGTATTAAAACTTTGTTAAGTGCTCCAAGCACCCATCAATACTTAGCTCAATTAGGGGATCTTTCTTTAGGCAATTAAATTTCTTACTTATAAGTTATATTAAGTTTGAGACAGCAGTAATTCAGTAATAAATGTCACTTTATTACTTACCTACTTGATGAAACACAAACAAGGGTGGAACATTATTAACATTGTTTCTAAGCAATTAAGAGGCAATTTTCTAGCTTATGAACATCATATCTGTAGCTTTATTAGGGGCTTGGATTTGTATTTTAACTTTTAAAATGATTGCTAAGAATGTTGTGCTTCTTAGTAACTGGGTTCTGTAGTCTAGATTAGACAGTCGCTTCGTATCAAATTCTGGTATTCAGGGTAAGACCGGAAGTTGACCTTATCATGGTTAAGACAAAACTAGATATTTAGAAGGTGGATTTTGATAAATTACAATTTATTTACATATATTTCGTTACTCATGCGTATGAATCCCCCAAACTTTGAAAAACTTGGCGTAAGATTTAAACCTATCACATTCCTCACACAAAACACAACATCATCATCACAAAATATCGGCTGCCGGCAGAAGTTACCACCCACCAGACAAAGTCTTGCCGCCAAGCTTTTCGTCGTGTTCCAGGATGATGTCTGGTGAAGCTGTACGGAGGACGGGTCTAAGCAGTTATGTTGCGATGAGTGTCGGGTACGATGCGCTAAATATTGTGTTGAAAATTTGGTCGTGGAGGGTCTCCAGATCAATCTCCCTCTGGTGCAGCATCGTTGGTCGTGCTGTTGGGTTTAACAGTGCATCACCTCGCTCAACTGTCGTCTTTCTTCCTATTCACTCAGTTTTTTTTTTATTTTTGAGTGATTAGGCTCTGAATAAACCAGCGTGTTTTACCATCAATTAATGCATCACAGCTTACCATCAGGCAGGACCGCGGCCAAGCACTAGTTTATAATAATAAAAAAAACCTAAAATTCAAAGGTAACATTTAATGCAGCGACACTCGAAATGAATAAGAAACGAATTCACTTCTGCCTCCACCTGTACTGAACGGAACACGACGGCACGTACCGCGCAAAGGGAATACGAAAATTGTTATGTAAAAGATGAAGTGTGCTCTGTGCGCCACTGTACTGTGCCGACTCGAATCGTCAAATGATACATACACGGGCATCGGGATATCGGATGACAGCCTCCGTGGCGTAGCAGTAATGGACGCAGCCGCTGCGCAAGATGGCGCGGGTTCGATCCCCGCACAGTGCAAGTATTTGTATGCATGAATATGAATATTTGCACTGGTCTGGTCGTGCCTCGGAAAGCACGTTAAGCCGTTGGTCCTGGTTGCCATACGAACATCTAGTGGCAGTCGTTACGGGTTGTTAGAGCCCTCAAAAGTCCAACAATTGGTCTAATTGCAATGCTTCGATGTCGCCTTCGGGTTGTGGAGGTCAGACGGCAGTCGCTTCTCGGAAAATGTCGAAGTTTAGCCATATCAGCAGTTGGACTGGTAAAGCGGACCCCTGACTCCAAAGCTGAAAAGGCTTCGGATGCGACTGGGATTAACGCTGGGATGATGATGATCGGATGATATCTACCACTCTTCCAATTTATTGGGTAGATGATTCACTTACTCACACCATACGAATGCGGAAATGATTTTACATTTCCAATTTTTGTTATAAAATTAACATATAACATAATGTAATGATTCCACTCCAAGGACGCAGGCCTCCTCTCCATGAGAGGGAATGGACCGTAATCTACCACGTGGACCAAGTGCGGGTTGGTAGGTGTCACATATCTTTGAAATTTTGCCTCTAGAACATTGCCGGTTACAATACATAGCCGGTTTATTCATCATGGTTTCCTTCACCGTTTTGAGAGCAGTGGTGATGAAATATTAACGCAAAGTAAAGTACCTGACGGGATTCGAACCTACGAACTTATAAGTTGCGGCCGAAAACACTAATCCACTGCAGCTCTGTCTAAATTAGAATGATCAATTACAAAAATGGAAATGATAATCCCGGTGTACCATAATAATTAATATACAAAATACCATATAATCATCATCAACCTTTTTTATCTTCTCACTGCTGGGCACAGGTCTCCTATCATACAGAGAAGGATTGAGCGTAATCACCACGCTTGATCAAATGCAGGTTTCCGCAAGATGTTTTCCTTCATCTCAGTCATCACCCTTCAGTCATTGGTGTCCAAGATATACTTAGAAAGTACATAAAATTTTAGAAAAGTTACATTGGTACTTGCCTGACCTGGAATCAAACCCACATACTCATACTTGAGAAGCTGGTGTTTTAACCACTAGGCCACCACTACTTTACAATTTATAGAACCATAATTCGACTGTCCCTAAGTATAGTATCGAAATGGAAAACTGGCACTTTACAGGAGAGCACTTTGAAGTTTATTTTGCGTATAAAATTTGCATCTATTGAGCTAACTGCAGTTAATTTCACATATATACTAAAATTGTTGTAATTAACAAATACATAAGATCTATGCATTGAAATTATTGATAGTTTCTGTGAAAAGCTAGTTTCGATACTTTATTACGTTCATCAAATAATAAGAAAAATCGAAACTGCCCTTTTCGATACTGTACTATGGAAAATTTTTGAAAAGTTTATCGAAAGTGGCTCTTTCGATATGTTTCTTCGGGCTTAGTAAACAGAAAAATATTGAAAGTGACATATTCGATCAAGTACCTGGGAGTAATTGTTAGGTTTCGATATTATACCTATAAATAATGAACGAATGAACTGGTAACAAACTAAATAAAAATAAAATAAAAATGAGTTTTTATTACAAAAGTTTAATTGTATCAAAAATTACAATCACAGATCAAGTTCTCTTTGGCATAATGAGATCAAAATGTACTTAAATTAGGTAATTCGTCATGCCCATAACAACAAAACATTTTAATTATTTCCACTTAGAATAAATAAGAATTTGGTAATACAAGAAGAGTAGGTACTGTTTTAGAATAGTACCTAAACTAGCCAGCTAAATGTCATACTCAAAGAAATAATATTGTTTTATGAAAAAAAAAAAAACAACATCAACCACAATTATTATATTTTTATTTTTGTAACATAAGAATGTAATAATAAGTAAATAACATAATGTAACGAGTCTCCTGTCTTAGTAATGTTATTTTTCTTTATGTTTTTTTATTAACTTAATGAATTTCTTAAATGAAAACCAAATTATATACAAGTAAATACCAATATTTATTTAATTTTAATCATCTGAGTCTGCAGGTGAGGCCGAACTATATTTGAAACTTTGAAAATATCTATGATATTCTTAGGGTATGGCTGCTGTGTTACATAAATATGCATCAAATCCTTATATTTAGCTTCAGGTAATGGCAGTTGTTCAGTATAAGACTTTTTAAGTTCAACATCTTCTCTTCTTCTTCCACGACTTCTCGTTTCTATTTTGGTGTTTTAACATGAGCTGTTATCTTTCAGGTTGATTTTAAACTTTAAATAATTTGGATCCTTTTTACACACACACTAATTTCTTTAATACTATTCGATTTCATATTTTTATTTGTATCTTTTTTTCCATTTCTGATCATCCAGTAAGCCTTTTAATTTTGAAAAAAAAGTCATCTGGAGTAATTTCTACTACATTATATGGGGTTCCGTTAGTTTTACACCAACGTACTAAGGCAAACCATTGATCAGGATCGCCCTCGTTCTGTGTATACCCTGGTTCTAAAAAGCGAAGAGTGATATTTATTATACATTTCTAGCTAGGTACATGTAAAGCGAATGCACTATTTGATTGCGATTACAGCCCACGCATTTATTAGATAAAAAGAAAAAAATATTAGCACCTTCTTCTACTTTTCTTTTAACAAATCGAAGTAAGCTACTACTTACTTCGTTCGACTCTTTCTTTCCTGTAGGTACACTCTGTGCATAAAAAGCACGTGATTTTAGCAAGCATTTTTCCAAGGCCAAACAAAGTAAAATTATAGAATGATAGCTTCCGTTTATAATTGAATAGACCTAGGTACGTCACCATGAGGACAATTCAAAATTTTCTGAGAATCAAATGTAGCACATACTATTTTCGATGAATTTTGTGACAGGATTATATCTTTATTTTTTAAATCTCTAGCAATTGAACAGTTGCAGTTTTTTCATGAGAAAAATTGTAACTGTAACTTGTCACATAAATTCTTTTTGTGCACAAAGAATGCTTTAATCATGTTTTCATTAATAATATCGGTACACCGGCGTAAAGATTGTGCAGCATTATTATAAAGATGAAAGTTATCCCACTCCAGATACAATGAAAACATTTTTTCATCGACAAATTATTATCTAAATAAAGTTTGCTGGTATTTTTCCGTGTGTCATTATCATCAAACTTTTTACTGTCCCACTGCCAAGCACAGGTTTTCTTTCATACAGAGACGGATTGAGCGTAATCACCACGTTTGCACAATATGCGTTGGCTATTTCAGACATAAAGTTCAGGTTTCTTCAAGATGTTTTCCTTCACCTTGTAATCAGTCAGATATACTTAGAAAGTAGATATCACTTTAGAAAAGTTAAATTGGTATTTGCCTGACTTGGAATCGAATCCGCACACTCTTATTTGAGAGGCTGGTGTTTTAACCACTAGGCCACCACGACTTGTCCTGCAACTTTAAAGTGACGGCTATGTTTTTGGTCCCGGGTTCGATCTCCGGGTCAGGGTAAAATGTATTCCTGAAAATTTCTCGGTGCCAGCCAGCCCGGAGTCTGGAAGTTGGCGGTCTTGTACCTCCGTGCTTTGGAAAGCATGTTAAGCTGTTAGTCTTGCGCCAGATCCCTCTTTGGCCGTGTCACATCAAAATAAAAGGGCCGAGGAGTAAAAAGTCCACTTTTGTCCGCGCACACAATTGTGCACTATAATAATAATATGTCCTGCATCGATCGCTGATCATTGAGATTAGCCACCATAGCCGAATATCGGTAAGGAGTACATGAACCTACACTCACATAATAACTATACTTTTCTATTGTAAATATTTATTTATTATAATACATATTAACACCTGCACCTGCGCGAACAGACATGTAGACATGCACACAAATGCAAAGCACTAATCGGGATCGAACCAGGAACCTTTCAAGCAAGAGCATCCACTATCATGGAACCAATATCATCGTAAAATGATCAAAATAATACTATGTAACATATTTAAATGAGCAAGACCACTAAAATTCATTTTTACCAGAATTTAATAAATAACAAGTATCGAAATATACAAATTATTCCAATTGAAACTATCGTAAATGGTATTTTCGATAGGATCATTAAATCATGTACCCGTGTGTAATAACGAATGTGGCAGATTCGATAATGGAAATTAAAATAACATCAGCGAATAATATCGAATCAGTCACTTTCGATACCTCAATCTAAAAATATAATGATGTACAAAATCGAATCTGGCACTTTTTATAGTATACATCGAGTAGCGATAAGTTAGTTCAAAATTCAGTTACTTAGAGCTTTTTTTATTGTCAATTCAATAAATCATCACATAAATTAAAACGAAGCACGGGCAAGGGTCGCGATGTACGGTAAAGAAATGGGTAGTTACGTCCTTCTCGCACGCTTCTTGCCTCCGCGTACAGTATCGTTAGTGAACATTCGATCATTTAGGCTGGATCATTTGTCAAGTATCGATATTATACCAGTACAAAATATGGATAAAAGTCATATTATAGCATAATTTCTTTTACAGTGTAAAAATATACTAAAAGAGGGATGCTTTGCAGCAATAAAAAAAAAATCTAAAATTTCAGTTTCGATACTGTACTTAGGGGCAGTCGAATTCCACTAATATTGATATACCTGTCTAATATTGACATTGCATGTGTGGTACTCGTTCGCGCCGAAACTTAGGCACACATATCTATACTAATTTATAAAGCTGAAGAGTTTGTTTGAATGCGCTAATCTCAGGCACTACTAGTCCGATTTGAATAATTATTTTTGCGTTGGATAGCCCATTAATCCAGGAAGGCTTTAGGCTATATAACATCACGCCAAGACCAATAGGAGCGGAGCATAACTAACTCCACGCGAACGAAGTCGCTGGCGGCAGCTAGTAGTTTATAACCAGGATAGGATAATCACATGACACTTTTATCCCGATATTTCCACGGGGCATAACAATTCGTTACAAACAAAAATGTTGTTCATTTGTTTCCTTTTACTTTATACCGCATGAGCCGGCCACATAACATTTCTAGTAGGTAAGTTTGCGTGATTCACTCACGATGAATAAACCGAACTTATTCAAGACACCGTTGTTGACACCACTGCGACCCGGACGAAACGTTTCGCTTCCTCTTTTATACCGCGTACATCGAGGGACTGGAACAATTTGCCAGCGACGGTGTTTCCGTCACATTACAATTTGAGTGTCTTCAAGGCTAAAGTGAATAGGCTCTTAATAAACTAGCGCGCTTTACCATCAATGATCGCATCACTGCTTACCATCAGGCGGGATTGCGGTCAAGCGCTAGTTTATAACTTATATTAAAAAAAAAAAAAAACACGACAAACGTATGTGTACCAAGGATCTTACATAAAATTGTCTCCTACTAAAATATTATATCTGAAACACGTAATGCCATTATCTGTTCTGAAATTAAAACCCGGTGATAACGTAATTAGACTAACTTGATTAATGCTCTTTCAAGTGATCGACATTTTAACTTTTTACGACCTTTTTACGAATTCACTTTCCGCTGTTCCACAAATCGTATTCTAATGGGAGACTCGACAAATAATTGATATCATATTTTCAATATTCAGAGACTCGACAAATTTTTGATATTACATTTTCAATACTGAGCATTACAATGTTGTGGCAGTACTTATATTTAATTCACTGAATATATGCAATGTCAAATTGTACCAAATCAAATAAAAATTGTTTAATAAATTATTTACCCAGCCGTGTATTCATTTGGTTAGCAGACACGACTTAGAATATAGTGTTAGTACCTAGTACCTACTTACAATTTGAGTGTCTTCAAGGCTAGAGTGAATAGGCTCTTAATAAACTAGCGCGCTTTACCATCAATGATCGCATCACTGCTTACCATCAGGAGGGATTGCGGCCAAGCGCTAGTTTATAACTTATATAAAAAAAAAAAACTTACATCTACGTATGGGGCTGCCGCGTATTCTGCGCATAACGGAAGCCCAACGTTTGCGCAACAGAAGCACTGCAGTAGCGCGGCAACCCCATCAACACCTTGAAAGTATTACAAACGTTTAATATAAAAATGTCTTTGGTTTTTGCATATTCGTTTTTGACACCGACTTCCGAAATGAGTTATTTTTCACTTTGTAGTGTTTTTTGGAAGTAGTTTAATATTATTTTTGTAAAAAGGTTTTTATTTTACACTTTTTAGTTGTAGCTACTGTAAATCGTTGAGGAGTTCCCTGAACCGGCCATTGACTTCACCATCAGCCTCTTAATTATAGCCATAACCCATCTAGGTGTAGGGTTCTCACCAATATAAATTATTCAAGCACAAACACAAGGTAGCTGCTGTGAATCGTTGAGGAGTTCCCTCGCCTGTCTCCCAGCTCCATCATCAGATCTACTCCAGACCCTTTTTTAATTATAGTGCTTTAAAATACCTAATGAAGAAACTTACAAATGCACTAGCCGTACTCACAATTTTTTAAAGATCCCATTGTTTTATCTGGTCTTCCAAAAGCAAACCCTGATTTCCTTATCATGCCACCACCTTGGGAATGTCTTCTTTCCAACAAAAAAAAAAAAGATCAAAATCGGTTCATAAAAAACGAAGTTATCCGCGAAAAAAAAGCATTTATACGGTTAAGCATTTAACCTCCTCCTTTTTGAAGTCGGTTAATAAGAGCAATTTATAAATACTACAAAAAAAAAAAAAATACAGCAGGTGACATTACGTAGTTTCTCACATAAATCAAAATCAAAACTCTTCTATTCAAATTAGGCTAAGAATCAGCACTTAAGTATAATATAAAAGACAGTTCCCCATAACGCCCGCCATTCACCACGTCCTAATGCTTTGCCCAGGAACAAAAAGAGGTGTAACAAACTGCCCAGCAGCGCCGCCTAGCCTTCAGTTAGAAAATACTTGATTGTATACAATACTAGATATTATGTAAACACGTAAATAACATCGCAAGACTATCATTATTATTTATTTCACATAGGACACAAAAGGCACTTAGGTATTTATAACTTCATAAAGAATTACGCATTGCGAAGATTTTCAAGAAACTATATTTACTGTTATTCCTTAAAAATAAAAGGTGAAATGCAATAAATGATTGACTGCTATGTCTGCTAGGTTTTTTTATAATTATAAACTAGTGCTTGACTGCAATTCCGCCTGATGGTAAACAGTGATGCAGTCGTTGATGGAAAAGCGCGCTAGTTTATTAAGAGCCTATTCACTCAAAAGAACTGAGTGAATAGGAAGGAAGACGGCAGTTAAGCGAAGTAAAGTAACGTTAAACCCAACAACACGACCCTACTCCCGACACAACAACATTTGGCGCATCATACCCGGCACACATCGCAACACAACAGCTCAGACCCGTGCTTCGTAAGGCTTCATCAGACATCATGCCGGAACACGACGAATCGCTTAATTTTTCAACAGTTGACAACAATAAAACCATAATCAGCAAGACGTCCGGTCACCAGAAGCAGTAGCTGTTTAAGACCATAATGAAAGAAGTTATATTTGAGCGAAGGAGACAACCCGATCCTACACGCTACCGCAAGCAGTGAAGTCTTATGGAGCATGATGAACTTGCTGCCGGTTGCTTTGGTAAGGATACAACGATCCGTCTTCGAGGTCGCTAGCTAACATTAAAAATGCAAATTATGTCAATAGTAGATTTAAATAAAATTAAAATGTAATGACTAATATACAGTATGTTAAATAACAGAGGGCGTTCCCTTAAACTCGTTAATATATATCATTAATAGATTAAAATAAAAATATCAGCATAGAAAAATAAGCATAAAAAATCCGAATAAAAAAAAATTCTAATTGGAAATAAATTTGAAACCTCCTGTTTTAAATCAAAATAGTAGTCGTCATGTATAAATAAATTGCGACGTTGCCGTCTTTCATGTTCGCGTGTACAGTGTGTTTCTTTTACATGTCAATTTACATTTTTTATTGAATATTTTCTTATTGGAAAAAATTTTAAAACATTTTGTTTTCGAATGGAAATATTTTTTTTAGCATGTATGTATGCTATACTATTTTGGGTTAACGGGAACGCCCTCTGTTAGTTAACATACTGTATACAGTCAAATAAAATATACATACATATAATATCATACGGAAATGGTAATAGCTAATTTAATAAAAAGGTGTGAGTTTAAGTACATATGTATATGTAATCTTAATGATTACATACTTAAACTCACATCTCATCACCACACACAATATAAGTACCTGAAGGTCAATTCTCGTAATTTAAAAAGTTCAAAATCTAGTCATTGTCACATATCAGAGTAAAACAAACTTCAAAAACTTCTTAAAACATAAGAAAACCAGACATAATTTATTGACAGAGTGAGACTAAGATTAGACTGTGAACGTTCTTAAAATGCTTGCACCGTCCCTAAAGCACACTTTCTGATACCAACTTAATTTACTCAATGAATATTAAAAACCGTAGAAGTTGGAGTTGATTCTCATAAATAAGCGAAGTTTGTAAAGTTTTGCGACGGAACCGTTTAGCTCAGAGTCATAGTTGGCGAGAAATCTCTTGGTCAGGCTTCGTGTGCTCTATTATATAACAACAACTGATTACTTTCAGGTTCTTCTGTAAGAGTAAGAAGCTTTTTATCGGGCTTCTGATGCAGTAATTAAGGCTTAAGGCGTGTATCAGCATTGGTGGAAGCCCTGTCATTTGCACTGCTGCAGATTTTGTTTTTGCTTTGTTCTATGTTGAAAGGCTTCTTGATGATATAATTAATTTAAGGAGGTAGTACCAGTTATTCATATCATTATTATTTATTATAGTCACAGAATCACATGGCATGTGTCTTCTGCCATTTGTTTGTGGACTGCTACACATCTTTCCAACAAATTTAACTCATTGCTCTATAGTTTTGGCTACTGCCATTCAATTTATCTTTTTTTTTTTCTTAAGCCGTACGGAAGACGGGTCTGAGCAGTTGGGTTGCGATGTGACCGGGTACGATGTGCCTAATGTTGTTGTGTCGGGAGTTTGGTCGTGGAGGGTCTCCAGATCATCCTCTGGCGCAGCATCGTTGGTCGTGTTGTTGGGTTAAACATTGCATCACCTCGCTCAACTGCCGTCTTCGTTCCTATTCACTCAGTTTTTTTGAGTGAATAGGCTTAATAAGCTAGTGCGCTTTACCTTCAACGATTGCATCACTGCTTACCATCAGGCGGGATTGCAGTCAAGCACTAGTTTATACTTATTAAAAAAAAAATAATCATAAACTAGTGCTTGACTGCAATCCCGCCTGATGGTAAGCAGTGATGCAATCGTTGATGGTAAAGCGCACTAGTTTATTAAGCCTATTCACTTAAAAACTTAGGAATAGGAAGGATGACGGCAGTTGAGCGTATAGTATATATATAGTTATCTACATGAATTTGAACTCAATCTGTAAGTGAAGTAAGGCACATGGGATGCAGGTTAGCCAATCGAAGACTGAGGTCATTATTGTTGGTAGTTTAAGGATGATCCCCAAGATAAACTAGACGCAACTACCCCAGGTTTAATATAACGGAACTGCTATTCCGGTCAGCGAAAAGGTTAAGAACCTTGGGGTTGGGATCCTCATCTACTGACGGCCGGCAGCATCGCTGTACTGCGAATACCGCAGAGAGTGATGGCCGTCAGAGTCATACATGGGTATCGCACGATCTCCTATGAGGCGGCCTGCCTACTGGCTGGGACCCCGCCCTGGGACCTGGAGGCGAGGGTCCTCGCGTCTCTGTACCGGTGGCGTGAGCAGGCGCGAGAACGGGGCGAACGGCCGATGCAGCGTCAGCTTGAGCAGCGTCGGTCGCAGCTCAGCGAGGTCTTGGTGGCGGAATGGCGGGACAGGCTTTCACGCCCTACCGCCGGCCTTACCACCATCGAGGCCATCCGGCCGGTACTGGCGGACTGGCTCGGGAGAAGGCATGGCTCCCTGACGTTTCGGGTGACACAGGTGCTCTCGGGGCATGGTTGCTTCGGAAAGTACCTGTGTCGCATAAACAGGGAGCCGGACGCCCGGTGTCACCACTGCGTCGACTGCCGGGAGGATACGGTGCAGCATACGCTGGCAGAGTGTGCCAGTTGGGAGGATCTCTGAAATAGGCAGTGACTTGTCGCTGCCAGCCGTAATCAAGTCGATGGTCGGCAGCGAAGAGTCCTGGGATGCGGTGGTTTCCTTCTGCGAAACAGTTGTCTCGCGGAAGGAGGCTGCGGAAAGGGAGAGGGAGAGGGAGATCTCGTCCTCTCACCCGACCCGCAGCAGGCGTACCAGGCGTCGTCGGAGGGCGGATAACGCCCTCTTCCAGCCCCCCTAAATGGGTTCAGGGGCGATGGACTCGGGGACATCTGTCGCCCCTCAAACATCAGGACCCGAGGTGGCGGCGCGAAGTGTTCCACGCGCGCTACTCTTAGACGTCACGGAGGGAGTCCTACACCTCACTCCCCCCTTGACCCGAGGAGGCCTACGGTGGTGGGCCAGCACCAATCGGGGGTTGCGGAAGCAGTATTAGTTCTCGCAGCCCCCGGTGTAGGTGTGAGAAGGAACAACCGGGTGGTTTTTAGTCAGTAAGAGTCTGACAGCCCCGTCGCCCGCCCCAGGGCGGCGGACATCCATGAGGATTTTTCACCCGGAAAAAAAAAAAAATGGGATCCTCATCTACAATTTTTTTTAATAGTTACAAACTAGTGCTTGACAGCAATCTTGCCTGATGGTAAGCAGTAACGGAAATGTAATGCAAGATGTAAGCCGCAGAATTTTTGCATCTGGTAAGTAATTGAGACAGTTACGAAACTTTCTTCCAACTGCAACTAAAACTGCACTTGCACAATAATTTTACCTTCCCATCTTGACTTCGCGGATGTCTGTTATTAAGAATTTACCGATACACAATTCGATAAACTTGAGCCACTTCAAAACTATTATTCATAAAAAAAAATCCTGGGCCAAGTGGTTTCCCATACCTAGACGTCTTTGCCGGAATTCTCATATCTCATTTCAGCTTTACAGTATTTTGTTTAATCTTAAGATTAAACAAAATACTGTAAACCACCTCTTATATTAAAGAACATATCAAATTCCTTCACGATAGGTACATATAACAGATATCTTAGGTAATCGGAATGATGCATTCCAGCAGTTTCTGTGATAAATTCTTTATTGTTCAAGCACGGCTATGCTATGGAAAGACTTACCCGTGTCGGAAAGGCGTGCTTAATCTTTGCCCACCAAAGAGAAAGGAAGTACTTTTTTTCATAGTTTTTACTATGACAAAGGCACTTCTTCACTCTTTAAACATTATAGAATAGAATATTCTTTATTATTTATACCACTTAAATAACAGAACATAATATGAATATTTTTTGGTATTCCGTTTAACGGTTGTCTGAAAAAAATCGCAAGTAGCGATAAGACAGCCTTTGAAAAATCTTTATATTTATGTTTTATAATTTATATGGAGTACATAGTAAAGAGTATTATATTCTATATAACATAATCAAAATAAAATATTTCTTTCAAAAATGAAATGCTTGAAATATCGACCATTATTTTGATAACCTTGAGCGTACTGCTGAAAGAAAACATGCAATCAGCGACGGGAATGTTAGTCTGAATAAATTCATAGCTGTTTTGTTTAACGGTCGAGTAAATTTTTATGAAAATTTTTACATATAAGGGAGCGATGTTTTTAATTCGAAATATTACTATATCTACATATACTATTACTATATATACTAAAATTGGAGTGATCAAAGTTTGATTTAAAGTTTATCGTTATCGTTAATTGATTATCTCCTTGCCCGATGATCTACGCCTACAAAGGATCCCTTGCTAAACAAAGACGGAGCTTCCCCAGATGATACTTTTGTACCGCTAACTTCTTCTAATGATGGCCATCTTCCCCAGATGATACTTTTGTGGCGCCAACTTCTTCTGATGATGGCCATGTGTCGTTAACTATATCTTTTATATTGTGGTGTTGTTTTTATTTTATATAGTGGTATCCCCTTTGTTTCACATGATAACAAAGGAGGTAACTTATTTAAGATTTTATTTATATTTCGCTACTTTTTACTATTCTTCTATGTTCTATGTTATTGGTTTGGTTTCCGCACTCAGTCCCTCAAGCGGACCATTGTGCGTGTTTTTACTATTCTTTTTACTATTTAGGTACTTTTTAGTACTATAGTAATACTATATACTATATTACAAATTGTAGTTGTTTCAGCAGGTATTTAATTTTTTTAAATAAAGATATCACTAAAATCTACTAGAAACGAGATGTTTCCAGCTCTCGAAAGTTCATAAAATAAAAAAGTAATGTTCTTAATGTAGCATGATACAAAATTGTTGTTCGTTATGTCAATCCACATAAAGGCAAAACGAAAAAAAAATTTTTTAAATAAAAACAAAAAAACGATAAACTCCACTGTCAAGTGGAGTTTATCATTAACTGGCTGTAAGCCGTGGTTTTACTCGCATAAGTTTCAACGTCGTAGGAATATTGGGACAAACTAAATGCTTTGTGTTAATCCTGATTACAAATTATTTGTTTGCCCAATTTCATTCCGATCCGTTGAGTAGTTTTGGCGTGAAAGGGTAACAAAAACCCATCCATCCATTATTCTGCCCATTACTTTAGATATGTACTATACGAGCTTAGACTGTAATCAGCTGTTGATGGACCAGTCTAATAATGTGTGCTTTGGCCGACATTTTTACGTTTGTCTATAAATACATTTTTTTTTGCATGTCGCTGCATTAGTGTGCGAGCACCTAAAACAAAACAAATCTTTAATTGTACCTAATGGATATACAACACAAATAGTCATATGGGAAGGTTGAAAAGCAAAATATAAAAGTTATTAATTTCGATGGTATATTAAGTAAGGAAAAAGTATTTAGTTCAGTCCATCAATTCTATAAAAAAAGCGGCTAAGAGCGTGTCGGGCCACGCTTAGTGTAGGGTTCCATACTTTCCTGTCCGTAACAATAAGTCATCATCATCATCACAGCGTTAATCCCAGTCACATCCGAAGCCTTTTCAGCTTTGGAGTCTGGGGTCCGCTTTACCAGTCCAACTGCTGATATGGCTAAACTTCGACATTTTCCGTGAAGCGACTGCCGTCTGACCTCCACAACCCGAAGGCGACATCGAAGTATTGTAGTTAGACTAATTGTTGGACTTTTGAGGGCTCCAACAACCCGTAACCGCTGCCACTAGATGTTCGTATGGCAACCGGGACCAACGGCTTAACGTGATTTCTGAGGCACGACCAGACCAGTGCAAATATTCATATTCATGCATACAAATACTTGCACTGTGCGGGGATCGAACCCGCGCCACCTTGCGTAGCGGTCGCGTCCGCTACCGCTACGCCACGGAGGCAGCTGTCGATATCTTATGTCTGTCCGTAACAATAAGTGCCCCACTTAAGAGTAAAAAAAATGGGCTATTTGTTTTGTCACACTCCGAACGAAATTACCGAAACCGAACCGAACCGAACACCGAAACCGAAAACCGAATATATGTTCTGCGATTTCGGCGGTCTCTCCACTTCTGGAGCCATAGCCCTTGATGGCGCACTCCTACCAATCTGCTCCGACTTTCGGTATCTCGGTTCACTCGTGCAAAGCGATGGCGAAATAGATCGGACGGTTAAGCACAGAATTAACACTGGGTGGATGAAATGGCGGCAGGTCACGGGAACAATTTGCGACTCCCGCATTCCCCTTAAACTTAAGGGGAAAATATATAAAACCATGATCCGACCTGCTGTCTTGTATGGATCAGAATGTTGGGCTACGAAAGGGATGAATGAAAGGCAATTGCATGCAGCCGAGATGAGAATGCTAAGAGGGATGTGTGGTGTTACACAAATGGATAGAATAAGAAATGAGTACATAAGAGGAAGTCTGAAAGTGGCACCGGTAGCTGAAAAGTTGTGTGGAAATCGGTTGTCATGGTACGGGCATGTGTTACGGAGAACTGAGGAGAATGTCGTGAGGAGAGTCTTAATTATGAATGTTGATGACTATAAGAGTAGGGGAAGACCAAAGAAACGATGGATGGAATGTGTGAAGGATGATATGGCTAAGAAGGGAGTGACTGCCGAGATGGTTTCTGATAGGGATGCATGGAAGAAAAAGACATGTTGCGCCGACCCCAAATAAATTGGGATAAGGGCAGGAGAATGATGACACTCCGAACGAAATTCTAAAAACGGGCCCAAAAAGGCTGATGATAACTAAATAAAGATTATAGATTGTAACCACATACGGAAAGTTGGAAAAATGTTGTCATTTGAGTCCCACCAAGAGTAGTGGCACATGGAGTGAGAACTAGGCAAATAAACTACAAATTTCAAATACTTACTGAATTAAATGTCGCAATCCATTCTCCTGCAACTATTTACGTAGAGATTGTATGTTATGGAAAATGAAAAAGTTTCAATGACAACGAGAGACCAACCGAAAAATTCGATACTAGTCCAATAGAGTCAGGACGGACTTGGAACTTAGGAAAAATCTTAATAGCGCAAAGTAACCCAAAATACAGCGCCATCTCTCGGGAAATTGAATCACCAATTTATATAAAGTAGACGGGTTTATATGTTGGATATTCGGTGTTAATTTTGGATTGCGTGAAGGGATTTGAATAATTCTGTTTTTATTTGAAAGAAAATACACTAAGAATAATGAAATATATATAAACATAGATAAAAAATTCTTGCAATTTTTTTTTTAACTTGTAGTTTAAAAGATAGAGGCCGCATTTTGTTTTATTTTTGGAGCGATTAGTTCCAATAATATTAACATAGTCTAACTATACTAACAATTTTTCAATAACGATTGCACAACGGTTGCTCCTGTAACATAAACTATACACCTAACGAAAGTGATGCCAGAGTTAGCAAATAGTTGAGAATACGGAGCGAAGCCGCGGCATTCGGTGGCGGGACAAACGACGTGGACCACCCCTTGCTTTTTAAACTAAGACTTACTACTTCAGGAATGCACCAACTTTTGTTCAAAACCTGGGAGTTATCTGGCAAGGTTGAAAGGTAAATAGATGATGTACAGGGCGGCAGGGTCGACGCCCGATATCTGCCTTTTTTGGTATGCTGCTATGTTGGATTTAAAATGACGTCACGCAGTTAACCATGCATTGTTCACCAAACTGAGCGTGTATACAAAATTGCAGCTGTACCTGCCGTGCGGTTAAAGATATGTGCTTAAGAATTGCAAGAATGCATTCGACATAACAACTTATGTACATTGCAAGCTAAAAAAAAACCTGTAAAAAGAGTTTTCTTTTCTGTATATAATGGTAAGGAACCCTTCATGTTGGTATCACACTTTGTCAATTTTTTTTTATAATACAATGAGCACGGCTCGCATTGTCAGGTTCCTTTTTCTGGAGCCTGGACGCTGGTAGGTTGGACCTTGTTGCCGATAACGATGAGCCACTGTCGTTATTTTTTTTAAATGTTTTTATCTTTTTTAGAGCTTGGAGTTGGTTTATATCCAGCATTGATGATCGGAGATGTACAAATAGTTATAAAAGCGACCAGATTTAACTCGAAACGGTCTCCAAAGATTGGACAACAGGCGTAGAGTAGCCAGCCTTTCGGTGATCTTTAGGGTGGATTCTGGTGAGTATGCGAGGGAATTGCATGTTTTAATCCCCCCCATCTCCATTCCCCCATCAGAGTCCGTCGTAAGGCGAGTTTCCACCCTTACGTTGTCAAAACGGATGAAGTGTTTCACCTCCTCTTTTATACCGCGTACATCGAGAGACTGGAACAATTATCCAGCAGCGGCGTTGCCTTCGGACTATAATTTGAGTACCTTCAAGGCTAGAGTGAATAGGCTCTTAATAAACTAGCGCGTTTTATCATCAAAGATTGCATCACTGCTTGCCATCAGGTGGGATTGCGGTCAAGCACTAGCATATAAAAAAAAAAAAATAATGCAAAGGGATTCCTCACGAATAAAAGCTCAGTAAGATCTTTCTATAAATAGTACTTACCTACAGCGTCAGTGGCTTAATTCTGTGTTATCACACATTTTAATGTACCTACATTAGTTCTTGTAGTCTGAACATTACCCGTGAAAGTCAAAATCCTCCATTATGGCATCATTTTATTTCATCAACACAATGCTATCTATACGTGTAATGGACCATTATACCAAAGTTCCAGTGGACTAATGTGCCCACTAAACCATTAGTAATGTTTTATGTAAGTTGTGATTGCGATTAAGTAATTATTATAAAAACTTTTATCTGTGTTCGACGTATGTAGCGTGTTCACGTTGCTTCCATGGACTTGTTTGTCAACAAATGGAATACGGAATGTATTGCGTGTTAGCCTGGTGTTGTCGAGGTGAGGGGGTGGGCCATAATCCTCCACGCGGGCCAATTGCGGGTTGGCAGATGTCACATGTCTTTGAATTGTTGTTTTTCGGAAATGCTGGTTTTTTTCATGATGTTACCCTTGAGTGTTCTAGAGCTAGAATATAACAGTTTATACAAATTAAGCGCATTTCAGTATTCAAAACAATGACATACAACCACTCTAGGTGTAAAATACACACGAAATATTCTACATAGAGCTCCGTAATTATGCCACGATAACGGTCGTACTGCTGATCAAGATAAGATAAGATAAGATAAGATAAGATAAGATAAGATAAGATAAGATAAGATAAGATAAGATAAGATAAGATAAGATAAGATAAGATAAGATAAGATTTTATTTGCATAAACATGTGTGTGTACATACATAAAAAGTGCATACAAGGTAGTAAATAATGTAAAACTTTTCCAACTATTATAATCGACAATGAGAGGCTTCTAATGCAATTTTAAAGGTATTGCGAATACCTTGTCTCAATGATGGAGGTATTCTAAATAATATAAGATAAAATACAAAAGTTTTATATTTATGTGATGTCCATTGTCCGTGCTTAAAAAGTTATATCTGTATGTGCAATATCTGAGTAAATAGAAAGGTTGGCGGTTAGTGAAATATTTAAGGCAATTTAGTGGTTGTGGAAAGCGAGTTACAAATGAATATACCTACATGTAGTATAAAAGTTCAAAAACATAGAATAAAAAAAATATTAAAAATGTATTACAAATGACTTATTTACATTGACTTTAGTTAATTAGTATAATATATAGTAAAGTAGTAACGTGCTAGTCTTACCAATCAAAACCCACATTACAGTAGCTCCAGGAAAATATCGCGCAATTTTACACGAAAAGTGTCACAGACTCACAGGTCCCTGTCCCTGCTAGTCAAACATCTCGGGGCGAAATCGTTCTGATAAAAAACGAAATAAACATTCTGGACGTCCCAATTTCTACCTTACATTTTATACCCAAACGGATACAGTATAGGTATATGAATAAAGGTTTATAGTTCTCGTAAAGGTAACCTAGACTTTATTAATTGCTGAGAATTTTAGTTAAAAACTAGTATTTGAGGCGTAAATAAGAATAGCCGACGTCACCCGAAAAGCAATTAAATAGGACTGGGCCGGACATGTTCTCTGAACTATCACCATTTGGACCTATAAAAGTCCGATGATATCGAGGTTGGCCCAAAAGATGATGGTAAGATGAGCTTGCCGCCTACAATCAGGATTGTCCCCCCATTGGCCTAAGACAGAGCAGCCTGAAAAACAAGGGACACCTTTTGTTACGGCCTCAAAAGTCTAACAATTGGTGTAACTGCAATGTTTAGATATCGCCTTCGGGTTGTGGAGGTCAGGCGGCAGTCGCTTCACGAAAAATATCGAAGTTTAGCCAAAATCAGCAGTTAGACTGGTAAAGAGGACACCAGACTCTAAAGTTTTTTAAACTTTAGAGTCTGGGGTCCTCTTTACCAGTCTAACTTCAAGCTGCGGATGCGACTGGGATTAACGCTGAGATGATGGTGATTATGACCTTTTGTTACGGCCAACAAGCAAGTTTAAGCGCCTATTCGCTTCTATTAACAATCATGTAGAATGCTACATTTTGACAGTGACGTGTATCGACTGCGCGTAATGAGCGATAGATTAATTAACATCACATTTATTATATTTTTTGTATTTTTCCAAATATAAACCCAAAGTTGAAGAATCTGGAGTCTTATTTTCTAAGTCCTCGGTAGAACACCTGCGTATTCATCTTTCCTCCTGCTATGGGACAAAATAGCTACTCCTCAAAGAGAGGACTTACCGCCACTATTGTGGCGTACTCGGTGCTGGTGGTTGCGACAATCACACTTTCCATGTCGCCATGAGATCCCGCCGGAGTTCTGTCCGCTGTACTGCGATTTTTCGCGGCAACGGAGTTATGCCTCCTCTCGTCACTTCCACATGTAGGCGAGGGATAAATTGTTTCTCCACAATTTAATGGATGTTATTATACATATAACGCTTCTTTTTAATTACTCTATCTCTATTAAAAGAAACCTCATCAAAATCTGTTTCGCAGTTTTAAAGATTTAATCATACAAAGGGACATAGGGAAAGAGAAAGTAACTTTGTTTTATAGTATGTAGTGAAGTGGTAAATGGCACAACAATACAATATTAGTTTGAAGTTGAAGTTTGCTTTGGGGCTTTTTATTAAAACAATTAAACCGACACAGAGTATTAATATTCCTTGCTTTAAAGGGATGCATCAACATTAAACCGGTAAGACTTTTTTTTTTAATATGCTGAGTAGTGCAGCAGTGTGTTTGTACCATTTTTAACAAATGAACCGCTAACACATATTTTGCCTGAGTTATTTTGTTATTCCATGTCAGTTGCGTTTTGTTATACCATGTCTTATGTCGTGACATAAGACATGGTATAACATCACACGGGAACGACGGGAACAACGGGAACAACGGGAATGGGATAAAAAGTATCCTATGTGATATGTCCTTCTCCCAGTTCTTATCTACCTTCCTAACAATTTTGAGCCCTACTGGTTAAGAGGTTCTTGAGTTATAAATAGAGTAACTAACACGACTTTCATTTATATACATAGACTTCATTCAAATCGGACCAGCCCTTTAGGAGGAATACAGTGACGTACACACGTACAGCAGATTTAGGAATATACCCATTACATATACATTTGTAACAAAGATATCATACCTCTCTCTACCCCTAGAGCTCTTGTTTCAGTCTCTTTAAGTTAAATAAAAAATCTTAAATATTTATTTCTATTTTTTTTTTCTTTTAGTTCTTATGTACAATCTCCTTTTTAAGTAACTACAAAAATTAAAAAAAGCTATAAACTTGTCTAAAACAAAAAAAAAACTTGTGATTGCCGGGTTTGAACCAAGGAACACCAGCCATCGCGAGTAGACCATACCACTATCGACTACGCCACAGGCGCTACGTCGAGCCGCGCGAAATTAGCGCCCATATTATGCGTGAAATATTGCGAAAGAGAAAACTCGAAAACATGCGCTTCCCCAGACATAAGACTGAGCTAGATCGATTTCTCGTCCCCGAAAACTCCCACATATTAAATTTCAGCGAAATCGTTAAGGTCGTTTCCGAGATCACATGCTTCTTCAAGCGATCAGCGCCATCTGCCGGGCAGATTTGTGAATCTAAACCATCCAGGTCGCCACTCAAACGCATACAGAAAAAATCATTAAAATCGGTCAAGCCGTTTAAGAGGAGTTCAATGACATACACACGTATAGCAGAATTATATATATAAAGATATTAATAAATTAAAGAAGATTATACAAGTGGAGATACCATGGGCGGTCTTATCTAAAAACTAAATCAAAACACCTTGGAGGTGCAAAATAAGTTAATTTACAAAAAAGTTTGAATTTAAATTAACTAGGTGTTCGGTCTACTTACTAAATTCTGTCGAATTAATTAAAAATATGGTCTGTCGACTTGTGCCTGACACCTCGTATTTAATAAGCTTTTGTTTCCCGTGTTTTCTTTTTAAATGAAATAGAGACTATGATGGAAGCTTATATTTTGCCCTTAATTAAAAATTCCCTGGTGGTAAATCTTTATGTTAATCCGTCAGAAATTTTGGAGAAAATAAGTAAAAACAATGTAACTATTAAGTTACGTAATATAACAGTCAAAGGATTAGGGAATATTAAGACTGACAATAATTGTTTAATCAAATTCTTTTGGTAAGGTTTCTCACCAAACACACCATTACGGGCAAAAATTGCCGTTTGTTTGATATTTTATTATAATTTTATTACAATTTTTTAAGTCCTACGCTGCCGTAATCAAAATTTAAGAATAGTTAGACTGAGTTATATCATCAAAGCATGGCATATCATCAAAGTACTCAATGGAATATTTTGCCTTCTTTTCAGACAACTTTTATTTGATAAAAAAATACTGCCATAAAATGTGGAAAGAGTATCATGACGAGAGATCGAAAGAGAAGGGAATCTGGTCTAACACTATACAACCGGAACCTCTGATGATTCCGTGGATTAATAATTGTTTGCTGGGTAGACAAGATATTGTTACGACTATGAGGCTTCGATCTGGTCACATTCCATCAAGGAAGTTTACCTTCTTCATGGGCATTATACCTACACCAAATTGCCAAACATGTGGCGTAATTGAGGATGTACACTACATCTTGATGGAGTGTGCACGGGGCGAACGCCTCAGAAGATTGTTATCTAAATATTATAATATTGGCGTATGTATTAGTATTTTAAGTTCTCCTATGTCAGTTGCGGCTAAAATAATTTATAAAATATACTAGCTTTCCGCTCGCGGCTTCGCTCGCGTGGAATTCGGTTATTTCGCGCTTTTTAGATTTCCCTCGGGAACATCTAATTTTTCCGGGATAAAAGGTAGCCTGTGTTCTTTCTCAGGGTCTAAAGATTATCTGTGCCAAATTTCATCAAAATCGGTTGAGAGGTTTAAGCGGGAAAGCGTAACAGACAGACAGACAGAGTTACTTTCGCATTTATAATATTAGTATGGATAACAATCATTTTATGGAACTAAGTATACAAAGTATGGTTGTTACAGAGCGACATAGTCAATTTTGACAAAGCTCTTTATATAAAGATTAAAAAAAAGTCCTACGCAGGACTTATGTCTTGTTGTCTACCATGTTTCAAGCAAATAAAATATCTTATCTTATTACTTGCTTAAAACATGGTATACAAGCTGTTCTAAAAAAAAATATTTGATCGAATATGTTTTGCTTAGTACTTAAAGCAAGCAAAATCCATACTAATATTATAACTGCGAAAGTAACTCTGTCTGTCTGTCTGTCTGACTGTCGGTCTGTCCGTCTGTCTGTCTGTCTGTTACGCTTTCCCGCTTAAACCTCTCAACCGATTTTGATGAAATTTGGCACAGACAATCTTTAGACCCTAAGAAAGAACATAGGCTACCTTTTATCCTGAAAAAATATGATGTTCCCGAGGGAAATTTAAAAAGCGCGATATAACCGAACTCTACACGGGCGAAGCCGCGGGTGGAAAGCTAGTTATTTATAAATTTACAGGTTATTGAAATAATAATATGTCACAAAGAAATTCCATTTAAATAGTCATTGATATTATATCCTCAGTAGGGCAAAGGCCTCCCTTGCCTTCTCTGTCCGTCGTTCCACGTTTCAGCCAGCTGTTGGGCGAATTCTATAAGAAAATTTAACTAAACTTTATTTACGTCCAGAGCATCTCTGTCTATTTCATTAAGAACAGTATAGACAATAACTATTTGTTTGGGCCTGTCAAATAAAGAAACTCTATAGACAGTTTAGACGTGATTAAAACACGGGTACTAAAAAAAGTACATAAAATTTGTGTCGGGCGCAGCCTCATTTGATAGGACTAAAGTAATATTTATTTTCTGCCCTTTTTCTAAAGAAGTTTAGGTTGGAAACAACCTAATCGGCCCCAATATATTGTTATCTTCCCAAAAGCAAATCCTATCTGCACAATAGGGATGTATCCAAGGTAGGAAAAACAAAAAAAAATAATTAGTCCGTCTTATAGATAATCCATCATCCGTAATCCTTCTCTGTATGAGAGATCTGTGCCCAGCTGTCGAACGTTAAAAGGTTGATGATAGATAATAAAAAAAATTAAGACCCGTATTTTTATTTTGTCGAAATTACCGAAAACTACTGAGATATAGTGTATTAATGTTACGGGGGGTTACGTCACGCCGTGGTATATTACGTACCACGGCGTGAAGTCATGCGACATTTCAAATTAATATATCTCCTCAATATTTGAATGAAAGAAAAAATAAAAAATACGGGTTCAATATTTTTTATAATCTATCTCATGGATATTAAATTACTTTTTAGGATACAACCTAATTATTTAGGTATTTATTAAAATTTTATACGCAACTAAAAACATGCTATTCCTGTACCGTATAAAATACTTAAATAATACCTGGAGGATTTTCTACCACTCAACCTCAAGGCGATACAAAATTTAATAAACATGCCATTATCAGCAGCTAAATATTGGCAACAAAAAATAACAAATCCCAGTATTCATAGTCTGCACAAAAAGGTCTAAATGATTAAAAAAGAAAAAAAAAGCTGGCACGTTTTTGGCATGTATAAAGATCCATTTATTAAAATGAAGGCCCATAAACTTGTAAGACATGCATTAAAACAGTGTACCGGAAAAAGTGGCTCGTTCATAAATATAGTGGATTGCGTGTTAGCATCGCGTAGCGCAGCTTTGTCTGTCACGATCCTTTGTATGCACGTACGGAGTTTAAGAGTTCTAAATGGTATTTTAAAAGACAGTAATTTTTTTGTACTTTTCAATGTGAAAAGTTTTGAAACTTGGCATTCGTTGTATCTTGGGGTGTTTTTGTGTAATGGTGCCTCTTCTCTTTCTTCTTTAACCGGAATCCAAGCAATACTGAGGGTCTTTTTCACCGAATTGTCTACATACATAAATTGAAGTCGTGTTAATTGTAACTCAAGAATGACCGAACCGGATTTCGATTAGTTAGATTTTGACTTCAATTATCTTTGATTAGTTGGATTTGTCTTTGCTTTTAAAAGCACGCAAAAATATGAGAATAAATCAAGAACACGAAATGAAGAAGACTTTCTCATGCATGCATTTAATGTGGGACGGATTTACGATGGAATGTCGAGAACTACCCGACTGATAGAATTTAAAAAAAAGTTTTTTAAATAGACCATTGGAAAAAATATACATACAATGCCTTCTTTGAGATAAGAGTGATAAGAAATAAATTTAAATACCAGCCCCCTAATCGGCGAACACATTTTTGTCAAATGCTTGTGACTAGTTGGCATCAGTTGGGATCGTTGGGACCGCCCATTGGTCCGTTCGGTCCAAACGATCCCAACTAGTCGCAATCATTTGACAAAAATATGTTCGCCGATTAGGGGGCTGAACATAATCAATATGTTTCAACAATTTTCTTCATTGCGAGGTGGTAGAAATTTCACCATGTAAACTAAAATATAGTGTAAATCATGTATATCACCAGAAGCGTTATAAATTAATATTGCTCACCGTTTTTTCGGGACTATAAATATATTATAAAACGTCGGTACCTCCCTCTACGAGGAGCTTATAAGCAAACTTGGATACTTTTTCATCCTGTTTCCCTTACTAAGTGCTCTTCAAAGTCAAAATAAACTTTTATACCCAAGGAAGTAACTACTACGTCTATTTTTAGATAAGGTGTTTTAGGTAGCTACGTATGAGAGTAGGATGCTACCTACTCTTATGACGTAGATGCTAATTTAGATGATAAATTAACGTGTACGCGGTACGACGTTGTCTGATAACCAGTAACAAGTCTTACAAAATGTGTCATATTACCCAATAACTTCTTTGTGGCGGTCAGATAGGTAGTCGATCAATGTAAAATACTAGCTACTAGCTGATCAGACTAGCAGCTGACTCTAATGTAGTTGGTCATCAATCGTTATCAATTATAATCTGTACCTATAACGTCACAGTTAGGCATAAGTTGATCTTAATAGTACATTACCTAATTTACCTATAATAGTCGTCCATAAATGCCCATATTGTATTGTTTTATTTATATTATAAAATAGTACTTCGCTACTACTAGCATGTTCTTATGCTTTATTTGCTTGTGCGCGGCAGTAATAGTACATCATTTCGCCAATTTTGTTGAATCGCCATTTGATATTGGTCGTGACAAAATTCAGATTTCGGGCTGCCATTGATAAATTACAAATGGAAAACATTATAACACTTTGCCTAACCAGGGAATTGAACCTTTTTATTTATTACTAGCTTTCCACCCGCGGCTTCGCCCGCGTGGAGTTCGGTTATATCGCGCTTTTTAGATTTCCCAATGTTCTTTCTCGGGGTCTAAAGATTATCTGTATCAAATTTCATCAAAATCGATTGAGCGGTTTAAGCGGGGAAAGCGTAACAGACAGACAGACAGACAGAGTTACTTTCGCATTTATAATATTAGTATGGATGATGCTTGCGTCCACTAGACTAATTGTTTTTAACGTGTGGGTTGCGGCCCCCAAGAGAGTCGCCGTTTTTTTAAACTCATAGGAGGTCTCAAATAGAGCCCAAGTCAGTAAGGAAAGGCAAGACAGTGGCCAGTGGTTGATTGTGGGAATTCTGTTATGCTGTTTAACCAAAAGTTAAACACAATTTCTATTTACAAATAGTGGCACGCTAAAATGTTAAGTGTAGCGGGAAGGTGCGAAAAGGGCCGCGAAATGTTTTTCGTTACCATGAAAATGGTTAAAAACTTTGCGCCAGACCAACGAGATAACCACCATTCTTATATTAAACTCATAAAAACTTAACTTTTTTAAACGAATACAGTCCATAGAGCAACGTTAATCAAATTCCGGTTGCCCAGCAGTGGGCAACGTCCGTGGCAATCGTCCGTCTCATAATTAGTTCAGAGCATCTGCATATAAATGGTACGCCACTGTATGTTAATTATGTTTTATGTTTCACTCGACGTTTCGTATAAGTGGAATTATGTTTTATGTCTTACCCTTTCTTTGTTGTCTGACGTCTTGTTTCGTGTTAAATGATGTGTGGTACAAGCGACCACTTGTGTCTTTGTAGGATATAATAATATGACGTAGACAGCTTCGCGACAAGCGTCCTTTTTGATTAGAAAGGGAAGCACGCTGGTGAGAGACAGAGACAGGTATAAAACCATGGCTGATTCGGTAACTTTTAACCATAGATATCAATATAAAGGCAAGTTTACATCAGCTTTCTTCATCTAGCAACACTCTGTTTTATCCACGCATAATACCTGTTTTGTTGGAATGCAAAACAGTCATATTTTTGTACTTGCCAAAAATTCTGCGGTATTGCCAGTTAGACCATTTGCTTGAAAATATTTCAGGTACTCATGAATAGTCAAGTGGTCAGTCAGTCAGAAGGGTTAATCAAAATGACGATTACGGGATGTTTATTGGAACGAACTGTATGTGAACCATTTCACTCGATATTTAGTTTTCGCAATATCGTTATTATAGCGTGGCAGCTGGCTTCGAGAAGGTCAAGTTTGATATGATAATTAGATTATGGTTTATTCCTAGGCTAGCCAAAAGTCTTACATAATTTTCGAAAGAGTAAGTACGGAGTTTCTTACCGCCTCTTCTCTATACAAAACAATTAATTGAAATCATGATCTTAGCTTCTGACGTTTTATAAATGCCTATATTGGTTTTGCGTAAAATAAATTACTTGAATTTAACCATGGGGTATCATGACAACTCAGTCAGTGTGTTTTGGCATCAGAGAGGCAATTCTCCATCTAAAATACAATTATGTATTGTAGCTGCATCCACTAAGACAATACCCCAAAATATCTGGGAAAAGGGCAGATTGAATAACCATAACATCGGCTGCCGGCAGAAGTTACTACCCACCAGATAAAGTCTTGTCGTCAAGCGATTCGTCGTGTTCCCGCATGATGTCTGGTGAAGCCGTATGAAGGACGGGTCTGAGCAGTTGTGTTGCGATGTGTGCCGGGTACGATGCGTCAAACGTTATTGTGTCGGGAGCCTTCCTCTGGCACAGCAACCTTGGTCGTGTTGTTAAGTTAAACGTTGCATCACCTCGCTCAACTCCCGTTTTCCTTTCTATTCACTCACTTTTTTTGGAGTGAATAGTAACTTAATAAATTAGCGCGCTTTACCATCAATGATTGCATCACTGCTTACCATCAGAAGGTCAAGCACTAGTTTTTAATATAATAAAATAATCTTTTATTAATAATGTTTTATTTATAGTCTTTCAAAAATGATTATTATAGCTTTGGCCACATGGAAAAGAAAATTATTTTGATTTTTTACCCTTTTCTAACAAAATGAACGGCATTTGAATGCCGCAGTATGTAAGTTGTAGATGCTGATACAGTGTTATGCACGTAATTCATAACGACTTTACATTTACATAACTTAATTCAGCATTGTTAAATTCTCTTCCTAGTTATTCAGTTGAGTAATTTATTAATTAATGACGTAGACGGTAATGTATTACTGAGTTTATAATTAATACAGAAATTAATTACGTAAGTCAAAAATCAACTACTAAAGTCTATCATGGAGTTCGTCTAGCTAGAGTAGCGGTGGTATGATTAAAAAGTTATAAATATATTTGAAGTTGAAGTATAAACTGAACTCAAGGAATTAAAGTTTTTTTTTTCACAACGTGTATACTAATATTATTTCTATATTTCTCTCTGTTTATATATAGGGCTGTAGTTTCCACAAGTTTTTGCAGAAGAATATTAATAATCACAAAAAAGAAAATTTGAAATAGTTTAATCCACATAGACCTACTTGCACATTTTTGAAATATCAATTGGCCGTTCCCCATGTAGAAGAGCCGCCAAGAAACTACATTTGATCGTAACAGTAGAATGATGATATCAAAATCCCAATAATTTATTCGAAAGGGTTCATAGTCCCAGTTAGGCCAATTTAGTTCTTTATCCCCGTCCCTACTACGCTCTCAAAAAGTAACATAACCCCAATATCCAGCTGACCGAATTTAAGTATTCTATTCAACGTTCGCTAAGTATGATTTTTTGTTCAAATTGCTCAAAGTTAAGTGCAAAGTCAAATAACGGAAGGAATCGCCGAGCACTCTTCTTCAGGGAAACTCAGGCCAAAATATATTGTGGTTTAATTCCCAGGCCAAATACGTAGGCCTAATCTCGACGTATGGGGCTTATGAGTGATACTCGATTTTATTACGAAATTCGTGACAAAAATTGGGGTTGGTTTTTTGAGTTATTATCTTTTTGGCCTCAGGGAGTCGTGGATTTCAGAGGAAGCATTTTTGGCATTTATTATGCGATGGTAATTATGTTACGAGGATGTTGAATAGGTATATTAGAGAGAAGTCGAATAACACAATGTAGAGGCCTGCGTAATCTAGCAATGCAGTCTCTTACTACTCAGTGTGGCGTTAGCAATCTGGATCTACTCGGCCCAGAATTAGGCTATTTGTTTGACGCCATGACCAGCGCCCATCAGTTTCTGTGACGTGCAGTTAGCAGTTATTAAATATCCAATCGTTTGTGGAATAGCACCTTATTTAATTATACCTACTCCAAAGCGGAGAGTCATCTATGAATCTCCACCAAAACAGATTTTCCTTGCTTAGGCCAATCTGCGTCCGGAGTCTGTTTAAAGATTGCTTGACGTGGTTTCTGTAAGAAAGCACATCTTGCCAAAGCTTTAGTTTTCTAACCGTTGTTCTGCATCAGACTCTCAAAAAAGAGCACACTGATATGACACACGGCCGAATTGTTCTTTGTTTGATACAAAAGAAGTTATTTTTCCACTCTGCAATCGCCATTTTGTTGTTTTAGTTGTCATTTGCTTGTTGTTATTTGCCAGTGTCGCAACCGTACATTAGTGTTTATTGTCTCTGGTCTCTATGGTGGAGCTATGGACAAAACTTATTGTTGAATACAAGGCCTTTGGCTATTTTGCGTGCGCACTTTTTTGTAATTTAAGTATTGTCTGTGCAAAAGAGAACTTTCTAGTACGTTAAGTATGTTAATTTCTGAAAAATACTGGAAAATTAATGAAACTACTTTGTCTCTGTAAAATGGCTGATTAGCAGATGGGCCAACATACGTCAAAGAGACACGTAGACAAAACAGATATATAAGAAAAGGCAGGTTCTATCTGAGAAACAGATAGTAAGTATAATGGTCATTGAGAAATATAGATGTGAGTGAATCAAGTAATGGGTTTCATAATAACTGTGTTGACACTGGTGCAGCCGAGTTTTTGTAATGGCTTTCAAGAGACCCATAGTCAAGCTATGTCTTTAAATAAAATAAATAAATATATATGGGCAAATCACACAGATTGAGCCAGCCCCAAAGTAAGTTCGAGACTTGTGTTATGGGATACTAACTTAACGATACTATATTTTACAATAGATACATATATAGATAAACATCCAAGACCCAGGCCAATCAGGAAAAGATCGTGTTCCATCATGACCTGGTTGAGGATCGAACCCAGGCCCTCCACTTCGCAGGCAGGCGTGTTGACCGCTACGCCCAATAACTAACTTTTTTTAACTAACTTCAATCGACTAGAATGTAAGTTTAATTCTAGGTTACTATTCATTCACATATTTACGTATTCATATACTTGCATATTTATTTTCATTACACTCACTTTTTGACAATACTACGTATTCTCAAGCCAAGCAAGTTTTATCATCTGTTAGTGCATTAAATTATTGTAATACATAACATATTTAGGATTTAATTGTAAAAGGTATATATTTAACTTATCCAGGCTTTCACTGAACTCCCGTCTACTGTCCGACAGGATTTCTGAGTCTGTCATGAAATTCTCAGCCGAACGAAGATTAACAAATGAAATAGTTATATTTTTAGAATGCTGTCAAACGTTCAAATAGCATCTCATTACGAGCTTGTAATAGTTTGACCTTCACTTCCATTTGTTCCATTTTGAGGAACGTAAATCATCTCATCATCCCAGCGTTAATCCCAGTCGCATCCGAAGCCTTTTCAGCTTTGGAGTCTGAGGTCCGCTTTACCAGTCCAACTGCTGATATGGCTAAACTTCGACATTTTCCGTGAAGCGACTGCCGTCTGACCTCCACAACCCGAAGGCGACATCGAAGTATTGCAGTTAGACCAATTGTTGGACTTTTGAGGGCTCCAACAACCCGTAACGACTGCCACTAGATGTTCGTATGGCAACCGGGACCAACGGCTTCACGTGCTTTCCGAGGCACGACCAGACCAGTGCAAATATTCATATTCATGCATACAAATACCTGCACTGTGCGGGGATCGAACCCGCGCCACCTTGCGCAGCGGCCGCGTCTGCTACCGCTACGCCACGGAGGCTGTCGGATGATTTTGAGTAGGGTTGTAACGGAGGCTTGTTAGCGGAGGCGGAGGCGGATGCGGAGGCGACGAGTCTCACCTCCGCGGATGCGGAGGTTAACGGAGGCGGAGGCGGAGGTGAAAGTACATATAGAAAAAATTTAAATTTATGGTTAATTAAAACACTTTTTTATATTATTATTACGTACATTAGTAGTAGTATACTTGTTAAAAAAATATTACCTTCTTTTAATGAAAATTAAGGAGAAACAAATTGTGTTTGCCGCATTCCCGCCTCGCACTAGTTGATTCTTGACCATTTCGCGCTCAAACGCGGCCAGACGGTTGTCGAGCGTCTCAGCATGCGCGTTATTTATTTTATAAATATGTAAATGAACCTCCGTTATAACTCCGCAAAAATTGTGCGGAGGCGGAGGCGGAAGCGAAAATACGATTTCTTGCGGAACTTCCGCAGTAACGGAAGCGGAGGCGAAGCTCCGTTACAACCCTAATTTTGAGGAACGTAAATGTAGGTACAAAAAAATATCAAAGGTGCATGAACTAAGAAATGGCGGGTTTAGTATAGGTATCAAATGAAGAAGCAAATAATTATGATTAAGTAATAAATAAATTAAATAGAAACGTAATATTCGATAAGCGAAATTACTTGTAATTTTCCAAGTCGGATTATGTCCACCCACTTGGTTTGTCAATAAAATATGTCTAAGAAAAGGCGGTTTGAGTATTTGATGAGAATATGACTCAGGTTAGCGACCTATAGGTATATAGTAAGTAAGTACTAGCCTAAAGCGATACAGTAATTCGATAAGAGAAATTACTTGTAACTATCCAAGCAGGATTACATACCAACTTGGTATGTTGACTAATAGGGCGGTTTGAGTATTTGATGAAAATATGACCCAGGTTAGCGACCTATAGGTATATTTCAGATTACTGATTCGATGTTATCCGGTTCGAAGGAACAGAAAATGATGATGCATATTTGGCTGTATCACCAGAGAATGTGAGAGAATGTTCACGCAACGAGTAGATGTTAATTTCATTTATAATTGTAAGTTATTATATATTACAATGAACACATTTAAAATAGCGGAAAGTGGAAAGATAAAGGTAAAGGGCTTACATGTGGATGCTGCTTCAGCCCGTAACTTCGTTGATGGTTTAATCCGTAACTTGCAAGCACTTAACTGTGGAACTTTCACATCACCATTACAACACAACATAACGAGTAATTTATTGTTCTATTTGAGTATTCAGCTAGTATTTGCAGGAATTATTAGTTTTTAGCGGTAAGCACACACGCGTGTTTTTTTACATTTTTTGCGGAAATTTAATCGCCATAGATAATCACTTGACAGCTGTCAGCACTGATTGTCACATATGGGCCCACTCTTTCCTCACGGTATAGGAATTCCTCCTTCCAAGAAGATCAGGAGTCAAAAAGGATTCATCATAAATGTTACCGTGTAAAGAAAATGTAATTGAATGCACTAACAGATGATAAAACATTGCGTAAACAGGTGTCAAGTAAGACTGCTGAGCACGCGGTCCTGAGTTCGATCCTAAGTAGTTTAAAGTGTAAATCAGGTATTCCAAATAGAAATATGTATCTCTAACTATGTTGCGCAGAGCGTAGCGTGTGCGACATTAATTTAACATACGTAAACGATTTTTCTTTTTAGTTCTATGGGGTTCTAAATGCTTGTTTCGTTTAATTATTTTTTCCTAAAACAGCATCTAGGAACTCACTGACTTAAAGAATTGTACTGCAGAGGTTTTTTGCCGGTCACAGATCATAACATTCATCAACAACATCATCATTTCAGCCGAAAGACGTCCACTGCTGGACATAGGTATTGCATCACTGCTTACCATCAGGCGGGATTGCAGTCAAGCACTTGTAGCGGTTATGTATTGCAGCGTAAGCTAACCCCGCCGCTTGAGCCAGTTGCGTCCCGTCCGCGCGCTGGAGTTGTATCGCGCACATTTGTTATTGAAATTATAGATTCGTGTTTTTGTGATACTGACTTTCATTCCGATAAGCAAATGAACCTTCTGACACTTCAGTGATTAGTGACCCCTTTAATTCAAGTAAATATATTCACACATCAAGCTACATGAAAGTGGCGACCCCGACGTGACCCCGATAAAACAGCAATCTTACGAAGAGGGATAAGGACGCAACTCCCTTCCGACGGGGACGGCCTCGGAAGGACGACTGTTTGAACCCGGTGTCCGGAAACGACTCCCTGCATTACACCCCTGACAACAGGAAGCAGATATAACAGGATGGCTCTTTAACCTCCCGTTGATGGAGGCAGAGTAAAGGAAACATAAGAGCGGCGAGAGGTTACATAATGGCACGTGGCAACACAACACGTGGTCGCCGGAAGTGGCGTAGACAGAGGCCTTATGAAGAATATGAAGACGCTGGCGCTGGAAGAGCACTACGTAATTAGGCCAGCGAAGGACGTACAGCTGCAACCCCTAGAGGAAGGTCCTTGACAGAGGATAGGCACCGGCAGCACAGATGGCGGCGATGGAGGCGCCCCAGCCCCGCAAGGTCAAGAGATATACACCTACTGCGGAGGGAGTAGCGAATTTTTTTTTTTTTACGAAAGTAATGAGATGGTTGAACGGTGGCATCGCAGCAAGAAGCGGCACTAATGGCAAGGCCAGGAGACACCTCGTGGAATGACGAATCACCTACCGGTTTAGGGCGGCAATTCGGAAATGACACGTGGTTTAGTGCGTCATAGTGTGATCATGGTGTTAATTTGGGTTATAATATTGTTTTGCATTGTGTTTATCTATAGAGTTAAGTTAAGTAGAGCATGACTGTTGCCTGATTAAATAAGGATAACATTGTAGTGTGTTAATTGTATCTCTAGAGTTAAGATGAGTTTGAATTTTGCCCGTTTAATGTAAAGACTAAGTATGGTAAAACAGCGATCAATTGTAAGCTATGGAGTCAGTTTCCACTGTCGAAGTCAAAACATTAAACAAGGCCCGAGACTTACGCGATTCAGCTGAACACGCTTATCGCGTAATGCAATACGGGCATGGAAACATAGAACGATAGCACTAGCAGGTAATCAGACCACCACAGCACACACACGAGCAAGTAGCTGAATAAGCAAATAGCAACGGTGTCGTGTGCAGTGGCAGGTATTGTGGGAGAAGTACAATGTATGTACCGCGGTTCCACTCGTAGAATATTTTTAATTTTTTAGATTATCATTTGTCAATTTTTTTTTTGTAAAAGGGGGAATGTTGTAGCGGTTATGTATTGCAGCGTAAGCTAACCCCGCCGCTTGAGCCAGTTGCGTCCCGTCCGCGCGCTGGAGTTGTATCGCGCACATTTGTTATTGAAATTATAGATTCGTGTTTTTGTGATACTGACTTTCATTCCGATAAGCAAATGAACCTTCTGACACTTCAGTGATTAGTGACCCCTTTAATTCAAGTAAATATACCCACAAGACGAGATACGTGAAACACTAGTTTATAATTATAAAAAAAAAATAGGCCTCCCCCAAGGTTCTCCACGACGACCGGTCCTGCGCCTCCCGCATCCAGCGGTTTTCCGCGACCTTCACCAGGTCATCGGTCCACCTTGTCGGGGGCCTACCCACGCTACGTCTTCCGGTGCGCAATTCGTCGGGCTATGTTGGTTACTCTCGTTCTTCTGCGGATCTCCTCATTCCTGATTCGAACGTGCAGTGAAACCCCAAGCATAGCCCTCTCCAAAACATTGCAGCAATGTAATTAAAACTATTCGTTTTGTAAACATAAGCAATTTTCCTGTTTTCAAATTACGAATTATTTTATGTTATTATATGTTTTTTTATGATTCTTGGTCATTAGCCCTATAACTGTGTGTGAAATTAATGTCGCCATTGTAGTGGCACGTTGACGAAGACCGTGTATATGGCTAGCAACACGACAGACCCCATGCCTGTGCGCATAGGCGGTGACATGGTCGAGTGCACAGACCAGTTTAAATACTTGGGGTCTGTACTCCACGCGTCCGGCGACATTGATTGCGACGTCAGGGCACGTATTTCCGCAGCTTGGGCAAAATGGCGTGAGGTGACGGGTGTCATTTGTGACCCCAAAATGCCGGTTAAGCTTAAGGGGCAGGTCTATAAGACCATCTTTAGACCTGTTCTCCTGTATGGCAGTGAGGCGTGGCCTGTGCTTGAGTGACACAAGCAGGAGCTGCGTGTCACGGAGACGAATATGCTGCCGTGGATGTGTGGAGTTACGCGGAAGGACCGCATCAGGAACTCCCGCATCCGTGGCAGTCTTCGTGACATAGCGGACAAACTGCAGGAGGGTCGCCTACGTTGGTACTGTCAAGTCTTACGAAAACCGTTGTGTTATGTTACGTGGGTCACAAATGTCTTGCCATGGTGCCTCCGCCGGGCCGGAACAAGCGGGGTCGAGTAAAGAAGTGCTGGCTTGATGTTGTAAGAGATGACATGCGTGCCAACATTCTCACACCACAGGATGCTAAAGATCGCGCGAAATGGAGGAAATTGAGTAACAAAGCGGACCCCGGGCTCCAACGCGAAAGCCGCGGATGCAACCGGGACAAACGCTGACTGAGATGATGATGATTATGATGATTGTAGTGGCACGTTGTATAAATAAGAACTCAATGATTAAAATTACATATTAAAAAAAAAGAAAAGAGAAATATAGGTTTTTAAACGTTTGTCTGGATATAAATGATTGGTTTAACGATGCGTGAAAAGATTCTGTTCAAAATTTGTATTGCGCAAATATTCCTTGCAGGTCTGGTCATCAAATAGGCTATAAAAATGGGAATTAGGTCACATTTATTATTGTAACCACCTATTCTTCACTACTTATGTGTTTTAAACATACACTGACAGCCGTGTCGGATGATTTTTTGTTGCCTTTTGAATGTTTCCCTTCCATTTTTAAATACATGTACGTTATTTATACAGTTTTAAATTTATGTAAAATATTATCAAATAATGACACTTAACATTCATTTAACAATATTAAACTTAATTTGTGATTATATGGTAACAATATTATAGAGTTTGAGTTGGATGGTATCAACAGATATCATCGACCCGTTCGCTTGCTTTATTATCAAAGGGCTATATTTAGTATTAAATTGTATATTTTACCTATATGTATTTTAAGAGACTAATACCGACTTTTCATAACCTCTGTACTATTTAATGTAATAATCTAATCACCGTTCTGTACAGTGTTCGGCTGCCGGCAGAAGTTACCACCCGCCTGACAAAGTCTTGCCGCCAAGCGATTCGTCGTGTTCCGGCATGATGTCTGGAGAAGCCGCACGGAGAATGGGTCTGAGCAGTTGTGTTGCGATGTGTGCCGGGTACGAAGCGCCAAATGTTGTTGTGTCGGGAGTTTGGTCGTGGAGAGTCTTCAGACCAATCTCCCTCTACCGCAGCATCCGTTGGTCGTGTTGGTTTTGGGTTTAACATTACATCACCTCGCTCAACTGCCGTCATCCTTCCTATTCCTAAGTTTTTTAAGTGAATAGGCTTAACAAACTTGTGCGCTTTACCACGCAAACAAAGTCACGAGCAAGAGCTAGTAGACTCATAAAGTATACAACTCCATTTAAAAATTATTCTTAGACCAAAAACGACTTACATAATAATGCAAAATGGACTAAAAACAATTGCCAACCACCCATTAAGGCTCATTTAAATAATGGCCGCCGATTATATTGTTCCAGACTAAACTACATTTAGGTTTAATGCATCTTTCTCTTTATATTTCTTTAATAAAACGACTAAAGATAAATATTAATTTAGTCTTTAGTAAAAATTAATTTATCAATCCGGTCCGAAAGAGAGGCCATGGTTGAGCGAACGAGTGTTGCACTGCAGGCAGTCTCCGAATGGGGCAATGCCAATCTTGTAGCATTCAATGCCGCCAAAACACAGGCGTGTCTTTTCACCGCCAAAAGGAACCCGTTCACCTTGGCTCCTACTTTTCGACATGTGTCCTTGGAGTGTTCCGACCGCCTTCAGCTTTTGGGAGTTGAGATTTCCTCGAACCTAAACTTTGGGCGGTTCATTGAGTTCAAGGCCAAGGTGACTGCCAGGAAACTTGGTGTTATCGCAAAGGTCCGGCAGTACTTCACACCTGGGCAGCTTCTAATGTTGTACAAAGCACAGGTCCGTTCGTGTTTGGAGTACTGCAGCCACATTTGGGCTGGTGCTGCCAAGTGTCACCTGGCCACTTTGGATTCAGTGGAGAGACGTGCAAAGAGGCTGATTGATGACGCTGATCTAACTCGAGTTGGTCTCCAAAGCCTAGAGCACAGGCGTAGAGTAGCCAGCCTTTCGGTGTTCTATGGGATGCATTTCGAGGAATGTGCGAGGGAATTGCATGATTTAACTCCCCCATCTCCGTTCCACCAGCGGACGACCCGTCGTACGGCTGGTTTCCACCCTTACGTTGTTAACACCACTACGATCCGGACGAAGCGTTTCGCCTCCTCCTTTATACCGCGTACATCGAGGACTGGAACAATTTGCCAGCGGCGGTGTTTCCGTCGGACTACAATTTGAGTGTCTTCAAGGCTAGAGTGAATAGGCTCTTAATAAACTAGTGCGCTTTACCATCAACGATTGCGTCACTGCTTACCATCAGGCAAGATTGCGGTCAAGCGCTGATTTATAATATGTAAAAAAAAATCGTTGCTAACGTCACGTTACACAATAAGAAATGCTTAATAAGACTGTCAAAAGAGGAAATTATCAGGCAATTTCCTTTGCAGCGTTTGTGGCTTTAATAGTCAGATATATTGCATATTAAAATGCATTATGTACATCCGAATGGGAAGCCAGTGCCATTTATATTGACAGAAAATATGTATTTGTGCATTTACTGATGCATTTTTTATTGCCGAACGAATGGTGTTGTATATTCGCTTGCCAAGTGTAGTGGTTATAGCATAACTTATAAAGATTTGTTCAGTACGTTTGTAGAATAGGCCACTAGGGTAATTGATTATTCCGCTAATTCTTCTTCTTAGGGAAAGCACTAGGAAGTGGCGAAGGGCGGGTGTTTTGGGGGGACTATCTTATGTGATACTGACGTTCAAAAAGCGCTGATTCTCAGCCTAATTTGAATAAATGACTTCTGATTTCATTTGATTTTAATGGGTTAGTAATACGCATTTTTGTTATGGGAAATCATCAAATGACTTCTCCCGTTCTCGGGGGATCGAAAGGGCATGTCATACTTTTACTGACTTTGTTTAATCAACCTCCAACCCTGACCCAGGAGGCATCGGTCTTCTTGGACTCCGTCACGATGAGCTGACATCTCTTTGAGGCGCGCGTGAAACACGACACACCGTCGACTCGGGCCTGGTCCTTACCGGGCGGCGAGCTGCCTACTGTTCAGCGCCCACAGGCCCGCGCCTACGGTGGCCGGGAGTTTGGTGTCGTCTCCCGACGCTAGTGGCGCGAGGGCGCTGTGATTCCCGTTGCCTCACGCGCTCCGCCTCCTCCCACTGCTTCGCATGTACTCTCGCTCCGGACCATGGCCTGGACCAGGGTGGGACGCGAGAGATCGCCGCCGATCGCCGGTACGAGGACAAGAGGTGCTTTACCCAAGCCGGGCAGACCTCCACCGTATGCTCCACCATGTCCTCAGGGCGATCCACACAATGGTGACACCCTGGCGTTTCCTTCCGCCTTATACGGAACCGGAAATCGGACTTTTCTTTTTAACAATAATCTGGAAGATATCCTCATAGACCAATATATTTTTTTATTTTAAAACTCTTCGCCCATACTCCTGTGTCGTGGGTACGTTTTAAAAATATTAAAACTCATATAATATACAGTTAACCAGACCCTTTAACTGTTTGTTCCGTGCGGGAATCGAACCCGCGATACATTGAATCGTTCAGCCACTGCGCTAACTGTATTGACAACAAACACAAGTTTATATACCTACGATTTTGACAAGCTGACAACGACAATACAATTGATATTTAGATACCCAAATACATAAAAGCTCCATGGCCTTTTTTGTCGAATCTCTGTACACGAAAAATACGAGTACATCAGGTAGTTACAGTTTGTTTCCGCAACTGTCGTTCAAAACTGTAGAGAGAGCCGAACTTGTAGTATGCCTTACCTAATCTGAAGGTTATCTGACTGTCGACAATGAATGTGTTATGTTTGTGGATGAATGAAATAAAATTTAGCCTAGAGCTATTAGGAATACAGAGGCCGATGTACTCCTGATCGAGTACTGAGGTGATCCTCCAACCAGTCATGTTTTGTGAATGGTGCGATCTTGGACAGGACAAAAGCTTTTCTTGTCAATTTGGATCGCAGACGAAGTCACGGGCAATGACTAGTTAACCATTAGGTTACTACGTTACGTTTTTACGTTAGTTATTACAATCTAAGAATACATGTGGAAAGCATTAAAAGTATTGAGTAACTTTAAAGGAATGATTTTCTATGTATGTCACGTAATCTCTTCAATATTGTTGTATTGATGGAAACAAAATCCTTATATCTACAGTCGTTCAAAAATAAATCCACCTATTCATCCAAAATATGTATAAATATACCTAAAGCTGGTATTTAGCTAAAATCCTGTTGGAATGTAACTGAGAAAAATCGAGAACCAATCAACGTTTCGGGAGCAGATTTAGTACATAACGCAGATTAAGTTCCCTTTTTACAATCAAATGAACGAGATAAGTGAAAAATGCATGGCACAGCTTACTGCAATCAGTGCAGTCAAAGTGTCCGTGAACGAAGTGAGGGGGAGAGAAGGGAGTACTATTTAATTCTGCTTATTACTTATCTACATTTATTTCGTTTTCAATCTGTGAAGCTTTTCTGATGAATGAATTTTAACTATATGAAAGGATTTTGCGTTGAAAGACCTAAATGGCTGATGAAAAACCAATCTTTCAGTTTCTTTTGTATTGACTAGCAACGATATCGAAACATTGAGTTGTATTTACAAAATCATTTACTATATATACTCCATATGTTTAGGTAGTTAAATAAAAGTAAAAGAAAATCCCGTGTCAAAATTAACCAACTAAATGCAATACCAGTAAAGTTGTACTCATCAATTTGGGAACGTTATTAAAGAATTATTTATAACTTTGCAAATTGAAGAGTACACTTAAGATAGTACTTGTACTTAGGAGACAGGTATTATGATTAGTTTGTTAACTAAGTCACGAAGGTTTTTGTTTACCTTTTGTTAACTATCTAAACCGAGTGATCACAATCTATCGGTTTAGGTAGTGTATTTTATAAAGATCATCGTTTTTATCTAAAGAGGTCTCTTATCTCAAGAAGAGAGATGATATAACAGAATGAAAATCATATTTTACACTAAATGCACCTCGTGGTTTCACCCGCGCAAGTTTTGATCCCGTTAGAATATTGGGATAAAAATCATCGTATGTATTATCCCTGGTTATAAACCATCAGTGTGTCAAATTTCATACAAACTCGTTCAGCAGTTTTTGTGTGAAGGAGTAACAAACATTCTCACAAACTTTCGTATTTATAATACTAGTATTTTAAATAATGTCCCTGATCAATAATCGGAAAATATGAAAACAATAATAATTTTGCAATAAAACCAACGATTTTGCAAACGATCTCCTCAATCTTTACTTGTTTTTCATTATGATTTGTCGCTGCCTCACAGTTTAAATTTTCACACGTGAACTATTTCGGTTGCTGATGTGACACGAATACTAAAAGCAGAGGATATTTATTTTTTTGTTTGTATGGTTTTTGTTTTTAATTATAAATTAGTGCTTGACTGCAATCCCGCCTGATGGTAAGCAGTAATGCAATCGTTGATGGTAAAGCGCGCTAGTTTATTCAATTAAAAATTTAGTAAATAAGAAGGAAGACGGCAGTTAAGCGAGGTGATGCAATGTTAAAACCTAAAACACGACCAACGATGCTGCACCCGAGGGAGACTGATCTGGAGATCAGATTCGAGAGAAGACTCGCTACACAACAACATTTGGCGCATCGTACCCAACACACTTCGCAACACAACTGGTCAGACCCGTCCCCCGTATGGTTACGGAACACGACGAATCGGGCGGCAACACTTTGGTGGGTGGTAACTTCTGCCGGCAGCCGATGTTATGACATACCACCGAGAAAATTACGGAAAGTCAAACACAGACTAATGCATTTATTTTTTATTAATTCATTCGTGTTGTTTCTGTGATGGTTGATGAATGTGTTCGTGTGGTATTTGAGCTTCACACACAACCTCCGTTCAGGTAGACGATAGGTAAGCACAGTCTGAACTGTGTCAACAAGCAACCAGCTGCAACTGGGGTGAGGCTGTTCTACGTGCAACAAATAGCTTAGCCACAAATATCTTTTTTCGCCTTATAGTAAAAACCTTTCTTTTTATATAATATATTTAATAAAATGCGGTCAAGCGTTTGACCGGAATCCCGCCTGATGGTAAGTAGTGACGGAATCGTTGATGGTAAAGCGCACTAGTTTATTAAGAACCTATTCACCCTAGCCTTGAAGACACTCAAATTGTAATCCGATGGAAACACCGCCGCTGGCAAATTGTTGCAATCCCTCATAAAATTATCATCATTAATTATCATAACCCTCTCGCTCGGGACGTGAACACATGTGTGTACTCTTAATCATACTACCTTCCACTCGGGACGTGCACACATGTGTGCACTATTTAACCAATTCAAATATCGAGTTATAATAATGTTTTGTCTTTTTCTTGATATGTGATGTCTATGCAAAAGAAAAGGAGAGAATATTGCTTTTGAATTTAATACCGGGACCCTGTACTCAAGCCAGTAAAAAAACTGTGTACAAAGTTTGTCTTTGGAAGTGGTGAACCAAAATTTCGATGCTCTTGTGTTTTTGCTTATTCTTGGTCCATTTTTGAGGATTAAAAGGTATGTATTGTTATTTCATCATAGTTTATAATCAGAAGAAGCATATACATATATAATTTAAGGTGTAAAAGTAAAGGCAAGTAAATAAAATGTGTTCGAAATTGTTACTGGGCTTTCGTGACCTGAGAATTTTAATGTTTCGTTCATGTAAGCTGTTGAACAGAACTACATCAGGTATGAAAATTTATATTGTCTAGCTAGCACGGTACATGAGATGTAGCTTGGCGACAGACAGACGAACAGATGGACGGAATCTTAGTAATAGGGTCCCGTTTTTACCTTTTGAGCACGGAATCCTAAAAAGTAAAGTGTTAGTATTTTTTATTGAACTCATGAGCACTCGTAAGTCGGGGCCGTTACTGAGTCACCCGTTACAATCTCCCTCGCCTGTCTCATTTGTTTAATAGTAAAGTTGAAAGCAGTGGCTGAGTAGGTGGTCTGAACTTAGATTCCTAGGGCGTGGAAAGCATTATAGTGGTTTGGATTAAGAAATGTTCAAAAGCATCCTGAAGTCTGTGCCCGATTGATGGCACTAGCTTATTCCCTATAACGTGGGACATAAAACACTAATGGCAAATATATGGACGTACTCTATGCCTACCCCTTCGTGAATAAGCCTTGATATTATGTTAACCAAACAAGGTAGCGAGATAACAGTTAAACCCACGACTCACATATCTCGTAATTACATATTAAGGCCTTTCAACCTTACACATTACAATACATTATATTTGTCTAATTCGAAAACCCAAAGGTCTCCACAAAAAATAAAGTGTCAACATATTGTTTTCATAAAAATGTCACGTACGCAGGGCGCATGCGCGCGCCGGCCGGCCGGCTCTCAATTAAATATGTATTGCCAGATTTAGAAATGGTTTCCCGAAAATGAAGGAAAAGGAAAGAAAGTTACATGTATACCATAATAAGTGCAATGGAGTGGAAATGTGAAATGGTCGCGTGGTAGGCGTAGACAATATTAATTACCGTAAGAGTATTTTGAGACTATTAAATAAACTCTAGAATAAAAATTTATAAAGCGAATTTTACTAACAAAATAAATATCAGTGCCGACCCGATTATGGATTTTGCTGATTTTGAACTAGCTGTAGTGACTAAAGTATTGAATATAGTACAGAATATTTTTTATATATATATTGTATACCAAATTAATTACAGAAATATAAATATGAAGATTTTATGGGCGGTCTCACTATTTGATGTATGTATACTGGGAAAGGCATTAGAAATACGCAATTTAAATTTAAGGAAACATACGAAAGGTTTCGACTTCAAACTGATAGTAAAAAGTACAATCCAAGCCTACCTGTTTAAGCTACGCTCTCGTAGCCGTCGTAACTGTATGCTACGCCGTAGCCGCGTAGCACCTTTCATGTATCCTCAATATAATGAAATCAGACTTTATCTATTTTTTCATGATAGTATCAGCCATTTCATTTGTATTCAATATTTATAAATAGTGTACAAATTTAAAAGTTCCAACTTCATTCATTGTTAACCACAACTAATTTCAACTTTAATACAACAGAGTTTACACTACCCAGAATTATTTAATTCTTGGTATTTGCTATTTACAGCTAGCAACACCAAACTGGTATCTTATCATCTAACATCTGGCAGTTGACAAGTGAGGCGCGCACAGGCCACACGTCCCTGCGCGGTCCTGCGACGAATAAACACGCGAGTTCGAAAGTAATGTGAAACACGGAGTTGTCATACTTTAGTGAATGATTATAAGTTCTGAATAATGTGACAGGAGAACAGTGCAGTGATACAATATTAACAATGTTGTTGCTATTAATCGGCATGTTTGTTGGTGAGTTGGGTAACTTTTTAATAGATTTTAAAGGTGTTTATTAGCCATTCAGTTACCTTACATTGTTTAAGGCTAACCGATAATTTTGATGTGCTTACAAGTATTTTTTTATATAGGTTCATCACTTTCAGGCATGGTCAAAACGTAATCTCTAAGACTGGAGGCGGAAATAACGCTTTAGGTTGATCGAAATATAAAAGAAACTTTGCATCATTGAGTGAATCTTAGGCCTAGTCCAACGATTTCATTTTGTTTTATTTAACGTATTTTTCTCTACTTGTAGCCAATTTACTGCTTTACTGCTTCCTTTCAGCACTTTAAGCACTTGAAATCTGTGTGATTTATCGCTAAACAAAATGGAGACCTCATGAATAACTTATTCTTATTAATCTAGAAACAAAAACAACTCTAGAAATAATAAAGCTTCCACAGTAATTTATGAGGCTCTTCTTTAAACTAGGTTATCTGTACGACGAGTATATATCATAGCTGTTTTGATTGATTGATCGCTTTTTTCTTTACAAAAAGGAGGATTGCGGTTTTAAGTGATTAATGATAAATGGACGTTTGTTCCACTGAGCTGCGTTTCGTAGTAATCAGCTTAATGTTTTGAAGCCGAATAATATCGGTTATTGAGACTGCGTCATTAGTTTAATTTTGGAGAAATTACTAAAGGTTGTAGTAGTCGTGGTGGCCTAGTGGTTAAAACACCAGCCTCTCAAGTATGAGTGTGTGGGGTTAATTCCAGATCAGGCAAGTACTAATGTAACTTTTCTTAGTTATATTTATGAACTTTCTAAGTTTATATTGGACACCAATGACTGATTACAAGGTGAAGGCAAAATCTGGAAGGAACCTGGACTTCAAGTCTGAAATCGCCAACCCGCAATGAGCAATCGTGGTGATTCCGCTCAATCCTTCTCTACATGAGAGGAGACCTGTGCCCAGCAGTGGGACGATAAAAACATTGATGATGATGACTAAAGATTCTATTTATTATTTGATACCGAATTTAATATTTGATATCGAATATTTAATAATAATAATAATATTAGAATGAATATTTTTATGTGATAAGATAATTAACGTCTGGAAAAGCTTCCGGTCCCTGAAGGCGCTAATGTAGGCGGATGAAGCGCAAACTCATTGGCATATGTATTCTGCCTGTCCCAACTTACGATGCTCAGCGTCACTCACTGAATCGCATAAGTTCTGCCTTGGAGTTTGCCAAATAGCGGTGGAATCCAGCAAGAGTGTTCCCAAATGTTATACGACTTCTTGCTCGTGTTGCTTGCTCAAATGGGGTTGGAGGCCACATCAGTGGCATCCAGAATGGTCGCTGGCTGCCTGCACATCGACAACCATTGAAGTCGGCTCGTAAAGCGGTGGCAAGATGATTTGGAGGCTTACCACGAAGGTTGGTTCGGAGAAAGGGTTGCTGATAGGACTCGGGGGATATCTTCACCCAGCAGTGGGATAGTAAAACTAACCAAAGCTGTTTTTTGTTTTGGTAATTTTGTATGAATTTTCGTATTCATAATTTTGAAGTAGGTCTTCAGTATAAGTATTTATGCCATTAATTTAAGGTAAAAGTACACATTACACCTAAATAAGCCACAACATATTTGTTTCGGCATTTCTTTTCAGGGATCTCTCAGCCAGAATTGCGATCTAAGTAAATTACTTACTTATGAGATATTCTTCCAGAATTAATGAACATCATCATTTTAAATTAATCGAGGCCGCATTAGATGCTGCGATGAGTGATGAAAACTGCGATAACCTAATGGTATAGGCCGCTACTTATAAGTTGTAAGGTCGTAGGTTCGAACACCGTCTGGCGCTTAACTTAAAAATGTACCTACGTAACTAAGGGTTAATTGTTAGTTAAATTTGTTTTTGATCTTGTTTTAGTTTATTTAATAAAATAGTTGATCAAAAGTCTCAAATTGCACATTTTTTGTCACTAGTTAGATTTTATGGATCAGAAAGAACTACACAAATATTCAAAACTATAATTAATACTACTATTCTAAGATATTGATTTGTTTTGCTATGTGTTGTGTTGGGTGTTTATGTACGTATGCCATCATCATCATCATCTCAGCATTAATCCCAATCGCATCCGAAGCTTTTTCAGCTTTGGAGTCTGGGGTCCGCTTTACCAGTCTAACTGTTGATTTTAGCTAAACTTCGATATTTTCCGTGAAGCAACTGCTGTCTGACCTTCACAACCCGAAGGCGATATCGAAGCATTGCAGTTAGACCAATTGTTGGACTTTTGAGGGCTCCAACAACCTGTCACTACTGCCATTAGATGTTCGTATGGCAACCGGGACCAACGGCTTAAAAAATATTCATATTCATGGATACAAATATTTGCACTGCGCGGGGATCAGACCCACGCAATGAACCGGTTATCAGAGATAAATGTTTTTTTTTTTTAATGTAAATCAGTCAATCAATCAATCAATACCATACAAATTAAGAAGCACTTATTTTTTTTGCAAGCCCTTAAAAGTTCTTTGTTAAGTTTACGGGATCATCTTAGATTTATGAATAAAATCAAGTACATTCAAGCCATACGACATTTTCAATCAGAAAATAAAACCACGACCCCGGCCCGGAAAGTTCAATCATTTCATCAGTCAAACCTTCTCATATAAAACTTCCTTTACGAGGAGATAACTTTTATCAAACCTGATATCTACATAAAAAACTGCTTTGCTAAAATATCGGCTTATTATCAAAGTTACGATCTTATAGGCTTCATGAAAAACAAGTCATTGTTTTATCTTACCTACAGTGGTTCTAAGGTTCTCTATAGGGAGTAGGCAGAGCGTATACAATATGTAAAGAAAAGCCTGTCCGATCCGTGAATGTATTGTTAGGTATCGCTAACTGATTCTACTAATGCTTTGTAGGCATTAGTAGAATCAGTTAGCGATACCGGGCTTAACTTAAAAAAAATATCCCCAAAAAAAAATGATTTCCCAAAAAAGTGGTCATTTAATACATGTGCGGTTGGCAATGCGCGGGCGAAGGGGGGCAGGGCACGCGGCACGCAGTAGCATCGCTATTTGCTCATAATAATACCGCAAAAAAATGGTGTTGTCACTTTTTAAAAATTTGCGATTTTTGGGAATGTTAGAATTAATTCGCGGAAAAAAAGATTATTTCAAAATTCATTAATATTGTTACTATGATGATTATGTAAAATTTCATATTTTCTTTGGTCATGTGATTACCTAACCTTTGTTATCCTTATGGGTCGGACGGGGATTTCTTTAGATATTGTAGAAAGTGGGGCCCAGTGATACTAGGCCTAGAGAAACGCTTTATTTTGTGCAAATTATTTCTTCAGCACTGCTTTTAAAACAGTGAAGGAAAATATCGTATGGGCACAAGGAATGTCCTACAATCAGATATTCAAAGACATGTTATATTTTCCTATTATGTTACGGCCTGTGTCCCAGCAGTGGGAACAGTATAGGCTGCTTGTACTACATATCTTGCTATTTTCGAAGGATAGGCAGAAGCGTTTCACCAGTTTTGCCAATCCCACTGTCAATATCTAGACACAAAATTAAACTCATTCTGATAATTTTAAAGATTCAAGGTTCATAATCAGCACCCTAAATGCGTAACACGACATTATTATCAATTGGAATAATTTTGAAATATATAGCTAATATATTTGCTCCATATATTTTAAAAATGTGTTAGCTCAACAGCACAAATAACGCAATGAATGTTGTTGAACTGTCAAAATGAAACCCATTGCAACTGATAGTGTGTTACGTAATTACCTGCAGCTGCTCTTAGTATCAATCAATCAAAATATCTTTGACATTGTCGCTGTGCTGAGATTGCAACAAAATTTTGAACGTTCTCAATTATTTAATTAGAATAGACCTTTGGATTGGTATTGAGAAATTTTCTTGAAAATCTTCGCCAGGCGCAATACCTCTTTTTGGAAAGAACGACTGGAATAAATTCTATTTGACGTTATACATAAGTGCCTTTTGTATCCTATTTGAAATACGTAATTGTTCTCTGCACTGAGATGTTATTTACATAGTTTACATACCTAGTACTGTGACAGCCTCCATGGCAAGTGGAGGCGCGGGTTCAATCCCTGCGCAGTGCAAATATTTGTATGCATGAAATATAAATATTTGCACTGATCTGGTCGTGCCTCGGAAAGCACGTTAAGCCATTGGTCCTGGATGCCATACAAACATCTAATGGCAGTTGTTACGGGTTGTTGGAGCCCTCAAAAGCCCAACAATTAGTCTAACTGCAAAGCTTCGATATCGCCTTCGGATTGTGGAGGTCAGACGGCGGCAGTCGCTTCACGGAAAATATGTAAGTTTAGCATAAATCAGCAGTTAGACTGATAAAGCAGACCCCAGACTCCAAAGCTGAAAAGCTTCGGATGCAACTGAGATTAACGCTGAGATGATGATGATCTCGAAATTCTTTACATAATAACCTGATAATAGTTTGAACGATCTGGAAATCAATACACAGTCACACTCGCGACCACGTGACAAATGAGGTGGGTATTCAGATATTCAGTAAGACCGATCTGCTGGAATTTGTAATTCCATCAGGTTCAGCCACCTCAGTTCTTCCAGTCAATCACGTACTAAAACCATTTGAATCTTCCGCATAAATAAGTACTTGTATATTGCTTCCATTGATTCCGAACATAAGATAGATCGTAGCATATTAAAAGATGGATTGTGTGGGTTTATTTACTGGTCAAAGGAAAATATAATGTTCATTTGTTGGATATATCTTTTCATACAACTTTTGGTTGGTGTTGTTTTATGATAATTACTCCTTTATATACTCTGTTGAAAATCATGTGTTATATACTAACGATAACTATAGCAATATACTCAAGCTGTTTGTATCCTACTTAATAATATGTATTGTAAATGCAAAAGTTTTTAGTAAATTTTTAGTTTGTAGTTTTACTTTAGTTTTTTTTAGTAAGTTTTTTCATGCAAAAAGTTCTGAACGGGTTAGGACTTAGGATGTAATTTGACACTCAGATATATTTTAGGCATCATAGGACACTTTTAATCCGATATTTATTTTTGCGGGTGAAACCGATGAAATTATTTAAAAAAATGGTAGTAAATCATAATTACATATGATTTCTTTTTTTTATATGACATACTTTATAAAATTACAGTAGATAAATGCCAAATGGATGCAATGTCAATTGTATGTTATGATTTTTTTGATATTAGATTTCACACAATCAATGCTAGGGAATTTATTTATTCAATTAGACAGAGCTTTAAAATTGTGGCACAATAGCTTTAAGTTTTGTTTGATTGATAACGTGATATTTATTCATTTTTGTAAAATTGGTTCAATAAACACTTTTACGCGTCTAAATTAATGTTTGTTTTCAGACTAGATGATTTCGCACATTTATAAATGATCTCATTGATCTGACTTTTGGCATGCGTTATAAAAATAACAATCATTAAACAAAAATACTCCATATAAAACCACATGGGCGTTTATGAAACATTAGAAGCTAGGTCCACAGTTTAAATTGTTCGTTTCCAATGACGAAGAGTTGGCAAGAAAATCTACTGTAACTCTAGGCCTATCCATAAGTACCAGGTACATACTTGATAAAATAACAAATGGCCTACAAAGTCTCCACGTTTATACAATATAGAAAAATCTATCAAAAGCATACATAATTTTTCTTAAAACGTAAATTAAAATCAAGTGACTCACATGATTGCCATTGCTAGTAATAAAGAGTTGAAATTTGAATTGTCTGTATACATACAATGTTAAATAATTGTAACATTGTGTTAAATAAATATGTGAAAAATAATTATCAAAACTTGAAAGCAGTTGGTCCCAAAGCTTCGATATCGCCTTCGGATTGTGGAGGTCAGACGGCGGCAGTCGCTTCACGGAAAATATCTAAGTTTAGCACAAATCAGCAGTTAGACTGATGTCCTGATTCATTTACGTAGTCGTCAATAAGTTGCCAGGGAAATTACATGTGCAGAAGGATTTATTGCGAAACCATCTTGGCTTCGTGTCGTGAATGTCGTGGTGGCCTAGTGGTTAAAACGCCAGCTTCTCAAGTATAAATGCGCGGGTTCGATTCCAGATTAGGCAAGTACCAATGTAACTTTTCTAAAGTTATATGTACTTTCTAAGTATATTTTGGACACCAATGACTGAAGGTGAAGGAAAACATCTTGAGGAAACCTGGACTTTAAGTCTGAAATCGCCAACCCGCATTGAGCAAGCGTGGTGATTACGCTCAATGTGCTCTGTATGAGAGGAGACCTGTGCCCAGCAATGGGACGATAAAAAGGTTGATGATGATGATCTTGCCTTCAAAGTCGTTTTTTTTATATGTAAGTGCATATTACTGCTTATTCCTTTTTGTTTTTATAGAAAAAAAGCTTTTATTGCCTTGCCAGCGATGCGATATACATATATACCAAGGCAATTGGCTGTGAAAATACTAGCACTCAGAAAATTACGAGGGTGTCTTATCATGAAGCGGTTGAACTGGTAGCTAGGTGGGTAGGCTTCTACTCATACTTAAATAGTAAAAGGACTAGTTATGGTATTACGAGCGGTATCCGGATTTCTTTACTCAGCTTTTACACTTACTACCTCAGGTTTTATGTAGGTACTTCTATGTATATTCATTTTCTTCGTCTAGTCTGTGGGAGTTTACGATCTGGGCTATAATGTAAGACGTGCGAGGATTTGTCCACGGTTGTATGGAACGTACCGGAGTTTATTGTACGTGATTTTTTTATAAAGTTACCTCGTGTCCTGAGTAAACGATCGGTCGCGCGAATAGGAGATCGCTGCGTCCATTTTCATGAGGTGAGGTGAGAACTATTTCACTGCAGCCTGATTAAATTCACAGAAGTAGCATTGAAGTTGAAAGGTTGACGATATTAATAATTATAAGATTATTTTTAATGGCGTTTGTAATTTTATTTTAGATTGTATTTATATGTTAATTTGTCGGCATAATGTAAGTTTTAGATGTATGTGAATGTTTAACAAAGCAACATTGCATTGGCGATATAAAAGTTATTTAGATGTTATTTACAAAATATGGAATAAATATATATCTGACTAGCTGTTGCCCGCGACTTCGTTTGCGTAAACTTCAGTTTATAGCGCGGAGGTTCCCGTTTCCGGGGGAATGCCAAGATAAATGCCTACATTACTGCAAGGTTTCAAACATCCTCACACGTTTTTGCGTTTATATTATTAGTAGGATTATAAAGATACATAAGGACCAATAGGAGCGAAATATAACTAAACCACGCAACGAAGTCGCTGGCGGCCGCTAGTATGAAATAAATGCTTTGATTTAATGGAAGCAATATGTACCTACATACGTCTGCATTAGCTCCCGTTTTCGCAACATTTTTTGTTACAGCTCTGCTGCTATTGGTCATAGCGGGATGTTATATAGCCTAAAACCTTCCTGGATTAATAGGCTATCCGATGCAAAAATAATTTTTCAAATCGGACCAGTAGTTCCTGAGATTAGCGCGCACAAACAAACAAACAAACTCTTCAGCTTTATATCTTAGTATAGATATGGTGAGTAAGTTCCTCGTTAATATCAGGCGTATTTTAGTCATTTTTGGCATATCGTGGGTAGTGTTGGCTTTCGCACAATAGAAGCACTTTACGAACAAGTCAGTTATACTAGCGAATCACACATTGTAGGCAGGTATACAACTTAACGATACGGAACGCGAGACAGCTTCTAAGCACACGTTGTTCGTTCGAAGTGCAATCTTTCAATCATCCTAAGCCGTCTGCCTACAACACCTGTTCTAGAAGTAGCTCGGCTCCACCACTACTCAGGCTTAACTCTGGCGAACGCCACGAGATGGCACTGACGTTTCGGATATTGAAGCGAATTACTCCGACATAATTATAAATGAGATCAAATTTCAGACTCGTATTTTCCTCAGAGTTTTCTGATGATGATCTCTTTGTGCTAGATGAGATCGGCTTTCCCTATCTACTTTAATTAAATTCCAACGTCTAAAACTGTTTTATCATACGTCAATAATTTTTTTTGGAGAACCGGATGATACCCTCATGCAATAAAATGAATGCGGCAGTTGCAAGCTCGTACAACAATCGCTTTGGTTAGGACATGAACTTATCCTTTTTAACAATGCCAATCACCGGTAGAGTATAGTTCGATTTCGGGAACTAAGGGTTATTTGTATTTTTTTAACGCTGCCCCCACATTTGTAATTTCTCTTGTATTGTGGGTGCGCTTGCAAATATATAAACTCACATACATAAACATCCAGACCCGGAACAACTACTTGTAGGTCATACAAATATTTTGTTCCGTGCGGGAATCGAACCCGCGATACGCACCGCAGCAGTCACTCGCTTTACCTGGCACCAAACGTACCGTGAAAATCATAATTTATTTACCATTGCATATGATTAATTTGGTTTGTAATTAATCTGAAAATTATTATTATGTAGATTATTTGTTTAGTAATCTATTTATATTTGTGATCTGGTTACAATTTAATGTTATGTGATCATAATAATTACAGTGTCCACGTTAGGTGGGAACCTATATATGCATTGAATCGATATTTTTTGAAAACTGCCCTTTTGGTGGTCATTATCTACCAACTTTTGCTGTCATAAATACTTCTTTTTCTTTCACGACAATATTTTATATCTTATAAGAGCCCAAATCATCCCCTCTTCCACCGCGTCGACGGCAGCGTAGCGGTCAGTTCAGCTGCATGTTTTTTGGCACAGATGATAGGATAGGATCATACTAAAACCAAGATAGCTGCTAGGAAACTTAGCGTTGTAGGTACTATATACCGAGTTAGCTTTCAATGTACCTATAATACAAATCACTGGTCCCGTCCTGTGTGAAATACTGCCAGATATGGCTTTTGCTGCAAAATACCATCAAGCACCGCCTTTGCCTGCGGTGGTATTTTCTTAATTTCTTTCTTCCTTTTATCATTGAACCTCACACCTTAAAATTCACTGGAGAGGCGTACGAAGAGGCTAATTGGTTATTCAGATTTGGCTTAGACCAATCTTCAAAGCCTGGAGCACAGGCATAGGGTCGCTAACCTTTCGGTATTCAATTGGATGCACTATGGAGTGTGTGCGCGCGAATTACATGAATTCGTTCCGCCATTGCCCATGCATCATTGGACGACCCGTTCTACGGTAGGTTTACACCCTTACGTTGTTGAGACCGCTATGATCGAGACGAAGTGTTTCGTCTCGTCTTTTATACCACCAACATAAAAGGACTGGATCAATTTGTCTGGTGGTCTTCCCGTCTGATTGTAATTTAAGTGTCTTCAAGGCTAGAATTAATAGGCTCTGAATAAATTAGTACACTTTATAATAAACGATTGCATCATTACTTACTATTAGGCGGAACGCACTCAATTTCAACAAGCATTGACAAAAAAAAGCTTTGCGAAGTAGCGCCATACAACGGTTCAGGGCCTTCAAATTGGGCCAATGTTACTCTCTGCAGGGAAATGCTCATTAGGTGGCATATATAAGTCAGCCTCAAATACTAAATGATAAGAAAATATTTGAACAAGTTATTTGCATTTTATACCTTCCCAAGCCTATTGCCTATTTTTATACATATCAATAACTGCCCACATCTTGGCTAACCCTACCGAGAAACCTTGACTTCGTTTTGTTATTGCGGACTTGCGCGAATTTTTAACATGCATGTTTTTATTACATGGTCGATAGGAAGTTAAGGCCGAGGGGGAAAGGGGACAAAAGAGGGGGAAAGAGTTGAAGGCTCGTCTATTGTTAGTAATAGTACATACATATTTAATTTCCTGTTCATAATCCTTCAAGGGGAACAGGTAGCAAAGGTAGAGCTCGAAACTTTGAGACGTATAAAGTGAACGTTTGCGGATCGGGTTAGAGCTGACAGGCTTATTAATTATGTATTTTTTTTTCTAAGTTATAATCTAGTGCTTGACCGCAATCCCGCCTGATGGTAAGCAGTGATGCAATCGTTGATGGTAAAGCTAGATGATAGGCTAGTTTATTAGGAGCCTATTTACTCTAGCCTTCAAGACACTCAAATTGAAGTTGAAGGAAACACCGCCGCTGACAAATTATTCCAGTCGCACGATGTACGCGGTATAAAACAGGAGGCGAAACGCTTCGGTCGAATCGTAGTGTTGTTATCAACGCACTGGTGGAAACTCGCCGTACAACGCAGCTTCTATTTTCAGTTTATGTCAGTGTCACTTGATCAAGTGACTTTGCTGACACCAAGGAATCAAAGCACATCAACTACGATGAACAAAATCTGACCTAGCATCACCATCGTACACAACTTCTATGTCGTTTTCTGTCAATTACATTTATTAAACCTTTTACACGATGAGGTACAAAAAGAAGCCGACTTGTCTCAGGCATTTTCTACCACCTAGAGGCGAAAGAACTCGCGTCCTGGTGGCGATCTGGTGGCAGAGGCTTATGCGCCCTACCGCCCTGCCTCGCTACCGTCAAGGTGATCCGGCCAGCATTCGACGACTGGCTCGGGAGAAGGCATGGCTCGCTGTCGTTCAGGGTGACGCAGGTTTTGTCGGGGCACGGGTGCTTCGGCAAGTACCTTTGTCGCTTAGGCAGGGAGCCGGACGCTCGGTGCCATCACTGCGTCCAATGCGGGGAGGACACCGCGCAGCATAGGTTCTACGAGTGTGTAGTTTGGGAGGAGCAGCGCCGTGTCCTCACAAATGAAGTAGGAGGCAACCTGATGCTGCCGGCAGTAGTTCGGAGGATGGTCGGTAGCGCAGAGTCGTGGGACGCGGTGATGTTCCACTGCGAAGACGTGATGTCGCAGAAGGAAGCTGCGGAACGGGAGAGGGAGATCTCAACTTCCTTCCCGGGCCGCAGAAGACGCACCGAGCCGCGAGGAAGGGCGGATAACGCCCTCTTCCGCCCTCCATGAATGGGTCCAGGGGCGAGGGACATGGGGAAGTCCCAGCCCACTATTCGATGGACCCCGAGACGGAGGCGCGCGCGTGTGTCGACGCGCACTTCTGAGGCGATGCACGGGGTAGTTTAATACCCCACTACCCCGTGCGTAAACCCGTGGAAGAATTTAGATTCCCGCGGTCCAACGCGTGTTCGTGTTAGAAGAGACACCGGGATGGTTTTAGTCAGTAAAAGTCTGACAGACCCCGTCACTCACCCCAGGGCGGCGGACATCCTTTGAGGATTTCCACCCCGGAAAAAAAAGGCATTTTCTACCAGTCGATCAAGGGTGGTTCCGATATTAGATGTCACGTATCTTAGGCTATGGCAGGTGATGATGCATTTCTATCAACTAAAGTTTACAGTACTTAAACCTTTCAACTTCAAATATGTGGTGTTGTATCAAAAAGGTTGATAGGGGCTCTTTTTCAGAACACTAATATTCTACAATAATATACACATTAGAAAAAAAAAGCAACCCTCATTTTAGTTACTTTTCTGTGCCTCAGTTTTCAACTGATTGAAATACCTCTAAAATCACATCAAAAGTTCAATTTTTTATATTGCCTTGATTGCCAATAAGATTACAACTACATATCGACAGTTTTTAATTACGGTATTACAGATTAATAGCAACAATGAAATTAAAGTTTTTGAAAGGTGAAGTACAAAGGAGTGTAATATTTTAATTTTGCTGTTTACCAACACCTTTCGACTGGTTAACAATTGTGAAAATGAAAATAAAAACTGCATCACGCACCTAAGTCTCAATTTTGTTGTCTAGGTGATCAGGGCTTTACAATTATGAAGACAAGCTGGCAAGCAACTGCAACCCACCCTACCCTACTTATTCTAATATGCTGAAACTCAGAGATTATATTTGCCAACAGCAGACTTTCACAATATGTAACAGTCCGAAAAATAAACGTGTCACGTTTACATGCGTAAGAAGAAGTCTACTTACTCATGATATTAATCTTTAAACAGTCCACTCCAAGTTCAGTCCTTATAACTTATGTATTTACTTGTGTTTGTACTCGTGTTTCACTTATAAGATACCATCATATACGGAACAATATGACATGCTTAAACGATCTCTCCGTAGCCTGAACGAGATGGCGACATACTTTCATAAAGTCTTGTCTTTTTCTTGCGCAGTACATCGCAAATCGCTTCACAGTCCAGTAAGTTTTTATTATGTATGAAGAAGGATATTGTTCATAGTCTTCAAAGTTTTTGTACGAGCGCCGTATGTATAGGGTGTTATATTAAATTTGTTCGAGGTTTTGTTGTTATTATAGATTTTGATTGTTTAGGCTCGCACGGGGCGATGTCTCTTTGTGTTCCAGCAATATTTGTTTATTAATATAACAGTGTGTAGAAGTTTGTGAGGTTTATTGCGGATTGTTTATTGAAGAATGTCCTATTTTTTCTAAGGGGAATATAACGACATAATTCTTTTATTGAGTGTTTCCCGATCTCCGCTGCCGCGAAAAATCGTGCGAACAGAACTCCGGCGGGATCTCATGGCGATATGGAGATTGCGATTATCGCAGCTTAGTGCTGAGTACGCCACAATAGCGGCGGTAAGTCCCTTCTTTGTGGAGTGGCTTGAGAGGTGCAACGGCGCCCTCATCATCCACCTGATGCAGTTCCTTACCGGACACGGCTGTTTCGGAAGGCTCTTGTTCCGGATAAGGCGAGAAGAAAAGCCAGGATGTCACCACTAGTAGAGGTCGGACTCTGCAGACACGGTGGCGCCTACGGTGGAAGTCTGCCCAGCTTGGGTGGAGCACCGCCCTGTCCTCGTGGCGGCGATCCCTCGCGTCCGGCCCTGGTCCAAGCCATGATCCGGAACTAGAGTGCACGGCAAGCCATCACCTTCTTCTGCGAAGCAGTGATGACGGTAAAGGAAGACGGGGAGCGCGTGAGGGATTGGCGAACAGTAGGCAACGCGTCGCCCTTACCGGGCGGCGAGTTGCCTACTGTTCGCCCTCATCATCCGCCTGATGCTATTCCTCACCGGAGACGGCTGTTTCGGAAGGCTCTTGTTCCGGATAAGGCGAGAGGAAACGCCAGGATGTCACCACTAGTAGAGGTCTGACTCTGCAGACAGGGTGGCGCCTACGGTGGAAGTCTGCCCAGCTTGGATGGAGCACCGCCGTGTCCTCGTGGCGGCGATCCCTCGCGTCCGGCCCTGGTCCAGGCCATGATTCGGAACTAGAGTGCACGGCAAGCCATCACCTTCTTCTGCGAAGCAGTGATGACGGTAAAGGAAGACGGGGAGCGCGTGAGGGATTGGCGAACAGTAGGCAACGCGTCGCCCTTACCGGGCGGCGAGTTGCCTACTGTTCGCCCTCATCATCCGCCTGATGCTATTCCTCACCGGAGACGGCTGTTTCGGAAGGCTCTTGTTCCGGATAAGGCGAGAGGAAACGCCAGGATGTCACCACTAGTAGAGGTCTGACTCTGCAGACAGGGTGGCGCCTACGGTGGAAGTCTGCCCAGCTTGGATGGAGCACCGCCGTGTCCTCGTGGCGGCGATCCCTCGCGTCCGGCCCTGGTCCAGGCCATGATTCGGAACTAGAGTGCACGGCAAGCCATCACCTCCTTCTGCGAAGCAGTGATGAAGACGGGGAGCGCGTGAGGGATCGGCGAACAGTAGGCAACTCACCGCCCGGTAAGGACCAAGCCGATGTGTTTCAGCACATCGTGACGGGGTCCACGAAGACCGATGCCTCCTGGATCAGGGTTGCGGATTGATCAGAAGAGAAACCGTGGCCCTGGCGCACAGGCAAGTGAAGAAACACGGGTGAGTTTTAGTCAGTAAAAGCCTGACTCACCCTTCCGTGCGCGTTTACCATCTAAACCCAAAATAAAGTATGTTCCCGATTTGATTACTGGAATGAATCATTTGAAAAGATTAAACGAAGAATGACTGGTTCAATAAATGATTGATTGATTAATTAAAGAGTGTTTGTTCTTAACATTGGAAAAAAAGAGCGTGTCGGGCGACGCTCAGTATAGCTTTTGTAGTTTTCGTCCGCTACAATAAGTGCCCCTATTTGTAATGATGGGCTATTTCGTACATTTAGTTGACATGCTAAGTATGAAATCCTTAAAACGAGCCCACAAAGGACGGTTATTGCTAAAGAAAGAGTTATAGATTCCAAGTGTTATAGTGCTCATACCCGTCCCAACCTCTCTTAGTTGCGCCAAGTAGTCCAAATTACAGCGCCATCTCTCGAGAAATTTATACAAACTCGACGGCTTGTTAAACACCCGCCATGGTTTTGTCTTGCCGGCTCTCAAGTACATTTTGAACTTTACCATAAGGTTTCAGTTATTAAAAAATCAACGCATAGTAAAATATATTCCAACCTGATTGGGATCATATGTTCGAGTCATTTGGTGTTGAAACATTAGGACGATGTGGTCTGAATGCTCACTTGGTTTTTTGATATATTGCCAAGCGGTTAGTCGACTTTTCACGTGACCAGAGAGCTGGCTTGTTTCTTGATCTAAAATTAGCATCGCTATACAACACCTCATGTTATTTTTAATGGTAGCCGAAATAAGCATAGTTATTTCTGAATTTTTAGGACAGAAATGTGTCAAGAAAAACCATTAGGTATTGATAAAATTGAATAGATAACACATAAGTATTCCTCAGAAACCGTACTGATATATCCAATGCTTTAGGAAAAAATTCACACCTGTGTGTTCAAACCTAGACACTTATGTCTAGGTTTGGCTTATGACTTCGTAGGCACACCTGCAGTATTTACATTCTCTACGGTTATTGCCATAAAACGAGCACTTAGCAGATGCACTTAGCAGATGTGTGAAACGAAGCCATGTCAGCTGATGTGAACAAACTTACATAGATGTTTGTCAGAGTAGGATTACAAGCAAGATAGCTGAATACAATTTTGAGTATATTATACATAGATAAGTACATGATACTACCTACTTAATAATACACACGAGAAAATTTGTTCTAATGAATGTTATACTTTCACGCAATGATCTCTGAACGGATTTTGATTAAATTTGGCATTTAGATAGATAATATAATATATAACCAATATTAACATACATTATAATATTCATCGCAATATTCCAACGGGCTCAAAACCTTTGCGGGTGAAACCGCTTGGTGCACCAAGTTGTACATAAAATATCAGGAGTACCATACTTATTTGATGTCAATGTTTAACAATTTCTACAGCAGGAGGAAGACGAAAGTATACAAGATATCAAATATATATATATATATATATATATACCAGATAGATAATCATCAAGGTATAAAGGAGCATAATACAATCGACTATGAAATAGGCCACAAAAGTTTTTTTTTTAATATATACGGACAAATCACACAGATTGAAGTAGCCCCAAAGTAAGTTCGAGACTTGTGTTATGGGACAATAACTCAACGATACTATATTTATAATAGATACATATATAGATAAACACCCAAGACCCAGGCCAATCAGGAAAAGATCGTTTTCCATCATGACCTGGCCGGGGATCGAACCCGGGGCCTCCACGTTGCAGGCAGGCGTGTTGACCGCTGCGCCACGGAGGTCGTCATAGTGGTCGTCGGTAGTTTGAAATGAGATTTTCAAGTTGTAATAGTGAGTATCGTCATAAGACATGCGTGATCATGATTCTTATGCTCTCACTTTGTAAATGGTTACCCACAAAACAATTTCTATAAAAAGGTAAATTATGAAGCAAAAATACTTATCTGTCTATCGCAACTTTCAAATTAATGCTTAATATTTTAAAATGTTTTCTCAAACAAAGACACGAAAGTTTTACTTAAAACACATCTCTTCTCATTAGCCACTTTTATTACGTCAGAGGACATCGTTGTCACTATTTTGACAAAATGCTAATTAAATTGGCTGCCGTAGGCTGCAAATAAACGACAAAAACACGCCGACTAAATATAAACTTTACCTCGAACTTAACAAGATACAAAATTGAATAAACTACGTTTATTGAAAGTGACAGCTCTATTCACAGGTGGTACTGAAACGAAATTATGATTAGTTAGGGCTGTGCTATATTAGTTTTTGGTTGTACGAACAGTCAGTCAGGTTGCCCCTGAACAGCAATAACTTTTGTTGTTCTATTACCTTTGCTAGGCGTATTCGGGATCCATCAAAAATTATGTGTGTTTGCGTGCGGAATATTTTTGTGTACGTGTATATAATGTTAGGTGCGGTTTGTGTGCGCGTGTGTTTAATGTGGGTAACCTCTGTATTCGGTTTCATAGTAAACGGTACTGACGCTAAGTAGGGTAATACTTACAGCGGGTAATTCAAGACGCTTTTGTTATGCTTTTAGCTAAGCGTTAGGGAAATGCCTGTTTATACGTTCAAGTATTTACATACTTCTAAAACGTAATATGTTATCACAGCGGGCCTTATCCGAATATCAGCATTGCGACATTCATTTTTTAGTTAAGCATCATGCTGAGATAGAAGCATTTTGGCTTCGATTTATTTTACTGTTTTTTTTTATGTAATTTATAATTTGATATTGTGTTTAGTTTAGTTTTATGATCTTCCTGTACGGGTCTTAATTAATATTATTTCTCTGTCTTTCAATAATCTTGAGTGCTGGCCCACAAATGTGTGGTTTTGTGCAAATGGATAGAACAAGAAATATAGCATATATCTAAGACGAAGTATTAAAGTGGCATCTGGAAGTGACAAGTTGTGTGGAACTCGATTTTCACATAGTGAGGAGGAGTGTGATAATGTGTGGGACTGTGGGAACGTGGGTGTAATACAACATGTAAGGAAATGGAATATGCATACGGCACGGCTTCTATGGATTACATCAAACGCAATAAAATACTATCTATGAGAAATGGTATCAAATTTTCGGTTTATTATATATATTAAATTCAGGCATTACAGACGCTTTACCGCAAAATGTAGATCAATAACTACACGCCACGTCACCTGCCAGTATCACGATAAATATTTTCCATGATTCTGAGTACCGTAGTAGCCTTCCACCAAACCTACCACCCAAAAAAGACGGTTTCAGTGAAAGGATATGAAAGTCCACGAGGCCTAGGTAATTATACACTCTTCCTATTATACGTTATTTGAAGTAATCGTCTATACTACCCACCGATGAATACATGTGTCATGTGAGGTTATCTTAGGGACTACCTAAAGATCCTTAGTATCAGACACTAAGTACATATGAAATGCAAAGCACCACTTATTACAAATCCACCATATTTTTTTATATTGTTACATAAAGACCCATGTTCCTTAAAAGGTTACAGTGTGAAATGGACTGGGCACTCTGGGGGGCAATGGGAGCAGCACAACCATCATGAAATTTCACATATACAGCACCTTATTTCGTAGCAATAAAGGCCTTTTTCGTAGTTCCGTGGCACTGCTTAGATGACCATACTGAAAAAATCCTTGAGCGCACACCGTGAGACCTCCTAGTTGACATACTAAGGGCTCGCAGTTCGTAAACAGAGCTAAGATGAAACTAAACCACCACCGTCCTAATTCTCTTAGTAAACAGACAAAATGATTTAGTAGATGTAAAAGGTTATTACGCTATTCGAAGTGAAATAACCACGAGGAAATAGAACCAGATCAGAAACCATTATTTTATACACAAAAGTAAATAACATTAGAAATTATTTATTAAAAAATATCGTTTTTAACCGACTTCTAAAAAAGGGACAGGTTATCAATTCGTCGTAATATTTATTTTTTTATGTATGTTCCCCGATTACTTGAAGACTCCTGGACCGATTTACAAAATTCTTTTTTTGTTTGAAAGGGTATACTTTCCAGTTGGTCCCATAGTCACCAGGTCAGGATCTGATTATGGAAGACCAGAGAAATCAAGGGGAACTTTCAAAAATCGTATGGGCGACTGGTACATTTCTAAGAATTTTCATTAAATATTTTAAAGCACTACGATTATTTAGGTCTGGGGTAGATCTGATGATGGAGTCGGGAGACAGTCGAAGGAACTCCTCAACGATTCACAGCTGCTACCTAGTGTCTGTGCTTGATTAATTTGTATTGAGAAGAACTTTACACCTTGGTCGTTGTGACTGTCATAAGGGCTCTGATGATGAAGACAAAGTCCAGTTCCGGGAACTGTTCGGCGGTTTACAGTAGCTACTTTGTGTTTGGACTTATTTCATTTATATTGATGAGTACTTTACAGCCATGTGTTTTAAAATGAAGATCTGCAGTAAATTTAATGATGAAAATCCTAGACAGTTGAGGGAACTCCTCAACGATGAACAGCAGCTACTTTGCTTTGTGCTTGATTAATTTGTATTGAGAGGAACTTTACAACTTGATGGGTTGTGATTATCATAAGGGCTCTGATGATGAAGACAAAGCCCAGTTCCGGCCGGACGGGGTGTTCCGGGCAGTAGCTACTTTGTGTTTGGATTTAATTCATTTATATTGACGAGTACTTTACACCTGTGTGGGTTAAAATGAAGGTCTGCAGTAGATCTGATAATGAAGACACTAGACAGTCGAGGGAACTTCTCAACGATTCATAGCAGCTACCTTGAATTTGTGCTTGATTAATTTGTATTGATAAGAGCTTTATACCTAGATGTATTGTGATTGTCATTAGGGCTCTTATGATGAAGACAAAGGACAGTTAAGGAAACTCCTCAACGGTTTACAGAAGTAACATTGTGCTTGGAATTAATTCATTTATATTGTTGAGAACTTTGCACCTTTATGGGTTAAAATGATGGTTTGCAAAAAAAAATTGATGATGAAGACCATCATAGGCAGTAGAGGGAATTCCTCAGAAATTTACAGCATTGAAGTTACTCGTCACGCTTATGCAACAATCAATTATAATCAAAATACTGAATCTAAGTTCCATAATCGCGTCATGTCTAGCATTGTACATACTTTAATTTTGGTTTCATAGGAATTTTATAGAAATCGGTTTAGTTTTTAAACTAAAATTACGAGTAAAAATAAAAGTAAACAAAATTACGTCGTTTGCTTACATGGCTTTTCCCAACTATTTTAACGTCAGCATCCAGTCTAACCGGATGCAGATGAACAGTCCAGCTGCATCCTCGGGTTAGACTGATGCTGTTTTTCTCTGTCTTACATTAGAATAAGTTTATTTTTACACTTTTCACAACTAAAAGTGTAAAATAAAACATCTATATATATAAAATGAATTGCTGTTCGTTAGTCTCGCTAAAACTCGAGAACGGCTGAACGGATTTATCTTATCTTGGTCTTGAATTATTCGTGGAGGTCTAGGGAAGGTTTAAAAGGTGAGAAAAATTCGAATAACTGCCGGGGAAATCCTCAAAACAGCATTTTCTATTTCCCATACAAACGTTTTCTAAATAAAATGGAGAGTCAATTTGTAATTTATTACCGCTGCATAAAGTTCAAATTCGCGTGCGCGTTAGAGGATCTAATATCGCGTTCTGAAACTCAACAAAAGTGAAAGTGAATCGCGAACGCGACAAAATTGCATAGTCTCAAAATACATATAGTACATAAATAGTGGTCGGCTTCGAGAAACTCAATTTTAGCTAACTTCAGTTGTTAATCTGTTAACCAGGGTCGCAGAAAAGTGTAGGAGAAGTCGAAACAATGAAGCCTCATTCATCATCATTATTAATCTAATATTACATGAATAAAGTTTCATTTTGCCTACTTTGAGGAGTTGCAAGGTACCAGGGTCGCACAAAAGTGTAGAAGTCGAAACAATGAAGCTCCATTCATCATTAATAATCTAATAAATATTACATGGATGAAGTTCTATTTTGCCTACTTTGAGGAGTTGCAAGGTACCAGGGTCGCACAAAAGTGTAGAAGTCGAAACAATGAAGCTCATTCATCAATATTAATCTAATATTACTTTTGCCTACTTTGAAGAGTTGCAAGGTACCAGGGTCGCATAAAAGTGTAGAAGTCGAAACAATGAAGCTCATTCATCATTATTATCTATCTATCTAATATTACATGGATGAAGTTTTATTTTGCCTACTTTGAGGAGTTGCAAGGTACCAGGGTCGCACAAAAGTGTAGGAGAAGGCGAAACAATGAAGTTCATTCATTCACACAGGAACGACGGGCACGGGGTAAAAAGGATATCCTATGTCCTTCTCCCAGTCCTTAGCTACCTCCCTACCAATTTTCAGCCAAATGGGTTCAGGCGTTCTTGAGTTATAAATAGTGTAATTAACTCGACTTTCTTTAATATATATAGACTAGCTTTCCGCCCGCGGCTTCGCCCGCGTGGAGTTCGGTTATATCGCGCTTTTTAGATTTCCCTCGGGAACATCAAATTTTTCCGGGATAAAGGTAGCCTATGTTCTTTCTCAGGGTCTAAAGATTGTCTGTGCCAAATTTCATCAAAATCGGTTGAGAGGTTTAAGCGGGAAAGCGTAACAGACAGACAGACAGACAGACAGGCAGACAGACAGACAGACAGACCGACAGACAGACAGACAGACAGAGTTACTTTCGCATTTATAATATTAGTATGGATTATCCTAATTTAAAAAGTAGTAAATAAAACCATGCCATATTGCCTTTAAGGCGGAACTTTATTGATAAAACTTTTATTTTATTTTCCTTTTGGCCAGTAATATCATAATGTCCCATCAATGACCTCTGAGTTTGTTCCGGCGTTTCTTCTCAGAGCTAGATGCATTTATGCAAGGTGAAGGAAAACATCAGGAAACGTGGAATTTACGTCTGAAATCGCCAACCCGCATTGAACAAGCGTGGTGATTACGCTCAACCGAAATGATGAGCTTCATTGTTTCGACTTCTCCTACACTTTTGTGTTACCCTAATTTAAAAAGTAAAAAATTGGATCATGTGATATTTATTGCCTTCAAGGCGGAACAAAGTTCGCCGGGTCAGCTGCCACTTTCTTTGTAATTTTGTAACTCAGGAACGGACTCACCTATCCAAACCAAATTTTTAGGCTTTGTTGTGACTAATTAGTAGATGGTTTGTGTGAAGTTTGAATAAAATCCGCCGAGCGGTTCTTCATTTATCACGTTTTCACAAATGAATTCAATGAACGGTGGATCATCATCTCATCTTCTATATATATAAAATTCAATGGCAATTTCTTTGTATTTTTTTTAATCCACCAAAACTGTGTAATGACCAGATTGACAGTGAAAAACTTATTGCGAAATTTAATTGAATCTACGATTGCAACTGGTATATCAAAAGGAGAAGTTTGTATGTTACGGAGTATCCCTATGATCCCAATTGATATGCCATTTGAGTTCAAACGATTACAATATCCTGTGCGTTTATCATTAATGAATGAACTTCATTGTTTCGGCTTCTCCTACATTTTTGTGCTACCCTGGTACCTTGCACCTCCTCAAAGTAGGCAAAATAAAACTTCATCCATGTAATATTAGATTAATAATGATGAATGAGCTTCATTGTTTCGACTTCTCCTACACTTTGTGCTACCCTGGTATCATACACCGTACATCTTTAAAAAAAAAAGTCTCACCCGTTGATGCATTCGGTTAAAGCAAGAAATCCATACTAATATTATAAATGCGAAAGTAACTCTGTCTGTCTGTCTGTCTATATGTCTGTCTGTCTGTCTGTCTGTCTTTCTGTCTGTCTGTCTGTCTGTTACGCTTTCCCGCTTAAACCTCTCAACCGATTTTGATGAAATTTGGCGCAGACAATCTTTAGACCCTGAGAAAGAACATAGGCTACCTTTTATCCGGAAAGTTTGATGTTCCCGAGGGAAATCTAAAAGCGCGATATAACCGAACTCCACGCGGGCGAAGCCGCGGGCGGAAAAGCTTAGTTTTAATAAAAAAAACAACCGACTTCCAAAAAAACACTATAAAGTGAAAAATAACTAATGTCGGAAGTCGGTGTCAAAAACTAATGTACCAAAAACCACAGAAACCGATTTCCGACATTAGTTATTTTTCACTTTATAGTGTTTTTTTTGGAAGTCGGTTGTTTTTTTTTTTTTTGTAAAAAATGTTTTTATTTATCTAGACCAGAGTCAGCCTCAAATTATATTAATAAAAATATTTGAGAAACAATAAAATATACATCATAAAATGAACATAAATATTGAAAGTATTGATGTTGTACAAGCTGACGTAAAACAGAATACACGATAACCTAGATTAGTTTCAAAACAAGGCAAATGTGAAGTTACGGAAGTCATGTTGTCTATAAAACTCGCATTTCGTGTTATACAGCCAACAGTCGCCAAAAGCACGCTGAGATGGGAGCCAAAGCGGAATTTCAATAAAATTTTGATTACGAATAAGTTTTGTGGTATCAGGGAATAATGAAATACGTGGATGTTTTCCGTATTTTGTTTAAGGATTTTTTGGTAGAAAGTTTTAAAGACTTATTAGCATTTATGAGTTTTTGTGTTTAGTCAGAAATTAATTTTGATTTTTTTGTTAAAGTACAGGGCCTGTTGGTATATAGTTGGTAATAGCTCATTTCAACTAAATTGTCACGGTGATATTTTTCTGGAATAGCAAAGTAGTTTCCCGTGATTAGATTTTGGAATTGGTGACGAAGGTCATCGTAGATTACGTGATCAATTTACGTCTAAAAGATAGGCGGCGACGTATAATCACATTTAGCGGAGAGACTGGTCCGATAAATTAAATAATATTGCCAAGTTAGTAACTATTTATTGATCAAAAGATGCTCATTAGAGCTGAAGATTGATATATAAGATATCTTGTAAAACCCATTGCCTAACATATGTATATTGTTTCCATGTACTGCAATAATCCTGAACCAACCGGGGGTCCGTCTCGTCGTCAAAGATACCACAGTGTCTCAAGACTAAAGTCTTTGGCCAGTGTGTGTTGCCAGTGATGACTTGCGGAACTTTAACGTGGTCGCTCATAATGGGCCTCATACGAAGGCTCAGAGTCACACAAAGGGCGATGGAAAGAACTATGCTCGTAGTTTCTCTGCGTTATCGAATCAAAAATGAGGAGATCCGCAGAAGAACCAAAGTCACCGACATAGCTCTTCGACTCGCTAAACTTAAGTGGCAGTGGGCAGGGCACATTGCTCGTAGAACCGATGGCCGATGGGGCAGTAAGGTTCTGGAGTGGCGGCCACCTACCGGAAGCTGTAGCGTAGGGAGGCCCCCAACTAGATGAACCGATGACCTGGTAAAGGTCGCGGGAAGCCGATTGATGCGGGCAGCACAAGACCGGTCATTCTACAAAGCCTTGCGGGGGCCTATGTCCAGCAGTGGACCTCTATACGCTGAAGAAGAACCAGGGGTTCTCCTTTGGTGCATTTCCATACTGCATACAGGGACAATTACTGATCTTTGCCTCCTTATCATTTAAAATTGAGTAAGTAACCTCTACTAAAGACGCAGCTTAGGGAGCCGCCAACAAGATGGACCGAAGATCTGGTGAAGGTTGCGCAAAGCCGGCAGCACAAGACCGGTCATTGTGGAAAGTCTTGGGGGAGGCCATTGTCCAGCAGTGGATCTCTTTAGGCTGAATAAGAAGAAGAAGAAGACGTGTTATCTGCGAATGAGCTTCGACTCTTTATCCGCCTTCCAAAGGTCCAAGCCCCTAATAAGAACACAAAATACGTAAAAGGTAAAAGAAATCTTACAAACAGAAAATCTCAGAAAAACCTAGTCATCCTAAAATCAATCACTCCTAATATCTACTTTCTACAACGGAAACAACAGAAAACCAAAATTATCCACCAGACAATTACAGTGCATGACATGCAAGACTACAAATCTTGCATGTCATGGACTAGAGACTATACGAGACTATAGACTATAAAGGAACATATAAGACACACAATTATAGAACGTTATGAGCCAATCTATAGCATCATATTCCACTTGTGGAGGGAATAAGCCAGAATTGGCTAAAAACTTGCTGGAAATTCCCAAATATCCTGCGCACTGCTCACTCATGGCGATAAAAGCCTAAACAGGGAACAACTCTATGCACAGTCGATCGTAAAATGGTTCGGACGGATAGACTAGGTCTGTAGCCGTGTGGGGTTGCCAAATGCAGTGCCGTTATATAAAATTGGCAACTTGCGAGTTGTGGTCGTCCGATACGGTTTGGAGGGTGTAACTGTCGATATATCCGGCATTTAAGTGTTACGTAAGTCTGGCATTATAGCTCAGTATAGATTGTTTTTAAATTACTTTAAAGGATTTTATCGGCAGAGAAAAGGCATTTAGATTTTAGACTATTTTAAGACGCAAGCCGGCCGTCAGTTAATTATTAGCATTACTTCAAGACTCATTGAAACTTTCTTGTTCGACCTATTTATATTCTTTGATTTCTAAGAAATGATTTATTAGTATATTTGTGTAGCTCTTGAAAGTTTGCAAAGTTGGTAAAACAGTATAGGCCAGGGCTAATACAAAACTAAACGGTTCAATACTTAAGCTATTCCTGATAATTATATTATTGGAATTCTATTTCAAGGCCGAATGCCACCTAATCTCTACCTAACGAAATTCAAGAGCATAGAAGTTCAAAGTTCAAGTAGCTCCCCTAAAATTGTGCAGTCGTTAGTACTTAATGAGGCAATTTCAGCAATTAAGATTTTGTTATAGAAAATGGTTGAAAAATAATCACGTAGCCGATTAAGGCCAACTGTCGACGGCGATAAATCGACAAAACTAATTGAATTAATGACTTTACAAAAATGTTTGGCTTTATTAAAGAAATAACGAGCCTCGGAAAGGCTGTGATTTAATGTCGACTCGTGATTTACTGATTGGAGTTATGGATTTATAATTCTTGTTGAAATTTGAAGCCCGAATAACTAATCTAACCAATCGTATTACCTATTCAATGTAAAATAATTACTACTGTTCAGCTCCATCTAGTAAGATTGGAAGCTGACCACAATTTTTAGAGAAAAAGGCTAGACAGTTGAATAATTCTGGAAGGCAACCATGACCTAGTGATATCGGCGGCGACTTACAAGTTGTAGATCGTAGGTTCAAACTATATCAGGCGCCTTACTTTGTGTAAATTATTTCATTACCGCTGCTCTCGAAACGGTGAAGGAAACATCATGAGGAAACCTTAGAATGGAATGTCCTAGAGCCATAAAGTTCGAAGACATGTGTCATCTACCAACACGCACCAGGCCATCGTGGTAGGTTACGGCACACTCTCTCTCACGGAGTGGAGGCCTGAGTCTCAACAGTGGGAACATTACAGGTTGATTATGTTTTATGTATGTTTGATGCATAATTAGGCACGACAGCCTCCGTGACGTAGCGGTAGCGGACGCGGCCGCTGCGCAAGGTGGCGCGGGTTCGATCCCCGCACAGTGCAAGTATTTGTATGCATTAATATGAATATTTGCACTCGTCTGGTCGTGCCTCGAAAGGCACGTTAAGCCGTTGGTCCCGGTTGCCATACGAACATCTAGTGGCAGTCGTTACGGGTTGTTGGAGCCTTCAAAATTTCAACAATTGGTCTAACTACAATGTCGCTTTCGGGTTGTGGAGGTCAGACGGCAGTCGGTTCACGGAAAATGTCGAAGTTTAGCCATATCAGCAGATGGACCGGTAAAAGCGGACCCCAGACTCCAAAGCTGAAAAGGCTTCGGATTCGACTGGGATTAACGCTGGGATGATGATGATGATGCATAAATAGGCTAATATAATGTTCTCACTGGTGGGACTCAGGTATATGTTCTGATTTTACCAACTAAAATACTATCACCAGTTACTGTGTTATGGTGGTCAGATAGACAATCGCTCGGTTATCTATAAAACTCTAGTGTTCAGCTCTACTAAGACTGGAAACTGACCCAAAAACAGAGAGGAGAATGCATTAGGTAAATACATTATTAGATTATAATGTTCTCACTTTTGAACTTAATGGACTCAGTAGAAGAAGGAGTGTCATGAAAACTGCCACGCGGGCCTATTAAGGGTTGGGTTAGGTGTCACATGTCAACGTGGTGGCCTAGTGGTTAAAGCATCAGCCTCTCAAAAATGAGTGTGCGGATTCGATTCCAGGTCAGGCAAGTACCAATGTAACTGTTATAAGTTATATATAATATACTCTGTAAGTATATCTTGGACACCAATTACTGATTAAAAGGTAAAGGAAAACATTTTGAGGAAACCTGGACTTTCAGTCCGAAATCGCCAACCTGCATTGAACAAGCGTGGTGATTACGCTCAATCCTTCTCTGTATGAGAGGATACCTGTGCCCAGCAGTGGAGGACCATAAAAAGGTTGATGATGACATGTCAACTAAGCTGTACAAGAACATGCAAGTTTTCTCACGATGTTTCTCTTACCATTTCGAGGCAGGAGATGATGAGTTCTAGTTTAAAGAAAAAATAATATTTCACAAGATATTCGCTACAACCGAGGATCCCCTTTATAGCATAAACTAGACTCATAAAGATCCCTCTCCGCCATCCCAACGTGCGTAGTCTAATGCATAACGCATGTTCAACTACTACAGCTCCCACAAAACAAAAAAATTGCGCAAAGCGAATATTTCTTTTGATCTCATAAGTACACTAGGGGCCGAAGAAAAGTATCCATCGGGGATTAAACCTTTATTGCGAGGAAGGCACGTATTGTTGCGTATTCAATACGCGGACGCCAAGAATAGGATATTTTAGCATTAGGGGTAATGACTTGCTTTTGCCCGCGACGTATCGTTGGTTTCAACTTAAGTGGCTACGAGTCACGAAACTCCTACTTTCGCCTTTTATTTCACGCACCACTGCGTTTTTACAGCGTCGTTTTAATGATAATTTTAGTTACGTTTTAGGAATAATGACTTTTCGTGAGGAATTAGAGAAAATCCTTTCGTTTGAAGTTGAATTGTTTAAATTGTGATTAGATTTTTTGTGCGCTTTGATAAGGTACCGGTTGAAACATTTTTATGAGTGTTTTGTTGTTCTTGAAGCAAACATTCCTGCGATAATTAAATCTAAATCCATAATAATTACTGTTTACTCGTCGGGTGGTGTTTATGAAGGAAAAATGGGGTACCCTGTTATTTCCAAGAAGCTAATGTTTAATAGAAAGTTACTAAAAGAAATATCATGTCTTAAATCAACTACAACTATTTCCAATAATAGTTAATTTATTTATTTATTCTTTCGCACACATGACATGTACAGAGGCGGACTTAATGCCTTAGGCATTCTCTACCAGTCAACCCCAGGTGGTGAAATTTCTGTGTTGATTGTTCTTGGCATATAACTTAGGTACACATTAATACCTGAAAATACTATACTTAGCCGACAGTACTGACAGACATCTGACACTCCCAAAATATAAGTCAATAGCTGATTGATTGAAGCAAAATTGGAGACCCAAGGAGTCGAAAAGAGATTTTTTCGATAATTTTGGTATCTGGATCAAAATTATCGAAAAAACCTCTTTTCGACTCCATGGGTCTCCAATCTTCGAGAATTCATTTGGTATTTTCATTGACGAAAAAATTCAAAATTTAAATGACGTTTCGGAAAGATCGTTGCAAATTAATATGCATTAACGTCAATTTTAAATATGACCATGGATGACCGAGCTTGGGCACAAGCTACTTTCCCGATTCGAGATTGCCCGAATACAGATCCACCCAGCAATCCGTCTTCCCAGAGACAGTGGGATGAGCCGCCCTGCAGAGCAGTACAGAACAATTTACTTGACTCGAATGTTAGTAATGAGGAGCGTGCGCGCCTGCTAGCTGTGGGAAGGTAGGACTCGGGTCTTTGGCTTCACGCACTACCTTCGTCGAAAATAGGCACTTTGTTCGACGACACCACTTTCCGCATCGCTGCTTCCTTACCACTAAGAGCTCCTTGCTATTCTCCTCATCGCTGTCACTGCAGTGCAATTGTCAACAACCCCGAACACCAAGGCCTGACTTGCAGCCGAAGTGCGGGTCGCTTAGCTCGGCACGCGAATATTAACGACATCATTCGACGAGCTCTTGTTACTGTTGGCGTTCCAGCTGTACTAGAGCCTAATGGCTTGGTGCACGATGATGGCAAGAGACCGGATGGCATGTCCTTATTTCTTTGGAAGATGGGTAGGCCTTTAGTGTGGGACGCAACTTACGCCGATACTCTTGCACCATCCCATCTTCCTGGATCGGCGTGCTGTGCTGGCGCTGCTGCTGCGTCTGCAGAAAACCTCAAACGGCGAATATATAACAACCTTATCGGAAATTATAATATTCGTGCCGTTTGGGGTTGAAACCCTCGGGCCGTGGGGTCCGAATTTCATTTCATTTCAATGCCTATTGTCTTTTTAATGAACTGTCCAAATGGTTTGTTGACACTTCCCGTGATCCAAGTCCTGGCTTTTACCTTGGCCAGAGACTAAGTATTGCCATTCAACGCTTCAATGCCGCCAGTCTCTTGGGTACATTACCACTCGACAGCGATGACGATGATTTTTTTTTATGCTATATTGTTTTATTAATAGTTTTAATTAGGGTAATAGTTTTATTTAGTCGTTTTTAGTTTATTTAGTTTTGTTTGCAAATATATAGTTAAAATTAAATTGAAAATTATACCTGAAAATAATGTGTATTTTTATAAAAGTTTTAAAATCATTAAAAATGTATGCCTTAGCAGGCGTTAATCATTGCTTAACTTAAAGCATTATCTTTCTTCAGTCGCTGAAAAACATTTTTTTTTTTTACATATTTTAAACTAGTGCTTGACCGCAATCTCGCCTGATGGTAAGCAATGATACAATCGTTGATGGTAAAGCGCAATAGTTTATTAAGAGCCTATTCACTGTAGCCTTGAATACACTTAAATTGCAGCCAGACGGAAAGACCGTCGCTGCCAATTGTTCTGGTCCCTCGATATACGCGGTGTATAGGACGAGGTGAAACGTCCGGATCGTAGTGGTGTCAACAACGTAAGGGTGCATATTCGCCATATGACGGATCGTCCGATGATGCAACGGAGATTTAGGAATTAAGTCATGCAATTCCTGCACACACTCTCCAAAATGTGTCCTATGGAACATCGACAAGACTTTAGACTAATTATATAAAACAAACATATTCTGTTTATTAAATCACGGGTTTATTTAAACAATCTACAGCCTCCGAGGCGTAGTGGTAGCAGACGCGGCCGCTGCGCAAGGTGGCGCGGGTTCGATCCCCGCACACTGCAAGTATTTGTATGCATGAATATAAATACTTGCACTGGTCTGGTCGTGCCTCGGAAAGCACGTTAAGCCGTTGGTCCCGGTTGCCATACAAACATCTAGTGGCAGTCGTTACGGGTTGTTGGAGCCCTCAAAAGTCCAACAATTGGTCTAACTGCAATGCTTCGATGTCGCCTTCGGGCTGTGGAGGTCAGACGGCAGTCGCTTCACGGAAAATGTCGAAGTTTAGCCATTTCAGCAGTTGGACTGGTAAAGCGGACCCCAGACTCCAAAGCTGAAAAGGCTTCGGATGCGACTGGGATTAACGCTGTGATGATGATGATGATTTATTTAAACAATAAAACAAAACGTTACAATGATATTGATTTACACCGGTTAACAATAATATTTAATACATAACAATTGAAATCAGATGAACACTGATTTTAATAATAAATGTGGCCTTAATCTATCATAATAGATCAAATTAATTTATTAATTTTACGTTATGGTTTATATATTTAACACGATCAGTGGTTATTAAATATTTAATTTGTAGTTGTAATGTGGATAAAGGGAGGTTCTGAATCAATTATAAGGAATACCTACTGGTACATATGAACAAAGGTTTAAGTGTCGGTTGTAAATTTATATTTTTCTAGGAGACTAGAGGAAAGTATTTTACCATAGGTATATTATGTCAGAGTACTTATAGATAGATGAGCCTGCAGGTGGTATGGCTCATCTTAGGTTGATGCAACCTTTTCCTATTAAAATAATATTTCAAAAGGAAAGTTGATCTTATGTTTTCGCCTTCGATGTTACAAGCACTCCAAACTATAGCAAAGCGTTCTCTTTGACAACAGAAAAGGTGATAACAAACATATTTCCCAAGACAAACTTTTACTCAAGAAGCTTTACAAAAAACACATCCAAACAAATATTAAATAAGTTAGCTACATTCACATAGTAACTTTGTGCAAGTTAAGTTTCATTTAGATGCTGCCAGCTTTCCAAACTCCAAACGAACTGGCTAAGCAACTGGTAACGGTTTGGAAAGGCCAGTTTAATAACTAAACTGGAACAGCTACTATATAACGACGTCCTCAGTTTGCAACTGTATTCCAAGTTTACAAGTTTTGTAATATAATATCTTTAGCGTACTATAATGTGCTGCATCGGCTTGCCAGCTAGATCAGGCGATCACCGATTGGTTCAATTACTAATTGTTATTATAATTACGAACTAAATTGTTGGCGTTGATATTTTGAAGTATATTTTTGTTTATGAATTTTATACAGCCTTCTTGAGGCGCGGTTTCGATCCCCGCGCAGTGCAAATATTTGTATGCATGATTATGAATATTTGCACTGGTCTGATCGTGGCTCGGAAAGCACGTTAAGCCGTTGGTCCCGGTTGCCATACGAACATATAATGATAGTCGTTACGGGTTGTTGGAGCCCTCAAAGGTCCAACAATTAGTCTAACCGCAATGCTTCGATATCGCCTTCGAGTTGTGGAGGTCAGACGGCGGTCGCTTCACGGAAAATATCGAAGTTTAGCCAAAATCAGCATTCAGACTAGTAAAGCGGACCCCAGAGTCCAAAGCTGATGTGATGATGATGTTTGTTTATGAATTTTGCATGAAATCGGTGCTACTGAGTAAACTTTGTAATCATTGCTTTAGCTTTCTCCTCTAGAGGAAAGATACCTAAGTAAAATAAGCGTGGAGTTGTCATTCGAACTAGGGATACTAGAGATTCATAACTCAGTCTAAATTAACTTCACCCAACTTTTCAAGACTTTTATCTTTTCTTTCCTTTTTTTTTTTTTGTTTTTGTTGTGATGGGAAATCATCAATTGACTTCTCCCGCACTGGGAGGAGCGGAAGGGCGTGTCAGACTTTTACTGACTAAAACCCACCCGTATTTATTCACTTGCCTGTGCGACGGCCAGGGTCACGGTTTCTTGTTTAACCAAGCCGCAACCCTGACCCAGGACGTATCGGTCTTTGTGGACCCCGTCACGAAGTGTTGACATCTCTTAGAGGCGCGCGTGAAACACAACGCGCTGTCGACTCGGGCCTGGTCCTTGCTGGGCGGCGAGCTGCCGACTACTCACCGCCCGCAGGCCCACGCCTACGGTAGCTTAGAGTTGGATGTCGTCTCCAGGGCATCTCCTGCGGCGACTAGTGGCGTGAGGGCGCTGGGATTCCCGCTGCCTCACGCGCACCGCCTCCCATTTTGCCAGCATCACTGCTTCGCAGAAGGAGGTGACGGCCTGCCATGCACTCTCGCTCCGGACCATGGCCTGGATCAGGGTCGGGCCCGAGAAATCGCGAGATATCAAATTTCAAGCATGTTAAAAAGACATTTGTATTATAATAACACTTTTGCATTAATAGATTTCGAATCTTTTGAATATTATTATGATTAAACTATTGACCTGCTTTAACAGTCTATATCCCCTCTGCAGTCGGTCCCTCATGTTTGAGGATCGTGGTCAGCATTGGGGCAACATTTCGAGCGGATGATCTGCCTCCATCCGTTTCGATCCAGCGCGTCTCTCACCACCGCGTAGAATTTAGCAGACGATGAGTCTTTGACTTGATCGGTCCATCTGGTTGGTGAACGACCGCGCGATCGTTTGCCTTCTGTGTTCCCAACGACAATCATTTTTTCTATACTCTCATCGCCTCTGCGCATTGTGTGATCGACATAGGACAAAATACGTTGATCGACAAACGGGTTTTTATTTTGAGCTAGTTAAGAATCGATATATTGGTGCGTTTTGCAGTCCAAGGTATTCGGAGTAATCGCCTCCAGCACCACATCTCGAATGCATCAATTCTCTGGCGTTCTCGGGCCAAGATCGTCCACGTTTCCACACCATAAAGGAAGATAGGGAATACCAAGGCACGAATCAATCTGATCTTGGTTTTAATGCCAATTCCTCTCCTCCTCCAAATGTTGTTTAGACGGGTCATTGCGTCCTTAGCCATCCCGATACGTCTCTTAATCTCGGGAACACAGCTGCCATCGTTGCAGATTTGGGAGCTCAGATAAATGTAGCGATCGACGATGTTAATGCCAGGAATGTTACAGGTGACATTTGCTAAAGTTCCGGCTCGATCCACTATCATCATCTTCGTTTTTGTTCTGTTGACTGCAAGACCAATGCTGCCACTTTCAATTTCGAGTCTTTGGAACAACTCACTCATATCTTCCATAGATGTTGCCAGGAGTACGGTATCATTAGCATATCTGAGGTTTGATAATCTCTTTCCGCCTATAGGAAACCCCTTCTCCCAATTTTGGATGGTTTTACGCATTATGTATTCTCCATATATGTTAAAGAGTGCAGGGGAAAGGATGCGGCCCTGCCTCACTCCCCTCTTCGTTTGGAACATACTAGAGTATTCTGCGCCAATCCCGACGAAAGATCGATTTTTTGTGTAAAGACTCTGGATTAGGGCAACAAGACGTTCAGGAACTCCCATCTCTAGTAGCACACTCCATAGTTTATCCCATTTTACACAGTCTATATCCAGAGAAGTTTTATCAAAATATTGTCGATTCGGTATGACTAAAAACCAACAACATTTTCGGTTAAGCCCTTCTGTCCCACCCAAACCCAAACAAAAGCCTCCCACCGTTTCTTCCACGTCATCATCACCCTAATGTAATCAACCACATGAGCCCAGTCCGGATCGGTCCAGCTCTAGGTCATTTAGAGGTTTATTTCTATCCACAATTTTTTTGCTTATTTCTTAGAATAACTTATACAATGCGTACTTCCTCCTTGGGTTCGAACCCACATCCTCATTAGTCGTAACTGGCAGTCATTACACTGAGTACCCGCTGGCTACTGCTATTCCATCAAAGGTATTCAACACTTCAATTAAATGTACTTATTATAGGTATTCTCATTCATACAAATAGTAGAACATTTCTATGTAAAAAAAAAGATAAAGCAAATTGCGTTTCTAGGTGTAGCTGTGCCTTCTATGAATTTCTTAACGATACGAGCGCTCGGGCCGTTGGCTTTGACGTTAATGCATATTTATGCATTACCTCTTAGAGGAAACTGTTCAATAGTTAATGCGCGTATCTGTTCAAGCTCACGTGAATACAAAATCTCAATAATTTCCTTATTTCTGATTTAAGACTAAAAGCATTTCATTTAAAATAAAACTAAGAAGTATGTTGTGTCAAAAATGTTATTATAGTGTATCGGACTTTTTATTGGACAAATCTTGACATTGTATAATTGTAATTTTTTTTCTTTGACTTTGTATTATATAAGTCCAAATTATTTTGACATATATTTGATCAATTGTTTTGACCTTATTATGATAACATTATGGGATTTGCTTATTTGACCATGTTGTATTTAAATCAGAATGGTTTTGACGTTAACTTAAAAATGATTATGACTTTTTGACTTTAATTATCCCTATTATAATGTAATCTGTATAATGTAATTTTATTAATTTATTTTTTGTATTTGTATGCCTATAATAGGCTGATCATAGCGCACTTTATCCTCAAATATGAATACCTAACCACTGTACCTATGTATCACAAATAAAATATTTCTGATTTCTGAAGAAAGCGGTGTAGATAGAAGAGCTTTTAATTTCCAGTCGATAAAATGTTTAAAATATTTTTTTAAAGATTTTATCGACTGTTATTTATTTTCTTCTAAATACTTTTATTATGTTCTCATAAGAATTTAATAGAAATCGATTCAGTAGTTAGGTCTTTTAATTATTTTTTTTTAATAACAAAAAAAAGCAAAATTACGTCGTTTTCTTACAGGCCTTTACCCAACTATATTAGCGTCAGCATCTAATCGCACCGGATGTAGCTGAACAATACTTTTCACAACTAAACTGCGTATTTTTTTTTTTCAAAAAAAAAAAGAACTAAACAATCGACTTACTAAAAACACTACAAAGTGGAAAATAACTAATTTCGGAAGTCGGTGTCAAAAACGAATATACAAAAACCAAACACACCGACTTCGGAAATTAGTTATTTTTCACTTTGTAGTGTTTTTTGGAAGGCGGTTGTTTTTGAAAGATAGAAATACGCGTCGACAAACAAGAAATACCTAACATTTAAATTGCTCCCTAATAAACAACAACGTACTTTAAGTAGTAATTACAATATGACATTATTGGGAAAAAGAAAATAAGTAATATTCTCTAAGGTGGAAAGATGTAGAATAAAATACTTGAGAAATAACTTCGAAAATCAGAGTTGTTCGTTATTTTTTTTTTTTTTTTGGAAAGCACGTTTAGCCGATGGTTCCAGCTGTTGCTCATGGATCTTTGGCAGGTATTACTGCTCAAAAATCTGTCAACCAGTCTTACCGAAGGGGTATAACCCAGTAATTGGGTTGTGAAGGCCATCAGCAGTCGCCTAAAGCCGCATCCTAACTATACGATGACGTGCATTAACTTTTCGAACGCAGCAGCCTAATTAGATGTCTTGCATCACAGAGATTCTGCTATAATGTTACTTTTCACGCAAGGCGCATCGAATCAGACAATAGCTGTGAAGCTAACCACTTGTTAAAAAAAGGAATCACTGCCACTTTACCGTGTATACCGCCTACTGTTAATATATATATTTTTTTTAATAATAATTATAAACTTTTAAACCCCAACTTCTCATGCTTTCTGTGTACCTACTACATGACTAAAGCAACTTTATCCATATGATAGTGTAAGGTACCTACTATCATTGGCTGCTATACTCATCATCATCATCATCTCAGCGTTTGTCCCGGTCGCATCCGCGGCTTTCGCGTTGGAGCCCGGGGTCCGCTTTCCTGCACATTCTCCTCCATTTCGCACGATCTTTAGCATCCTTTGGTAAGAGCTTGTTGGCACGCATATCATCTCTTACAACATCAAGCCAGCACTTCTTTGGTCTACCTCGCTTGTTCCGGCCCGGCAGAGGCGCCATGGCAAGACATTTGTTACCCACGTAACCTGCCGGTTTACGTAAGACGTGACCGTACCAGCGCAGGCGAATCTCTTGCAGTTTGTCTGCTATGTCACGGACACGGAGACTGCCACGGCTGCGGGAGTTTCTAATGCGGTCTTTCCGCGTAAATCCACACATCCACCGCAGCATATTCATCTCCGTGACACGCAGCTCCTGCTTGTGTCGCTCAAGCACAGGCCACGCCTCACTGCCATACAGAAGGACAGGTCTAATGAAGGTCTTTGGCTGCTACACAAATCCATACTAATATTATAAATGCGAATGTATCTCTGTCTGTCTGTCTGTCCGACTTTCACGCCAAAACTACTGAACCGATTGTAATGAAATTTGGAACACAGATAGTCTAGAGCCTGAGAAAGGACATAGGCTATAAAACATCCCGCTATGACTAATAGGAGCAGAGCAGGAACAAAAAATGTTGCAAAAACGGGAGCAAACGCGGACGTACATATTGCTCCCATTATTTTAACAGGCGCTTATTTTATATGAATAGAGCTCTTTCAGTTCGAAACTTACGAGGGTGAAACCGCGGGGCACAGCTAGTATAATATAAAAGTATTATAAATATAATAATATAAAAGTAAGTTGGTTTGGTTGTTGTTTGTTTGTTGTTAAAATAAGTTTGTTTGTTATATTTTCACGTCTCATCATGGTTATCAACCGATCATCGTGAAATTTTGCATATACGTGGCTAATTGTACAGAAATTTGTTCGTGAGGAAAACGACATAATAATAGATGGCGCTACGTGTTTTTCGAATTGTGATTGAAAAAAAATATTTTTTCCCGGTTGAAGGGGCGGGTACAAGTAGTGGTGAATACCATTATTTTGTACTTTTCACTGGATACAGCTGAATAGATGTATTCAGTTAGACCGAAATCTAGCTTCAACATACACAATTGTGAAACGGCTAGGCAGATTTTTTTCCTTCTTCTAAAGACCTGCCAGCTACTAAGTAAAAAGTCGAATATATCAAGGAAAAAGAATCAACAAAGTGTTATGTATATGCGAAGTAAATATCCTTATCATTTTCCCATTGTTCTATATCGAGGAAGTTAAAATTGGATTGTGTATTACGTAGGAAGCTTTGAAGAAGCCGCATTTGATTACGCTTTTACATATTTTATTACTTATGTACTGTATACTTATTCGTCGTTCTGTTTCAGTACGAAGTTTATTGGCTTCTGTTATAATAATTGTATTTGTCATCAAGTGAGGCATCAAATAACTGTACAACGAAATTGACTTATATCAAAGTTACATAAAACAATTTTGATAGCAAAGAAAACTAAAATAAAAACTCTAAAATATAACATAGGATAAAATCATCACCGTAACTCAAATATCCTAGCACATCTAACCTATTACTAATGTTCGTGCATTAAGTGCGTGTATTACGTCGTACAGGCATTATGAATACAGAGCATTTTGCATCTAGTTGCTAAAATAATATTAGAATACCAGAAGTGCCAGAATATTAATGATTATATTAAGATCGAACGAAATGTACCTACCAACTGGATAACAAAGTTCATCACCATCATTAACCTTTTATCGTCCCACTGCTGGGTACAGGCCTCCTCTCATACAGAGAAGGATTGAGCGTAAGCACCACGCTTGCTCAATGCGGGTTGGCGATTTCAGACTTATAAAGTCCAGGTTTCCTCAAGATGTTTTCCTTCACCTTCAGTCAAGAAACAAAGTTATGACAAATAAATGCATTATATTCTAGCAATATTTGAATAAGATTACATTTATTTTATATACGTGTTTAACGAACATCTGTGGCAGCTTAGAAAGTTTAGAGTTTTGGGTCACCCCTAAATCATATAATTAGACACATAGTCCTAAAAATCCCTCCTCCTCTCCTAGTTTAAAATCGATTAATATAATTATGTAGTATATGCTACATAATTATATTAATCGATTTTTCTGTACTTCTCTCTCATAAAGTACGGAAAGTTCGTAACATTTCTTTTACCTCTCATAAATATCCCTGTTAGAAATAAAACAACCACACAAACCTGGCTACTTATTGCCAACCTACCCAGGATTAACTTACAAAAGTGCAAAAGCGAGCTTAGCTATAGCCCGGCGAATCCCTATCCCAGCTATATATTATGGCTATTTATAAGGAAAACCTGGAGCAGAGGTTGCGTCTATAATTTGTAGCACCCCCCAATTCCGGCTCATTTACACGAGGAGAGATTCTCGCACAAGTAAGCCTAAGTCAGAGCCAAACTAATTATTTCAAGTAGGTACAAAATTAATAATTAAAAGTAATAACTGATATATGTACATAGTTGATGGAGATCGTCGGTATAATTTTAATGGAGGTTGCTGATTTGATTTAGTAGTGGGGCAAAAGCTTGTGAAGTTATTTTGTGATGGGGGCACATCGACAGGGTCGTTTTGGAAAGTGAGAATTGACGAACGGTCACTTCGGATTGAGACGCGGACCAAGGCACTGCTCCGGAGCGAAACTGACGGTTTGCCTATTAAAATTGTTATTGTCAAGATTGGAGGGTATATCTACACGTCGTGCTTCAATTCAAAACTGACCTACGAAATGGAACCCGTACCACCACACCAAGATGCTAACGACCCTATCGCTCTGCCATCGCTGACTCCGACATATTTATCATGCGATAGATATATGGTGCTCATTCTCCGTGCCTTGGAAAGCACCTTAGGCCTCTAGATCTTTAACAGTTCTTAAGGGTAGTCAGAAGCTCGACAATCAACCTTACTAACGGGTCTAATGAAAGAAATAATATGTGAAAGTTTAATCAATCACAGAATATACCTAGAGGTTAAATGTGGAACGTCTGTCTGCTGCTGACCTGTGTAGCTCAGTAAGTTTTAACGGAGTTCTAAAGAACCTTAACTTTGGGCGGTTCATTGAGTCCAAGGCCAAGGTGGCTGCCAGGAAACTTGGCGTTATCGCAAAGGTCTGGCAGTACTTCACACCTGGGCAGCTTCTAATGTTATACAAAGCACAGGTCCGTTCGTGTGTGGAGTACTGCAGCCACATTTGGGCTGGTGCTGCCAAGTGTCACCTGGCCACTTTGGATTCAGTGGAGAGACGTGCAAAGAGGCTGATTGGTGACCCTGATCTAACTCGAGTTGGTCTCCAAAACGCACAGGCATAGAGTTGCCAGCCTTTCGGTGTTCTATAGGATGCATTTCGGGGAGTGTGCGAGGGAATTGCATGATTTAATTCCCCCATCTCCGTTCCACCAGCGGACGACCCGTCGTACGGCTGGTTTCCACCCTTAGGTTGTTAACACCACGATCCGGACGAAGCCTTTCGCCTCCTTTATACCGCGTACATCGAGGGACGGGAACAATTTGCCAGCGGCGGTGTTTCCGTCGGACTACAATTTGAGTGTCTTCAAGGCTAGAGTGAATAGGCTCTTAATAAACTAGTGCGCTTTACCATCAACGATTGCGTCACTGCTTACCATCAGGCAGGATTGCGGTCAAGCGCTGGTTTACAATATGTAAAAAAAAAAAAGATTTAAATAGACTTGTATAGTTGTTGTGTAGAACTTCTAGCATGATACTTTGACATCTTAATTTATTTGTAATTTTTAATTGATTTATATTTTTAACTGTCATATCTCATATTGTAATTAATACTTATAATTATTCAATGGGATTGTTTTTAATAATTATAAACTAATGCTTGACTGCAATCCCGCCTGATGGTAAGCAGTGATGCAATCGTCGATGGTAAAGCGCGCTAGTTTATTTAACCTTTTCAGTTAAAAAACTAAATGAATAGGAAGGAAGACGGCAGTTGTCCAAGGTGATGCAATGTTAAACCCAACAACATGACCAACGATGTTGCGCCAGAGGGAGATTGATCTGGAGAGCCTCCACGACCAAACTCCCGACACAACAACATTTGGCGCGTCGTACCCGGGACACAACTGCTCAGACCCATCCTCCGTTCGGCTTCACTAGACATCATGCCGGAATACGACGAATCGCTTGGCAGCAAGACTTTGTCTGGTGGGTGGTAACTTCTGCCGGGAGCCGATATTATGGCCTACCACCGTGAAAGTGTATGGACCTAGTATTTTGATTTATATATTGTAATAATGTACGTGGCAGTATAATTATCATGAGACCATTTATTAATTTAGGATCATTCATTGCATCAAAATCTAATACATATGAAAATAATATCTACATTTTTTAATTAAATTAATGACCGGTTTGAGTTTATCCAGGCGAGTTCCAAGAGAGATGAAAAATATGACAAGTGTGGAGAGAACATAATTATAACTGTCGGATATAAAAAGGCAAGAATCGCTTTCCTATTGAAAATGGGCAGCGTCTGTTTCCATAAACGCGCGATAATTCTCTTGTGAGACGTTTGTGTTTTTATTTTCGAGTCCAATAATCGCCTACGAGTCCCGCATGGTCATTCTCGCCTTACCCCGAGCGAGAAATTCTTCTCTTGAAAATAGGCGCCTAGAAGTTTGTAAATAATGTCGGGAAAATCCAACATGATCATAAAATGAATAGAAGTGCCGTCTGAATTATAAATGGTATCAGCGCAGGATTTTTATTGGCTGATGTTCTTGATGATTCAGATGTATAAATTATGATATTTTTGTGAAAATTTTAATTTTTTAGTTAAGATTTACGTCATGAGTTTATTTGATATTACTGAGATAGTTACTTGATTAACCAAAGTATCAAGTAGATGCCTGAATTATAAGTGTCGCAAAAGTCCACAGAATAATGACAAATGTACAGGTTTTAAAAAAAAATCTCTTTTTAAATAAATGTTGGTAAAATTAAGAGAAACTGTTGTGAACTAATTTGTTGTGACCATTAACATGACCTGATACTTACCCTCTAAAAAAAATATTATATCTCTATATACGTTTTTCAAGAATTTTCTAATCGAATTACAACACTTAAGCACTTCTTCCACTGAAATCCACATGAGTTAGGAGAGGAGACTTGTGTTCAAATATAAGTGGATTATGTAGATATGTTATGTGACCAATTGACCATCTCTACAGACCGAAACTCCATCGTGAGTCGGAAAGCACGTTAAGCGTTTGGTCCAGCTGTCATTCGTAGATTGCTGACAGTCTTAATGGATATTAAGCCCGTAAGTCTAACTACCAGTTTTAGCGAGGAGTACAATTTTACTTAGTAATTCAGGAAGTCAGATTGGCAGTCGTTCCATGAGAAATACTGATATTTAGCTGAATCCGGTTATACTGAAAGTCGATTTCAATATGCCCTTTATCATCATCATCATCATCAACCTTTTTATCGTCCCACTGCTGGGCGCAGGCCTCCTCTCATACAGAGAAGGATTGAGCGTAATTACCACGATGCGTATGCGGGATGGCGATTTCAGACTTAAAAGTCCAGGTTTTCTCAAGATGTTTTCTTTCACCTTGTAATCAGCCATTGGTGTCCAAGATATACTTAGAAAGTATACAACGTGTAACAAAAAGGGTATATACATACCAAGGGCATGGCATCTTTAGATGATATCAAACGATATCGGAAGGGTTTCAACTCAAAATAAAATACTCAAAAAATTGGTACCAAATTTTCGATTTCGTGTGTTTCTTAAAATCAAATCATAACAAACGTGGCAGCACACTACATACGTTAATAACTACTCGTTACCGGTCACGTTACTTGCCAAAATCCGATAAATGTCTTCAATATCTCTGTGCGACTAGTATGATAATAGCTTATCACAGGCGGTGTTTTTCCTCATAACTTCCTAACATAAAGAGATAGGATTAAAAAACCCTTCTAATATCGTTTGATATCATGTAAAGATGCCATGCCTTTGTTATGTATAGACCCTTTATGTTACAAGTTGTATATAACATAGAAAAGTTACATTGATACTTGCCTGACCTGGAATCCAGCACACTCATACTTGAGAGGCTGGTGTTTTAACCACTAGGCCACCAACTCATCCCCTCTATATTGGAGGCTAAAGGGCTATAGATGAATGATGATGATGATGTAGCCATAGCAGAGGACAATTGTCAAACTAAAATCAAAACATAAATGCCATAATGTGCGAGCGACCGAGTGTATTCCTCCATACGTGAGCACTTGTCAGTAAATGGAAATGAAACTACATCGTGAAATATTTCGTGTGGCTAATTCTACAATAATGTACGAACGTCATATTAATTTTGTGAAATGTCAGGAAAATGCAGGAAATTCAGCCTGTTTCTATTTTAGGAACCACAATATCCTTATAATAGTCAGAAATTCCATTACTGTTATATTTGACGCTTCAAATATTATAGTAATGGAATTTCTACTACTTTATAGCGCATTAACTTAACATGGTGGCCTACCTTTTAATTAAGGGATTAATTCATAAACAATTATTAAGATTAAGAGGCGTTTAATGTGTATGTTAATACAATTAGTGATCTCAACTTAACTTTAAGTAATAGTTGTGAATAAATTGAATGATCTCTGGCTCAATTAATACAACATTTTTTTACAACAGTAGCTATTAGATTCATAACTAAATATTAATATACTCTAAAATAATTGTAAGTGCTAACAGTCAAGTTTATTTAAAAACCCAACGAAATAATTTTTGAACATTTAGCGAATCCAAGCTTAAAAATGTTTATAAGTTTGAAGCCACATAATAATATTCTTGAAGTTTTAACAAGCTGCAACGAGTTACACTGTCGCACATGCCAGCATTCAATTCCAAGTATAGTATATACATAATACTTATAAATTTTTACGGGTATGTACTTTTTAAAGCTCACAAACTAAACTGAATTTAAATTCAGTGCATGTTTTGTTTCTATTTATTTTAGTAAAGGAAAGAAATATTAGTTCTATCAAATGCGTCAGTGCTTGACGTAAATTGATCAATTTTCTTAGGCATGGTGCTGTTAAGTAATGTATCGTTGAAAACAATTCTGGTGTACAGTTTCATTTAAATTTATCTGAGGTTTTATGCCAACTTCAGAAGCGTGGCTCTCCATAACCCCACCCAGTTCCATCAAACCTTAGCTTTGGGCGCTTCTCAGATAAGAAGGATAAAAATACCTCCCGACCATTCATTCCATATCGGTGGAAAATTCGCGACGTCTGTATTTCCCCGTTTTCTCGAATTTTCCGCCTAACGTCTTCCCGGATTTATCTTGTTTACTATCTCGAAAAGTAAATCCTAAATAAATACGGACGGCAGATAGGAATAATTTTCCTCTGTAATTAAGGCCAAGAATCATCACGTCAATTCGTTCGGGTTTAAATTATTCATTGTGGGGAGACTCGGGGAGAAAAAATGATTCTAATCTCTTGATTTTCGGCTTCCGCAATACACGAGATAGCGGCAATGTTGCTAATCTGATAATAAATAACGGTTTCTAAGCGATATTTTCTGAGACAAGAGCTATCGGGGATTTGTGGGTGGTCTTGAAACATCGCTCTTGGTGGGATCAATCCGACTCGGACGAAACTGAACGAGCTATATAGAAATAGGATTCTTCAGAAAACTTTATAGTACTTTTTAACTCCTAGTCTTTATGTATCATATTGTCTTGGTATCATTATATTGTTGTGAGCGTTATTCCTCTCGGCGATATTGTTAGCCTGTTCTTCTGAAATATGCAGAGCTCGGGGCGGTGTCAATGCCAAGTCATAAAAAGTTGCGAGGCGCCCGCTCCAGTTAGCAAACTTTGAATATTAAAAATCAATATAGCATGAAGTTAAACGTGATTCTAATCCAAGAGACATTGTTGTAGTGTCAAGTTTTCTATTGATATACTAAAATAGAGCTGAAATCAAACATGCTAATAAGCCCACAATTCCACTAATTAGTTTTTCATCAGCTTAAATAACCTGATGAAAAACTACGTATTAATTACATAATACCACCGATCTATTACTATATATTGATGTATTTCACAGACATAAAAAGGATAGGATATAAAAAACAATTGAAACTGAACTCCTACAATTTCCCAATGACAACGATCGCGACATACCATCACGGGAACATCGAACACTCAGTGAAAACCAAAAAACATTATAAAAATAATGTGGTTGACCAATCAAACTTGAATCCTATATCCAACACTGTCGTCACAGTTTGAAAGAACAGACAAACGGCAAAAAACATTTTAACAACATCATAAAATCTTTCCACATACTCTTAGAAATGGCTATAAACCTCTTGGAAGCAACTAAAGTAATATTTACGAGCGAACAGATTCATTGTGGTACATTGTGGATGGCGGACAGAGGCACAGAAGGCTGGCTTCGTACAACGAGCAAAAATGCACGCTTAAATGCCACGATTCGCTTCCCTACTTCAATATTTCATAAACAATAACAATTGTATCGAATGCTTACGGCGAGTGCAAGTGTACCCGCGACCAGCAACGTTTGTTTTTCGTTCAAAATCTATTCGTGATCTCATTTCAGTAAATAATGTACAGATCTTAGAAGTATTTATGACACTCTGAGACCAGGGTGTGAGTATTCATAACTATTGGTCTCAGTTCAGTTCTTTAATTTAATTGGTCCTCTCGTGTCTGTCTTTGTTGTATGTGTGTCTTTTAGTCTGAGTAAATCTGTCAAACCTCAAAACTCTAAATGATTCTAAAGTAAGGAAAGAAAATTCTTTCCTTCCTTTATTTGTCCCAAAAAGTGCATGCAAAACTAAGATTATATTTATAATAAAAAAAGCGCCGGCAATGAAGTAGCGCCGTTTGAATAATTATGACAAGTGTGGTTACGGTATTCATTATTAGAGCGTGTCGAGAGGTCTGTGAGTCTATTTCGATTTGAACGAAGTCATCCTTCTGTAATAAAATACACTGTGATGTCGCGTCATGTTTTCATTATGTTAAAATAAAAGTTGTTGTTCTCCAGGGAAGCTACAGTTAGTTATTGATAGAACGATGCAGCGAACAGAACATCTTCTTTTTTTGAACACTGCTAGGTGAGATTGTCGGCTTAGTTGGTTGGTCTTGTACCTGTGATACGAGTCTGTAGTTTGCGGCTTGTCATTTGGTTCTTGTGTATAGTATTTACATACGTCGTGAGTTATGCATTAAGTCAAAGACCAGGGTTAAACATAATAATTGATGTCGTACTCTATATTTGCAATTTATGTTCTGACACTAGCTAGCTGGCTTTAATTTATAATATGTTTGTGCCTTAGGAACGTTTAAAGATGAAAATCGTTTCGAAAGTCTGTTAACGAAGCAAAATTGGTGTGTTTTAAAATATACCACAAAAGCAAATTAACCCCACTAAAGTGAAACATATTAACATAATCTGAATCCCCTGCGAGAAATAATATATATTTCCATATCTAGAACTGCGAAAAGAAAAAGTATATATCAGCTGCTTATCTGAGCCGTAACTCGCGAGGGTCGACAGAAGGAACGACGGTGTGGTGCTCCTAAATAATAGGATGGAGGAAGGTACACGTTCACTTAGTTTTATGAAAATGGTCGGCTTCGAAGGTTTTTTGGTTTCCGTGAGTGTGCGAATGAGGCCTTTGGGAACTCGAGATTAATTACTGTAAGCTGTTGATGGTTTAAATCGTTCATTGTGCCAGTTAGTTGAGCTCTGGGGATTCCTTTTGGAGATGTGAAATGTTGACGTGGACTTTATTCTACTACAATACTTCAATTTGTTTTCTGAAAGTAGTTCTTTCACCTTCATCAAAATTATTACTCTATCTAATTCATCATCATCATCTCCGCGTTTAGTCCCGTTTGCATCCGCGGCTCTCCCGTCGGAGTCCGGGGTCCGCTTTCTTGCTCATTCTCCTCCTTTTCGCGCGATCTTTAGCATCCTGTCGTATGAGATTGTTGGCACGCATGTCATCTCTTACAACGTAAAGCCAGCACTTCTTTGATCTACCTCCTCTAACTAATTAAAGAAAGGTATTTTTTGCCTACACTACTACACTACTGACAATTCTGCTTTGGTTATGCGTTTTCCCCCCATAGAGTGTCAACAAAATTGCGATATATCCTCCGAAAGTTTTCTTCCCATGAACGTATCCGCCCTTCCTTCCAACATCCATACAGGATGTACTGATAAGAGGTAATCACCACTCATATAGACCCAATTGCAAGTTTAACCCTCCTCAGCCGTCTTCCGGGTGTGCACCTTTGAAACTCCATGCTCAAAGGAAGAGATTAGTATTCTTTCCGGACCCCTTCGAATCTGAGGGGTGTCATCAACTTGTTAATATGAGAAGTACTTCGTGAAATCTTTTCGAGGTCTGAACTGTTCGTCTTTGAAATATAGATACCTAAGTAGAGTTCATATTAGCACGGGTACAGTTATGGAATACCTTGGGAACATTTCAATGGATTCCATTGGAACCAGGACATTATTCTGAATTAAACCTGTACTGTCTGAAGGCCAAAAATCGTCTAATTTAAATCGCAATCTCATCTCAAAGAATAATGATTGTCAAAAACTTGTCAAAAATGTTGAAAAATTGATTATGTTTTTGACAGATTGAGAGTAAGATTACAATGCGAACGTTCTTAAAAATACGAGTTTGCGGAATTGCCCCTAAGATGTACATTTTACTTCATTCAAACAGCAGAAAATCTGAGGATTTCGTAGAAAAACTAGGATAAGATTTATTGGAGTCTAGTGGCGTTCAGCTAGGTAGATAATTTATTGAAATCAGAAATGTAGGTAAATGTAATTTATTGAAGTTACTCGTACCTTCCTTGTAAATATTCTCGGTGAACATAAATGTTTTACAGATTATCAACATCAGTTTCAATTGATTTAATTCAAGACCTGAAATCGAAGATCTAGAAACCAATTATTATTTACATCCACTTTATCTAAAACCACATTTTTTACAAAGAGTTCCAACCAATGATTGATTCGTTCAAAATAAAAATCCTGAAGCGATCAAAGACTTAATTTTCTAGAGCAAAAACTTGTTACAGACCTTTACGTAATCCGAAGCTTTGTGGGCGCAAAAAATTAAATTATTCGCTCAAGGAAAGCGCCGGGGACAAATAAAACTTGGTCCCAGTAAAGTATGAATGTTTGATAACAAAAAAAAAAAAAGTTTTGATAAAATCCCGCAGACCACAATGCTTGCAATCGAACTGCGGTCTTTGACAAGTTCCCGGTACTTTTAGTGAGTTTGTCGCCACATTTAGTTATATTATTCAGTTTTATTTTACTGCATAAATGTGAGAAATACTGGATTTTAACTGCATATTGTTGTGTGCGAATTCTGTTGCGGTTCGTGTTTTGTATTTCCTCTGCTGTGTTTACAACTGTTTTGTAGTTTTAATCCGGTAAATTGTTTCGGGAAAACAGTGAAATAACAATAGCGTTACGCCAAAAAACATTTGAACAATGCTGAATAGACTCGTATACAAATATAATGAAGCGTTGTAATATTAAACATGACTAGGGACATGTAATCCTATCGGTATCAAAACAAATTTAAATTTTATCACTAGACATCGCAAACATGTCGTAAAATATGCAAATTTTAATTGATAAAGTGATTTGTAAAAATTGAAAGCAATAAATTGTTTGGAAAATATTGTTATCGATGTGTCAACGAGCGTAGTCAGTGGGCAGGCGAGTTTATCAATAACCGCACATAGCCGCGTCGCGCCAAGCCGCGCCGAACCGCGTCGGGCCGGCGATAATCGCGTAAAAACGTCAGAGTAACAAATTGATAGCCATCGGGATATAGGGATGCTACACGGAAATGATCGAGTACGTGAACTTGAACGGCGGATATTTTGTCTGCAGATTTCGGATACGGATATGTTGTCACAGTGGCTTAAAATATTGGTGGAACTTGTGATAGAATACAGTTTTGAAGAAGTTTTTGGGTACAATTGATATCAGGAAGCCGATTGTTATATATAGTTTAAGTACTACTAGATATAGTCTAAAGAAAAACTCTTCTTAGTCAAAGATGCTTACTTCATTGGTCAAAGGTGTCTATGTAAATATAGACATTGCTTTCACGTATGTGGCAGCCGGTCGTGCGTAGTGATTACCTGGGTAGATGACATTTATTTATTTATTTATTGATATATAATAAAGGTACGCCAACAGCTTTTGTATATAAATTAACAAATAGAGTTGTTATGAGTAAAAGGCTTATACAGTTGCCAATAACAGGTGATCACGAACATAAGTAGTGAATTAAACTAAATAAATGTAAGTACTAATATTATGTGGAAATAAACTATAAAAAGATAATAACAAAACTAAAATTAAACCAACATGAGATCAAAAATTAGACTAAAACTTATAATACTTAAACTAAGAAACTTACAAAATTAAATAAAAAGAATTACTTAATACAATCAAGAAAATGGTTGCAAATATACAGGAATAAACAGATACAACCATGGAGCAAAGATACAACTATTATTTTGAAGCTTTTGACTTACAATTGAAGGCTTAAAGGTTTTCATAGTGTTGTGGTATATATCAACATCTGGGTTTGATTTTATGAAGCAATGACATGAATATATTATCCAGCTACCTAAATTATAATTCCTGATATGTTCAAACCGTTTACAGTACTACGAAGATGTACACATCAATATCAGCTATTATTGTAGTAATAGATGTGGCGATCGTCAAAAACATCTATCATGTCTAAGTGTTGGTATAAATGCATGTGAGCATGTGTAACTTAGCGATATTCTATTCTTACGCTCCACTTGATGTAGAGTTACTGCCACCTTCAGTCTAAACACAATATTACTAACTCATCGATAATTTCAATTGACGTATAATGTCTATGAGAGCTTAAGTCTTTTCTCTCTATTTCGTCCTAGCCCATTGTCATTTCAGGTCTGTAACTCGAAAACGTATGCAGATGAAACTCCCTGCACCTGTTGTGTATATACGACGCACTGGTGCGTAAATGGGATAATCATCTGGGAAAACGCTTATGTTATTCAGAATATGAACTATTTTGTAAATATTAAGAGCTAAGCCAGCTTATGTTAGTCTTCTTCTCTTCTTCAGCCTATAGACGTCCACTGCTGGACAAAGGCCTCCCTCAAGGCTCTCCACGCTGACCGGTCTTGTGCTGCCCGCATCCATCGGCTTCCCGCGACCTTCACCAGGTCATCGGTCCACCTTGTTGGGGGCCTCCCTACGCTGCGTCTCCCAGTACGTGGCCGCCACTCCAGAACCTTACTGCCCCATCGGCCATCGGTTCTACGAGCAATGTGCCCTGCCCACTGCCACTTAAGTTTAGCGACTCGCAGAGCTATGTCGGTGACTTTGGTTCTTCTGCGGATCTCCTCATTTCTGATTCGATCACGCAGAGAAACTCCTAGCATAGCTCTTTCCATTGCCCTTTGTGTGACTCTGAGCCTTCGTATGAGGCCCATTGTGAGCGACCACGTTTCAGTTCCGTAAGTCATCACTGGCAACACACACTGGTCAAAGACTATAGTCTTGAGACACTGTGGTATCTTGGACGACGAGAAGATGTAGCGTAGCTTCCCGAACGCTGCCCAACCGAGCTGGATTCGCCGAGACACCTCTTTCTCGAAGTTGGACCTACCTAGTTGGACTGTTTGTCCCAGGTAAACATACTCGTCAACAACTTCGAGTGCAGAGCAACCAACTACAATTGGAGTGGGTGCGACATGAGAGTTCGACATGATCTTCGTCTTATCCATGTTCATTTTTAGACCCACTTGTTGGGAAGCTCTGCTGAGGTCATTGAGCATTTTGCCCAAGTCTTCCAGGGTCTCAGCCATGACCACGATATCATCTGCGAAACGGAGATTAGTGATGTACTCGCCGTTGATGTTGATGCCAAGTCCTTTCCAGTCCAGGAGCTTGAAGACATCTTCCAACGCAGCAGTGAACAATTTAGGAGATATGACATCTCCTTGTCTCACTCCACGCTGCAGTTGGATTGGTTTCGAGTCCTGATCCTGGAGACGGACTGACATGGTGGCGTTTTTGTACAAACACTTTATCACCTCAATGTATCGATGGTCAATTTGGCACCGCTGGAGAGACTGTAGCACCGCCCAAGTCTCAATCGAATCGAAGGCCTTCTCATAGTCCACAAACGCCAAGCATAGTGGTTTGTTATACTCCTCGGACTTCTGTATAACTTGCCGCAGCGTATGAATGTGGTCTATGGTGCTAAAGCCTTTTCGGAAGCCTGCTTGTTCGGGAGGCTGGAAGTCGTCGAACCTGCGAGCGAGACGATTCGTGATGACCCTAGAAAACAGCTTGTAGACATGGCTCAGGAGGGATATCGGTCTGTAGTTTTTAGGAGGGTATTGTCACCTTTTTTGAAAAACAAAACCACCACGCTCCTGTGCCACGCCTTAGGCGTTTCGCCTTTAAGAATGACGGAATTAAATAGCTTCTGAAGCGCTTTAAGAACCGGTTTGCCACCCGCTTTCAGAAGCTCAGCCGTAATTCCATCATCTCCAGCCGCCTTATCGTTCTTGAGCTGTTTCAGGGCCATACCAATCTCGTACAGGCTGACGTCCGGGATATCGTCGGTGTAGTGTCGGGTTAGTCTGGCTCTAGGATCATTAGCCAGGCTTACAACAGGTGCGTGTGTTGATGTGTATAACTCTCCGTAGAATTTCTCAATCTCACCCAAAAGCTCGGGCTTGGAAGTGACGATCCTACCATCCCCAGTCTTCAGCTTCGCAAGTAGACTCTGTCCAACAGACAATTCTCGTGCGAACACTTTGGAGCCTTTGTTCCGCTCGATAGCATCTTTAATACAATTTGTATTAAATTGGCGTATATCGCGAGTCAGAGACTTTGAGATTTGTCTGTTAAGGCATCTGATACGCGAAGCGTCATCAGGGGATTTTAAGATCACCTCCCGTCTTTCTTCCATTAGCCGGCGGGTGGGACCGGAGATCTTCTTCTGTCCTTTTGAACGGAGGGTTTTGTAGAACTTAGACCCTTCCGTTTGGAGAGTTTCCACAAACCTGTTGTTGTAGTTGTCCACATCTACGCATTCACCGAGGCATTCGAAGCGGTTTTGTAGTTCGATCTGAAAGCTCTCGGGGTTTTGGAGTTGTGTTGACGCTGGACGGAGCGTAGACTTCATAAGTCGAGAGCGTTCGAGCCTAATGTTGAGGTTCAAGATGCCTCTAACAATACGGTGATCACTCCCGGTTTTAACCGCATGGATCACGGAGACATCGTTGAACACTTGCCTTCTTGTTGACATTATGAAGTCCATCTCGTTTTTGGTCTGACCATCGGGGCTGAATGTTAGTCGGTACATTATTATTCGTCATTATTAGATTCGTCGTGTTCCGGCATGATGTCTGGTGAAGACGACTTCCGAGTGACCCGCCCTCCGTACGAACGGAGGGCGGGTCTGAGCAATTGTCTTGCGATGTGTGCCAGGTATGATACGCCAAATGCTGTTGTGTCGGGAGTTTGGTCGTAAAGGGTCTCCAGTTCAATCTCCCTCTGGCGCAGCATCGTTGGTCGTGTTGTTGGTTGTAACATTGCATCACCTCGTTCAACTGCCGTCTTCCTTCCTATTCACTCAGATTTTTAAGTTAATAGGCTCTTATTAAATTAGAACGCTTTACCATCAACGATTACATCACTGCTTACCATCAGGCGGGACTGCGGTCAAGCACTAGTTTACATTTATTTAAAAAAAAATACACTGTGTTATCCAACACTTACTTCATGAAAGAATACCAAAACATTTTTATGTAAAACTACTCTAACTTTAATATCCGACACGTCACATCCTTAACCGCACCAGCTTGGATTTATGACGTCATTTGACATCAAAAACTCACTAAAAATATTCGGATACTATATCTACTTGAAACGGCGAGACACCTGAGCACATCCCTAATCACAGCTCCGCGGATTTATGCCGCAATCTGACGAATAGACCATAGAGTGACGTGACGAGTGTTTTTATCACCAAGGCTAATACTCCAACGCTGTCACATATATTTGAGAGCCACATAAACGTACATCTTCGCTGATAGAGTATTGTTTGGATGGATTGCGCAGTAAATCGTATTTACTTGGCGATTCCGAGATGAATGGTTTTGTTGTTTATATTACTAGTTTTGGGGAAAAAGTGTTGGATGTTCATGTTTTTGTCTATATTCTTGGGTAATCTGAGTTTTATTTTATTATTTAGACTATTTAGTTTTATATGCTGTGCAATACAAAAATGAAAAATGAATGAATGAATAAATGTGTTATTTTGTATTGCCTTCGGATTGTGATGAGAAAGCGGTCGCTTCACGGAAAAAAATCGAAGTTTAGCCAAAATCAGCTTTTAGACTGGTAAAGCAGACCCCAGACTCCAAAGCTGAAAAAGCGTCATATGCGATTGGGATTAACGCTGAGATGATGATGATGATGACTATTTAGTTTTTATAGGGAATAATCTCTGAAATTAGTTGGATTTGTTAAAAGTTTCATAGGCTCAAGGTCACACAAAGGGTGACGGAAAGAGCTATGCTCGGAGTTTCTCGGCGTAATCGAATCATAAATGTAGAGGGGAATCAAAATCATTGACAAAGCTATTCGAGTCGCTAAAATTAAGTGGCAGTGGGGGGCACATTACACGTAGAACCGATGGCCGATAGGGCAGTAAAGTTCTGGAGTGGCGATTACGTACCGGAAGACGCAGCGTAAAGAGGCCCCCAACAAGGTGGACCGATAACCTGGTGAAGGTCGCAGGAAGCCCATGGATGCGGTCAGCATAAGACCGGTCTATGTGGAAAGCCTTGCGGGAGGACTTTGTGCAGCAGTGGACCTCTATATATATAGGCAGGCTATTTAACATCACGTCCGTTTAAGTGAAAAAATGTAATAGCGCAGACGATGCGATGCTGATGGTTTGAAGAACAAGACACCTGAATATTAATAGCTAAACAAGTTATATTGCTATTAATTTTGTTCATAAATCTGATAACATTGTTTTTAATGTGACTTATCCACTGCTACGTACCGTGTCGTGGATTTATATTTATACGTTATAATATGATAAAAATCCGTAAGAATCTGTAGTTTAATAATGCATCATCATCATCATCATCATCAACAACCTTTTTTTATCGGCCCACTGCTGGGCACTTTAATAATGCATGTAACCTAGTAATTAAGAAAATACCTATTTGGTACACAAACGTACTCTTGCTGTCTTTTTTTGACAGCTCTTATGATCAATAATGTTTATGTAACTGATGAGAAGGACAATATTATGTAGGTACATTAAGATTTTACATGAAAATACAAAGTTTACACCAAAATAACAGCTCACAACACTATGTCTAATAACCATTCCCACTTTCGGGGCTCTATTTATCAAATATACTTACTTTAAGCACCGCGACAGTACTTATCAGCTGTGAGATATTATACTGTTATATTCTGCTGAAGTTTCGTTAGTATAATACATCAGTTAAGATAGTTAGTCAGACAACTGAATGGAAATGGTATTACGTTTAGTAGGGTAACTAAATTGCGTGGTTTTTGTTTACCTATACATAGTTATTTACTTAACATTTTGGTGTGTGATAATGTAGTAATAAGTTAGCATTATAATAATTCTATAAACCGATTGAAATGTTAATATTTTTACTGAAAAATTTATGTTGTCGGAAGGGATCCCAAGAGAAGGACGGATTACCCTGTGAAAGCCACAGGAATCCGCTTAGATGTGGGAAGCACAGAACCTGTCTTAGTGGCGTGCTATGGGTAGGCGTATCTCCAGCAGTAAAAGTATTTTAGCTAAAGTTTATGAATGTATAAGATAAAATATAATCGTAAAAATGTAATCAACCTGAACACGACCACACAATAACAGTAAAAATAATCGCTTGAGAAGGAAATCCTGTTATGTAATCCTTGTGATATTATGCCTAGCCGCCATTTTATTAATTGGACATACTAGCTTAACTATACTTAGACAGCCGGCGCTTGTTTTCTCGTTCTGCAACTAAGAATGGTAATAAAAGTAAAAGATATCTTATCCTTTTTCCTTTTATGTGTGTAAAAGATGAGAATCCAGTCTTAATCGGGTCTAGCGCACCTGTAAGCAAGCACTAACAAGCTCGGTTTCAAATGTAATGGCGTCGTAACACGGGCCATGTCTTTATTACCTACTTCTCTTTATAATCTTGCTTATAACAATGTGCAGTATTTTCTAATAACTAGATATACTTGTAAGCTAAGAAGATTTTATTTTTGCTTTGTTGCAAATTGTATCCCAGAGTTGTGACCAACCTCCTCACAATGGTTGCATTTTTTATTTAAATTCAAAAACATTTCAGTCACAAGAATATTCTTTCCTCTGTACTTTAGACAACCTTCCCGGGTTCTTTGAAGTATAGAGGAATGAAGAACCATGCGTCTCCGATCTGGACACATTCCATTGGCGTTCGAGTATCTTATAAAGTTTCTTGATACCCTAAACTGTTTGATTTGTAACACGAGGGAGGACACTTACCACAATTTGATGGGGTGTGCTCGGATTGACAGATCGTCAATAGAGAATATACATAATTATGTGAATGACATATGTACCATTTTTCTGCTCTCTAGCCACATCCTGATATATGCAGACGACACTGTTATCTGGAGTCATGAGAATTATTAGGCCACAACAAATACGACTGCTGAAAAAGCACTATGCGAGAAAATGTTCTGGTTGACTGGCCACAGCCTCAGACCTTTCCTACTGCCACCAGTAAACTCAATGGTACTCAAAGCAGATGTATGTGTGACCAGTGACCCCCTAATGCGCATGCCCTTCAGTATCCCGAGCTCCGGTCGTTAAATATCTAAGCCTACAGGTTGACGACTGTTTATTTTGGCGCTACCACTTTGAGACTACCCGCGCGGGTCCGAAAACTTTTATATGTTTCCAAAAAAATATTGATTGTCGGCCCATGGGGAAGTTCTAAATATAGCTTACTATGCTCTTTGTGAATCTATCATAACGTATAGTATTACAACCCTGGGGAGGAGCAGCGAAGACTGATTACACAGAGATTGTAGAGGTAGAGCGGACATGGACAGAAAACTTGTTAGCGTTCCCACCCAATCATGGAATGGAGTGCAAGGTACTAAGGAGTTAAACTAATCATTTTAGACTGAATATTAACTAGTATAGGGGAGCTAAACTATGTTATTTATAACTCACACACTACACACCTCTTTTTTTGTTCTGGATAGAATATCATCAAATCTCTCGACCTCTCCCGCTCTGAAAACCCACCCGTGTTTCTTCACTTGCCTTTGCGTCAGAGTTTCTTTTTTAACTAATCCGCAATCCTGACCCAGGAGGCGTCGGTCTTCGTGGACCCCGTCACGATGTGCTGACATCTCTTTGAGGCGCGGGTGAAACACGACGCGCCGTCGACCCGGGTCTGGTCCTTACCGGGCGGCGGGAGATCACCGTCGATCACCGCTGCGAAGACCCGGCGGTGCTCTACCCAAGCTGGGCAGACCTCTAACGTATGCTCCCCTTTGTCTTCAGGGCGATCCAAACAATTGTGACACCCTGGCGTTTACTGGGTTTTTTTTTTTTTATAATTCCATTTTATGATTTCCCATCCCGGAAATATAAAGGTAGTAGAAATAGGTGTTCAGAGGTGAGCGTTGATTCTGAGACATGTGGTATAAAAAAGGAGCATCTTTCTACCTGTCAGATGTCATGTTTAATGTGTTACTGCCCAACAATTGATGTCTGGATGTTGTATTTTTTTCTAGTTGTGCAATAAACTGCTTGTAAGATGCTGGGTTTTGGGACGTCATATATATATTATATAATTTAAATGATATATTAAATAATTTCTTTCTCGGTGGTAGGCCATAACATCGGCTGACGGCAGAAGTAACCACCCACCAGACAAAGTCTTACCGCCAAGCGATTCTTCATATTCGTCTGGTAAAGCCCTACGAGGGACGGGTCTAAGCAGTTGTGTCGCTATGTGTGCCGGGTACGTTGCGCCAAATGTTGTCGTGTCGGGAGATTTGTCGTGGAGGGCCTTCAGATCAATCACCCTCTGGCGCAGCATCCTTGTTCTTGTTGTTGGGTTTAACATTGCATCACCTCGCTCAATTACCGTCTTCCTTCCTATTTACTCAATTTTTTTGAATGCATGGACTCTAAATAAACTAGCGCGCTTTACCATCAACGATTGCATCACTGCTTACCATCAGGCGAGATTGCAGTCAAGCACTAGTCTATAGTTTTAAAAAAATACTTTACCTACAATAAAGTGTCACCACAAAAGTAGTTATATTCGTATCAGCTGCGTTCTGCGCCGGTCGTAAACTTGAGTAGGGAAGGATTACTTGCCTTTAACGGCAGAAGATGGCCTGACAAGGTGGCATTATAATTATAACAAACCAAACATTAAATGAAAAAAACTGTAGTTGAAGAGTACAAGAGTATTTCCTCGTTTGACTTATTTTTGTAACCTTTCGTTTGGACCTCAGCAGTAATAGGATTTTCTAAAATAAAATCATTATATTTACCACAGTCAGTTGTAAACCATAAGACAGCCTCATTGGTGTAGCGGTAGCGAACGCGGCCGCTGAGGAGGCGCGGTTTTGATCCCCGCACAGTGTAAATATGAATATTTGCAGTGGTCTGGTCATGCGTCGGTAAGCGCGTTAAGCCGTTGGTCCCAATTGCCATACGAATATCTAGTGGCAGTCGTTACAGGTTGTTGGAGCCCTCAAAATTCCAACAATTGGTCTAGCTGCAAAGCTTCGATATCGCCTTCGGGTTGTGGAGGTCAGACGGCAGTCGCTTCACGGAAAATATCGAAGTTTAGCAAAAATCAGCAATTAGACTGGTAAAGGGGCTGTGTTTTATAACTTTGACGCCCATCCCAAATAAGCAATCACCATAATCAATCTATCCGTACATTTCCTCTCGGGATTACAGGCGTGGACTTTTCTAATGCCATATGTAGAAAGAAATCCTTGGCACCAGAACTAGTACTCGCTATAAATTATCAGGACAGGGATATTAGAAATATATTCAAACAGATACCCACACGGATCCGTTAATTCCAGTATTTAGCATATATAACACATTATTGTCGTGGTAGTAATCTCTCGCTGAAGTCTCGCTCCACAGTCTCTTCATTAACATGCATGCGGAAGACATTAATTAGTATAGAGAGATAGGGCGTTTTATATTTTACTAGCGGCCATGCGCGACTTCGTCCGAGTTTTTTTTTATTGCTCCGCTCCTATTGGTTGCAGCGTGATGTTATATGGCCTAAAGCCTTCCTGAATTAATGGGCTATCTAATGCAAAAGAATTTTTCAAATCGGGCCCGTAGTTCCTGAGATTAGCGCGTTCAAACAAACTCGACTTCAGCGATATACAACGTGTAACAAAAAGGGTATATACATACCAAGGGCATGGCATCTTTAGATGATATCAAACGATATCGGAAGTGTTTCAACTCAAAATAAAATACTCAAAATTTTGGTACCAAATTTTCGGTTTCGTGTGTTTCTTAAAATCAAATCATAACAAACGTGGCAGCACACTACATACGTTAATAACTACTCGTTACCCGTCACGTTACTTGCCAAAATTCTATAAATGTCTTCAATATCTCTGTGCGACTAGTATGATAGTAGCCTATCACAGGCGGTGTTTTTCCTCATAACTTCCTAACATAAAGAGATAGGATTAAAAAACCCTTCCAATATCGTTTGATATCATGTAAAGATGCCATGCCTTTGTTATGTATATACCCTTTATGTTACACGTTGTATATTAGTATAGATATCTATACTGATTTCTTCATCACGCCTAATTTTTCACAGAGGTATATTTTTAACGTTGGTACAGATGACAGCAGCTCAAGCTACCCGAAACTGTCAAATTCAATCAAAATTGAGCCTTAATGATTTAGCGATAAAGTTGAAAATTGAATAAGGAAATTTGACAGACTAGTGACTAGATGTGTTGTCGTGTGTACATTCGCATTTTGCTAAATTTGTGTCAAAGGCTTTTGGTTTAATTAGCCATTTTATTGGCATATTGACACGACAAACTGACGTAGCTCGTTAATTTGTTTCAAAAATATTTTCCTTGAACATACATTCTAAATCTATACTTTAATCTGTACTAATATATAAAGCTGAAGAGTTTGTTTGTTTGAACGCACTAATATCAGGAACTGCTGGTCCGATTTGAAAAATTATTTTTAAATTGGATAGTGCATTAATCCAGGAAGGCTTTAGGCCATATAACATCACGCTGCGACCAATAGGAGCGAATCATATAAAAAAAACATATCGCAACCTGCGCGGGTGAAACCGCTAGGCGCAGGTAGTTTGGATCTATAGACAATATCTAACGGACGGTTAGCGCAGTGGTTATGCTATTAACTGCTGCGCTGCGTGTCGCGGGTTCGATTCCCGCACGGAACAAATATTTGAATGACCAACAACTACTTCTTCCGGGTCTGCCTGTTTATGTATGTGAGTTTATATGTATGTAAAGGCACCCACGATACAGGAGAAATTTCTAATGTGGGGTAACGTTTTTTTTTAACAGTGTTGATGCGAGGTTTTATCAACGGATCCAATTTTTGATAAAATTATGGAAGGAGCTTGATGTGTACTTAGGTGCGGACTAAGAATACATTGTACCCTTTTCGCTGAGCCGCAAGCAGCACTCCAGTATGTTTTTACTACAAAATACACAAAGGAGATCTAAGCAATATTTAATTTTTAGTTGTTCATCTTTTTTTATGGAGCTCTGGGGATTTGGGAACACTGTAATAAGTAATATAGTGCATGAAATAGGTATTGTACTTACATAACGTGTTTAGCGGACATGACTGCCTAAAATAATACTCGTACTTCATACGCGCTTGTATACTAATATGTGACCTAGAAATCGAGGTCAAACTGGAATCGGGTAATAGAACACGTCATAATAGTTATCAGTTAAAAAGGTAGAACAGTATTTAAAAAAAAAGGTTTAAATTTCTTCAAAAATCTACACCGCAATCATTATGAGATTCTGAATAATGATTCTGTAAACACGTGTCTGAAATGTAAAGAGAACGGATGCAGCTTGAAAGAAAGTGACAGTTTTAGCCTAACTAAATATTTTATGCGAATGCTAGCGTACTATGTGAGTTTTGCACATAAATACTAAATACGAAAGTATTAATTTCCTCTGATAAAATACATAATATAACGTGGCCTATCAACCGATTCCGGTTTGACGTCGACTACTGCGACATTTTCTGGGCTGATTTTAATTGTTTACCTATTTATTTTCTCTTCTTCTCTTACATATACCGTCTATATTTATTGATTTACTGTCTAGAAGTATGGTATGTTAGAAGTGTTTTTTTTTTAATGATTATGACCTCTATACCTACTTTCGGTTCTTATAATTTTGTCTGTTCATCATATGTATGCACATAAGTTTAAATGAATATAAAATTCAGTTTTTAGCAAGTCCGCTAAAGACTTGTCTTATATACAGGGTGTATCTGACATCGTAACGCAAACTTCGCGAAAAGGCTAGGCCGCATGCCACTAATAAAATTATGATAGTCATTTATGTCGTTAATGAACGGTTACAGAATACACACTGTTTAAAAAAAAGTGTCGGCTTGGCTTTTGAACGTTGCAAGCGTGCCGCCGTGCGGGTTTGTAGGTATGACGTTGATCCCTGATGTGAACTCTATTAAATCAGCTGATAAGATAGTTTTTCGGGTTTTGTTTTCATTGCGCTTTTTTATGTAATTAGCGAATTATTTAATTTTTACTTTAAAATATTATTGGGTTATAAAAGTATAGTAATTGTGAACGGTCTGAAGTGAAAAAAAACTACATATATTTTTTTTAAATCATGAAAAAGCCGACGAAAAATTCCACCACTGGGGGGCTCAGAATCATGTACTGGATCCATGGTACTCGTTTGTGCGTCGATGTCAGATACACCCTTTATGTAAAATAACCTTTTGTGTTTCTATTTATTTATATAGTTTGTTAGTAACTAGTATTCGACGGCATGGTTGGCGTAGTGATTAAATGTTTGACTGCTCCGCTGCGTGTCGCGGGTTCGATTCCACACGGAACAAATATTTGTATGACTTACAAGTAGTTGCCCTGGGTCTGGCTGTTTGTGTATGAGAGTTTATAAACGCACCCACGAAACAAGATAAACTGTGGGGCTACATAAAAAAAAATGTAAGTTAATTGTGAGAGATTATGAAAATATTTTATGTATCTAATGAAATATAGGAAAACAAGCACAGTTTAGACTTCTAAGAGTTATAACATTTTGATTGTAATCGCATAACAAGTCAAAAAAAAAAGTGCCGTTTTTATTTTTTATCTTTCATACATATGTATAAGTTAAATTAGCATGACCTTCAGGAAGGTTCCATTACAACACAATTAATAATGATATTGGCATAAACTAAATAGAAACTGACCCTATCTCACAACGACCCATATCTATTAATATCTAATTGACATTTCAATTAACTAATGATGTATATATTCAACGATCGTATCTCTTAACCATAATCGCACATACATTACGTAGGTATACAGGGCAGAATACATTTGCAATATAATAAAACGCGCATCGGAGCGTCGTGCAATTTAACTAACACTCCGCGAATATTATGATAATTTGGAAAGGGGATTATATGCCAGTGTTTGCATAATTCAACGATGCTGTGTTTGACGCTGCTGTATTAACCCAATTACTTGATAGGTGTGTTTTCTATGCTTTTTATGGTCCCTCAGTTCCATTACCCTTATAGTTTTGTCGTGGTAGTGCCGGCTTACCTTTCAAACGGTTAGTGATGAAAACATGAAACTTAGCGTGTGTATTTACTACAAAGTGTGAGATAGTGTCCCATAGTTCGTGTGTGGAGTACTGCAGCCACATTTGGGCTGGTGCTGCCAAGTGTCACCTGGCCACTTTGGATTCAGTGGTGAGACGTGCAAAGAGGCTGATTGGTGACCCTAATCTAACTCGAGTTGGTCTCCAAAGCCTAGAGCACAGGCGTAGAGTAGCCAGCCTTTCGGTGTTCTATAGGATGCATTTCGGGGAGTGTGCGAAGGAATTGCATGATTTAATTCCCCATCCCGTTCCACCAGCGGACGACCCGTCGTACGGCTGGTTTCCACCCTTACGTTGTTAACACCACTACGATCCGGACGAAGCGTTTCGCCTCCTCTTTTTATACCGCGTACATCGAGGGACTGGAACAATTTGCCAGCGGCGGTGTTTCCGTCGGACTACAATTTGAGTGTCTTCAAGGCTAGAGTGAATAGGCTCTTAATGAACTAGTGCGCTTTACCATCAACGATTGCGTCACTGCTTACCATCAGGCAGGATTGCGGTCAAGCGCTGGTTTATAATATGTAAAAAAAAAAAAATAGTATGGGATATTATCACATAGGTCTTACTGAAATTTCGAGAGGTTGCCTAGACGATTATTAGGTTTAGGTATCCGTTTGCGAGATATTCGACTTTAAAGCGTTTTGTTTTCAGTAGTACGTCTATGTCCTATAAAAGCCTCTAAAAGCTAAACAGTTTGTTAGGAAAATCTGAAAAAAACGTACACGATGGTAGTCCATGTGATAAACTTTTAAAGAAAACTAAACTAGCAGAGTTATAGAGGCTTCAATGGAGGCCTTCATGCACAAGTCCGACTCGCAATTGTTTATGGAAGCAATTTATGTTTTAAGGCTGATTTACACGGTGTAATTTAATTGCCTATGGCATACCATAAAATTGATGCAATAAATCATGCATCGTCTAAATAGTGTTTAGAAAATGTAACTTTTATTGTTGCTTCAACTTAATTGAAGCCATAGGCAATTAAATTGCACCGTGTAAAGCGTTCTTTATTGTGGAACGCGGATATTGTGATCTATATAATTTTTAGTTTAATATCGTTGATGTTACTTGCAGCCATATGTTACAATATTTGATTAAGGAAGTTCAGTACACCCTGGTTAATCAGACATGCTATCAATTTACCACAAATGCTAAGCATACAACATTCCAGATATAATCTTGAACTACATAATACATATATTAGGGTCATGTAAATTAGTGTCGAAAATAGTCTTTTGAGTGAAGAACTACATATATTGTGGTGGACCTCTCTTGTCAGAGAGATTTGCTTGAAAACACTTGGGTATTGAAAAAATTCCACTTTGACTTTCCCATTTTTTTTTTATTCATAGAGGTAAACATCATCATCATCATAGCTTTAGTAGCTTTTTAGCTTTGGTCTGGGGTCCGCTTTACCAGTCTAACTTTTGATTTTGGCTAAACTTCGATATTTTCCGTGAAGCAACTGCCGTCTGACCTCCACAAGCCGGAGGCGATATCTAAGCATTGCAGTTAGACCAATTGTTAGACTTTTGAGGGCTCCAACAACCCGTAACGACTGCCACTAGATGTTCGTATGGCAACCGGGACCAACTGCTTAACGTGCTTTTCGAGGCACGACCAGACCAGTGCAAATATGCATATTTATGCATACAAATATTTCCACTGTGCGGGGATCGAATCCGCGCCTCCTTGCGCAACGGCCGCGTTCGCTACCAGTACGCTATAGAGGCTGTCATAGACACGTCCTCCGTCTTTCGTCGTCCGTGTGACGTCTTCCGTGGCGCAGCGGTCAACACGCCTGCCTGCAATTTGGAGGCCCCGGGTTCGATCCCCGGCCAGGTCATGATGGAAAACGATCTTTTTCTGATTGGCCTAGGTCTTGGATGTTTATTTATATATGTATCTATTATAAAATATATAGTATCGTTGAGTTAGTATCCCATAACATAAGTCTCGAACTTTGGGACTAGCTCAATCTTTGTGATGTGTATTATTTATAGAGGTAAACATATTCCACCTTATTCATAAACGCTGCTTAACGTTAACTAGTGATTAGCGATTCTTTAAATAGAAATTTTTGACCTTTTAACGTCACTTAACTTTATTCATAGTTTATGAATAAACCCCTTAAACACGTGGTGTTTATTGATAAAGGATGATTTAAGTTATGTGTACAAAAATTTATGTTTAAAGAATCGCTAATCACTAGATAACTTTAAGCAGCGTTTATGAATAAGGGGGTTTATCTTTTTACTCCAGAAGCAGGTCCACTCACCGTAAAGTTAGTGCGGTGATTGGACCTGCTCCTGGAGGTTGATTAAATCAATAAAACAGAATTTCATTTTTTGATAATAAGGGCAAACAATAATTATAATAATATAATTATCAAATCTGAGACATATTTCACCATTCGACACTAAAAAAATAATTGTAAGTAAACAATTAGTCTCATTAATTGGATCAAATTATCATTTCAATTATAACTTGATAGAACACTTAAAAAATATAATGAGTATCACAATTACAACTTGATAGATCACTTAGTAAATTATCATTATTATCACAATTATCATTCAAGAAATCAATTATTATGTAAATTACAATAAAATCATTCAAATCATCCAATGTCAATATTGTTTTAAGCTCTGTAAACATGAATTGATATCATCTATTGAAAACAATTCAATTGCAGTTACGAATCCCGGAGCGGTCCAACACTAGCTCGACGCAAGCAATATTATTAGCTCTCGCCTGTGCGATACTGTTAGCGAGGTAGTGACAGCTTGCAAGCTCTTCTGCAAGTACCTTACTGACCTATTTTCCGCAATCGAAACAACTTTCATAGAAAACTAAAATTTTAATTGAATTTTGTGTCGGAATTGAAATACTTCAGTTATTCCACTAAGAATTTAAATCTTTCAGTGAGATTATTAACTCCATTGGTGGTCCATGCTTTACTGCTCAAATGTTAAAATCAAATGTATATTTATTATATGTATCTTTTTTTAAACTTAGGTACATTATCGTGGAATATCTCATTGTTCTATTTTTTCATCCTCCACCTCGAATCACGAAATTGATCTGTGTAGATTAATCAGTTTACAATGAAAAGTATCCGATGTTTGTAGACGGCCAATATACAATATGTAAAGAAAACCCTGTCCGACCCATAAGGATTATAAAGCTTAGGTAAACACTTGACCAAATATAATATAAAATTTTACGTAATCATCATAGTAACAATACTAATGAATTTTGAAATAATCTTTTTTTCCCGCGAATTAATTCCAACTTCCCCGAAACTTGGTCATTTTAAAAAAGTAACAACACAGGTATGAGGGAATAACGATGCGACCACGTGCCGCGTGCCCTGCCCCCCGCCGTCCGCGGAAGGGTTGCTTACCGCACATGTATTAAGTTACCTTTTTTTGCGAAATAATATTATTTTTTTTAGGGGGATTTTTTTTAAGTTTAGCCCGGCTTTGTATCCATTAGTAGAATCACGATATCTAGCAATACCTCCACGGATCGGACAGGGTTTTCTTTACATATTGTATATAATATTGTATTATTAATAATATAATATTGTTAATGTACAAAAATACTTACACAGCTTTCATATCTACTGCTAAATGCCAAAGAAGCATAGGAACCTATTCCTTCTGTAATAAATAATACTGTTGTTCCAACGAAAATCCAGACCTACTGTGTTTTCACCTCATAACATTTATTACCAGTATTTTAATTGGCATTCAACCTGACTCTACTGCTTTAAATGTATCATTGATAATGGTGTATTAAGGTTTATTCAGAGGCACATATTGCTCTATTTTTTGAAAGAAGTACGGGAAATTCGCCATTTTGTTAAAATACGAAACGACATTACACGTTTCTATTAAAGCATATTATGATGACGGAACTTATCGCCATCGCAAGACCGAACATTCGATTAGGATATTAGTAGGTATGTAAAAAATCTTTATTCACAAACCTGATAGCACGTTAAAATGGATCAAATACCTTTAAATCTCAATAACCTTCAACCTCATGTATAGCATCCTTCCCAAATGAAGTTTCCATCTTCATTTTATTTCTCTTAGAGCAGATAACAAGCTACATGTTTTATGTTTACCACTCAAGATGTTTGTTCGCTGGGTTGTTAAACAAACAATATTGTGTTACTTTGCCGTTAACTTGTTCTGTTACATTAAGTCAATAGGTTTATTTCTTTGCATTTTATGGAAGTGAGATTATAGTAGTGCTGAGAATTGTTGCTGAATAGGGTTTTGTGTGGGAAAAATGCAAGTTCTCAGGTGGATATAACATATTTTTATTATTTTGCTGGCATTTACGGTTGAGAATCTTGCAGAAATTCTAACCAAAAATCTCTTAGACGATGTTTCGTAAGTTTTTGAAAGTGGAAGATGAAGATATTGCTAGGTTTAGGTACTGAATCTTATTATTTCGTTGTGATTTTGGCTATATTGAATATTTGTGTTTCAAATAACTATATTTTACGAGTGATTAGAATTGTGGTGATCCGGGGATAATATAAGTTTGAACTCAGACAGGTATTTCTACTTTATGTAAATTATTGCATCACAAATAATGCTCTCAAAATAGTGAAGGAATAAACATGTGCCACCTATCAGCCCCGCATTGGACACACGTGGACAAGACGTGGGCTATAAAAAACCCGTGTTCCAGCAGAGAAGGTATTGAAATCCGACTATAATGTCTCCCAGGTATGTCATGTTTTCGTCACGTTCTTTATAACACATTCTACTAGTACAGACGACAGCAGATCAAGCTACTCGAAACTATGAAATATTTCCAATGAACCTTGACCCATAAAGCTTTAGAGATAAAGTTGACAATCTAATAAAGAAATCTGACAGATTGTAGTAACTTGATGTGCTGTCGTCTGTACATATATTTTAGCAGCTGCGATGTTACGCATATAATATTTAGATAGACGTGTCAGAAAAAGCTTTTATACTTATACATTCACAGCCTACACTGTTTCCTCTGCCAGCGTGTACTCCGAAGTATTACAAGTTATCTTGGTATTACTGAGTACTCAACACCATACACCAGAAATGTTTTGTGGCAAGGTAAAGCCTGCAGCATTACATACTTCCATCTTATGTACAGCCAGTGTGTCTACACTGAAGTATTAAAGTAAATCCATATCCGTGCAACATATACATATAATCGCGTATCATATATGTGAAAGTTTTTATGTACATATGTTTGTTACTGTTATGCCTATGCAAAAACTACTGAACGGATGTAGATGAAATTTGCCATACAGCTGGTTTGTAATAAGGATTACCTTTGATAATCCTATAGGGTATTTCCACGGGATCGAAACTTATCCGGGTGAAACCGCGGAGCGTCTACATCATCATCATCATCTCTGCGTTTATCCCAGTCGCATCCGAATCTTCTTCAGCTTTGGAGTCTGGGGTCCGCTTTACCAGTCTAAGTGCTGATTTTGGCTAAACTTCGATATTTTTTGTGAAGGGACTACCGTCTGACCTCCACAACCCGAAGGCTATATAGAAGCATTGCATTTAGACCAATTGTTGGTCTTTTGAGGGCTCCAACAATCCGTAACGACTGCCACTAGATGTTCGTATGGCGACCGGGACCAACGGCTTAACGTGCTTTCCGAGGCACGACCTGAGACTGGTAAAAACACGGAGCGTAGTCAATAATAAAGCTTAAGCTCTTCTCGTGTTTTGTGAGTAAATGTATTAAATTTCATGCTGCCAATGCTGTAGTTATTTCTGTCATCTCTGCCACCATAGAGTCTGGCTTCTATTTTTCGCTTATATATTTGTAACACATAACGGTTCCAGTAAAACTCTTCAGAATCAAAATTGTTACATTTGAAAATAGCTCCTACCGTTGTGGTCAAAAAAATAATGAGGCAGTGAGGTTGTAACCATTGTCTATGATTACCGGGTTCTATAAAAGTACACACCGTTTTTCAACCCAGTCGACTAATCGCTGTTTCGAACCAACCAATGGAGCATCCCCGAACTTTCCGCCCTCTCATGCTCAAATCCAGTATCACGATGACGCGTCAGATCAGACCCTTTCTAATTTACCGCTAGGTCAGACGAACTTGGTTCAACGTCACCTATTATGTCATGCCCGACCTCTTTTAACAGTTTCGTCTTGCTATGACAGAGACGAAACTATTCGCCTCGGGATTAGCAAAGTTATCGCGTGGATAATCAAAGTTTCCGCTTTGGATTGGCCGTGGATCGGTTCACGATTTATTGGATCTAATAATTCTATGTCCATAAGGATTATTGATCTGTATGGGTTCTGATTAAAAAAAACTTGTCTGCTTGGATGATTAAGGTTCCAGAAATAGAAATTATTCCCTTAGATACAACTTTACGAAACTCAGAAAAAGTTGTTTTGCACAGATTTTGTTTTTTCAGGTTTTTTAAACGTTGCTAACTAGCGCTTGGCAGTAATTTCGCTTGATGGTAAGCAATGATGCAATCGTTGATGGGAAAGCGCGCTAGTTTATTAAGAGCTATTCACTCTAGCCTTGAAGACACTTAAATTGTAGTTAGATGGAAATAGCGCCGCTGGCAAATTGTTCCAGTCCCTCGATCTATGCGGTATAAAAGACGAGGCGAAACGCTTCATCCGGGTCGTAGTGGTGTCAACAACGTAAGGGTGAATACTTGCCGTACGACGGGTCGTCCGATGATGGTATGGTGACAGCGGAATTATGTCATATAATTCCTTCGCACACCGCACACTCATCAAAATGCATCTTAAAGAACATCAAAAGACTTGCTACACTACGCCTGTGGTCCAAGCTTTGGAGATTCTTCTTAATTTAAACTTAATTAGCAGTGTAATTTAAATTGAGATAGAAAAACAAGTCGTCCTCCTTATACATCACACAATTAATCATACAATACATCAGATAATCTGATATATTCCCAGTTTTGGGACACAGGGCCCATCCATTCAAAAGGAGTGGGCTGTAATCTACCACGGCCCAGTGTGGATTGGTAGATGTCACATGTCTAAGAATGCTGTAGTTTTGGGTCACTCTGGTTTCCAATATATTTTTCTTCATCGTTTTGAAAGGATTTGTGATAGAACCACCCACTGAATTTCTAAATATAAGTCCTCGCATGGAGAAAACGCACGAGTTAAATGGTCCATTCAGTGACTGTAGCTATTCCAGAAGCTCGTCTTAGTAACTTAAGAGTTTCTTCCTCGTTTCATGCAAGATTAGCTTTAAATTATTCATAGTACCCGTAGGTACGCCAGCAGTGTTGAAACTTATACCGCTTACAATTTTGCATCAGCGCCATCACCATTACATTCCGTTTTCAAATAGAATTGAACAAATCATTCCAATCAAACGAAAAGAAACGAAGATCTGCGAAAAACAAAACACTTGGAAAATTGCGTTTCGTAAAATAAGGAAGTTTTCATTCAATATCCTTTCACAAATGATGGGGCTCTATTCTCCAACCGTAAAACAGGGGCATCTGTTCTGAACGGGACGGACCATTTACATTTTTTACGACTTTATCTGTAGGTATCATCAATAATCGATGATATTTGTAGATGAATAAAGTAATTTATTAGGTACAAGTTTTGTCTACCAGTGTTATATTTGGGCGTAAACACACTAGACTTCGAAATGAAGAGAAAAATATGGAGTTAATACAAACTTGATTACATTCCAGCTTACTCAAATAGCTACTGCTTAGCAGCACCGCCGCCACGACGCGCTGTCTGTCGTCATAATGCTCAAATCCTGCGTTCAATTAACTTTCTTACGTATTTATTACGGCACTCCAGCAATTAATTCACATAAACATTAACATAAAGTCTAGTCTTATTATATAAAGTACTACAGTGTATTTATGAATTAAAGGTGTGCGCACAACTGACATAGTTTCCCTAATTGTTTTACTGGGTAAATAATTAAAGTAATAAAAATAACAGTATATTCAAATAAGTTAATAATTATGAAATAAAATAATAAAGGAGGTGAACAGAAAACACTGTCTTTTTGGGCAATAAATTCTTTGACTTACTATTTTATTTATCACGTCAATCTTACATTATAAGAAAATACATATCTTCCAGTTTATAAATACATTTAAAAATTGCCGGAGTCCGAAACTCTCTTTTCGAGTGTATGTTGGGCGAAAAATGGCTCTTATCAACCTACCTCCTTTTTAAATGTCAAAACAATATAATAAAATCATTACATCAATTAAATAAAACAAAAGTGTGCCCAAAAAAATGTGAGTCACAGAATTCAAGCAAGCACCAACAGTCAACAATCTGTTAGTTTTCAAAGAAGATGATTGCGAAATTGAGCCAGGGTTTTGGAGAATATATCAACGGTACAGCGCAGTTTTCACTATTATTACAAAAAAAAAAAAAACATTTAATTTGAACAATAAAGTTACAAAATCAGCGATGCAACATTCCTAACCTCTCCAAGCGCACTATAACCCACTTCTTCCTCATTTCCATTCGTCTTGAGAAAACAAAAATGTTCTCCATTTTTGGAACACAAAACAGACGATGTGAAAGTAGGACACGCTGCTTCTTGTCGCGAAAAATTGCATCTGCCTCGAGTTAAGAGGGAGACTAGTTAATTGAGTAAGGAAAGTATTACTTGTCTCATTTTCTGTATACAATTGCATGGGACTTGACTTGTTTTCGGGAAATGGCTAAGTTTTAGCTAGTCTTCGGTAATTTTAAAGGTAACTAAGGAGAATTTATTTCGGTCGCAGAGCTCGGATTTTAGAATTAATTGCGAACAACTGCACTTTGAAGTAGTTGCTGCTTATCTTAACGAGTGGTTTTTAAAAGAAAAGTTTGAAACCTGAGCTTGCAACTTCAACAGGAACTGGGTGAGCGAGGGTTTATACAAAACATGCTATGTTGGAAGTAGCAGAAAAAACTTTATAAACAAGCTCTTAATCCCAAACATTTGCTGGTTATTATGTACTAGCTGCGCAGCGTAGTTTCACCCGATACGTTTTTTTTTTATATGCTCCGCTCCTTTTGTTTGCAGCGTGATGCTATGTAGCTTAAAGCCTTTCTGGATTAATGGGTTATCCAACGTAAAAATAATTTTTCAAATCGGACCAGTAGTTCCTGCGATTAGCGCGTTCAAACAAACAAACTCTTCAGCTTTATAATAATAATAATAATAATTTAATTCAGACGTAGTCCATATAATGTTAGTGATACAAAAATTAAAACTTAAAATACAAATAAAACCTTATAAATCTATTGTTAGTACACAAAACAGATAAACAAAACAATCAATTGGAACCACACAGAATCGCCAGGTTATGCCAACCCCAGGATGCGACCACCCGTAGTGTGTAGTCGCATCCAGTGCCACCACATCGGCGAGTCCCAGCGGTCCACGAACACACTCAGAAGGCTGTTCGGGCTGGCCCGCATTCGCATCATGAGAGATGCACAGCGCTTTCGCATGATGGCATGGAAACCATCCACTCTTTTCTCAGCAAACATTGCAGAAGCGCTGCAGCAGCGCCGTAGTCCGAACAGTATTCTGAATGCATTATTATATTGGACTCGCAGAGCGGTGCATGTACGCTGCGTGTACTTAGTCCACAGGCTGCAAGTGTAGAATGACTGGCAGAAGGCCTTAAATAAAGTCACCTTGACTTGCTCGGTACACCGTGCAAACCAAGTTTATATTAGTATAGATTTTTTTATGTTCTTTGAATGTTTTCCCTCATTTTTGTATACTTGTACATATTATTTACTAGCGGCCGCCATCGACTTCGATCGCGTGGAATTAGTTATGCTCAGCTCCTATTTTTCGCAGCCTGATTTTATGTAGCCTAAAGCCTTCCTGGATTAATGGGCTATCCAACGCAAAAATAATTTTTCAAATCGGACCAGTAGTTCCTGAGATTAGCGCGAACAAAAAACAAACATACAAACAAAGTCTTCAGCTTTATATATTAGTATAGATATAGATTTAACACTGTTATCTTACTACCACAAAATAGTGTTTAGCAATTGTTTAGGCTAAGCACCGTATATCTAAACACGAAACACGACATCATCCTATTGGTTTTGACATAATACTGACACTAGACACCCCATAAAAAGTGTTTAAGTTGTTATTTAAGCCTCATAACTGTTTAAATTAATAATTTGTAACGACTTTAATCTCACATGCTGATGCGTAGGCGTACTTCTAGTGTTGTCTAAAGATTGAAATTCAAGGAATCATAATATTACCTATGGACATATACAATATGTTAAGAAAACCCTGTCCGACCCGTAAGGATAATAAAGGTTAGGTAAACACATGGCCAAATAAAATATGAAATTTTACATAATCATCATAGTAACAATACTAGTGAATTTTGAAATTATCTTTTTTTCCCGCGAACTTCCCCAAAATTAGGTAAATTTTTAAAATGTCACAACACCATTTTCGGCGGTATCATCGTTTGATTTATTGTTGGATATTAAATGTATAAATTTATGTTCAATATTTGGCGGTCCCGTTTGTGATGCCGGCGCGCGGCGAGCTTGTCGGTGTCCTCAAAGAAAAAAGTAGGTGAAACTAGGGATGTACTGTTTTTTGCGTAATAACGTTTTTTTTATCGCTACTAATCGAAACTTGTATCTGGTTGAATGATTTGTTGTAAAAACACAGATTACCCAATGCTAAAAGTACTTTTGTTTGTTTATCGATTAATTACTAATAACATTATTATAACACAAGTATTAGTAAACAGAATCGAGAAAGACTTATGAAACACAATTTTAGTAAAGTTTTACAAATATTTTATCGGTCAATATCATCGATATTGAGACAGAAACTGAAATTAAAACTTTGGCATGATTTTCATTTACAGCAGTGTACCTGTTTGGTATCAGAGGTAACGTAGCCAATCTCATACAATCCTACTTGGAGGATAGGAAACAAATTACTCAGATTAGCCAAGTGAATATTAAGACAAAAAGTGAAGTAGTATATTCGTCTAATCCTAGATTTCTTCATTACGGTGTTCCGCAGGGTTCCATATTGGGACCTTTGTTATTTATTTGTTATATAAATGACTTTCCCCAAGCAATTCCACACCAAATGTCTTTATTTGCGGACGACAGTACGGTTATCTATAATAGTGGTAGTGACAAAGAAATGGAGAATGACATTAGCGCTAGTTTGGTTACGATTATTGACTGGCTAAATGCAAATTATCTTAAAATTAATCTGACAAAAACTAAAATTATGAGCTTCAAAATTGGACAAAAAGGACAATCACAAATTAAAATCACTTACAAAGGAGCTCCAATACTACAATCGAATGTAACAAAATTTCTTGGCCTATACATTGACAACGATATGTCTTGAAGGACGCAAATTGACAATGTGTGTGGGAAACTTGGCAAGTTCTCCTATGCACTTCGGATGCTGGGTAAAGTGTCAAACATGACCGCACTCTTAGCAGCTTATCACGGTTACGTTGCCTCCACCCTGCGATATGGTTTGATATTTTGGGGCAATGGTACTAAAATTGAGCAAGTACTGATTGCACAAAAAAAATGCATTCGAGCTATATGCAAAATAAAACGGACCGATTCATGCAAGCCACATTTTAAAAACTTAAAAATATTGACTGTACCTTCCCTCTACATCTATGAGGCCTGTATTTTTATTAAAAATAATAAGGATCTCTATAGACCTGTCGAAAGCCAACGTCGCTCGAATAAGTTACATTTGCTTTTCACAAATACAAAATTTCTACATAAAAGCATATATGCAATGGCTCCAAAGATATACAATAAATTACCAAATGAAATTGTATCAGCTAAAAATGTGAATATTTTTAAGCGTCAGCTTTTTGAACTACTTATTGAGAAGACATATTACTCTGTCAATGAATATCTTAATGACAAACTTTGATAATTAACATAATTTGTATGATATTATTTAAATTTGACGACTCTTGACTCTGTTGACTATATTTTATTTTTTGTTTAATATTTAAAAAATTGTAAATTGCTGACATTTTATTTAATTGTTTCTGAGGCTTTATCGTGTGATGCTGCCTATTGAGTATGTGCCCGCTTAATTTGTTGACATATTTATTTTGCATGAAACTGTGACATCTACATTCGCTTTTTATGATATTTTGTATGCCTTTTGGCGGGACATAGCATGGACAAAAATTCTTTGTACATAACATCTGCATAACTGTACCCTGTGTTCACAAGATTAATAAATGAATTTGAATTTGAATTTGTTTATTGTATTAGTTGCGTATTAGTTGCGCGTAAACATTGCTGGTGTAGACTATTCGTGTATTGTGTGATCATGTCGTTTTCTAACATAGAGTAATGTAACATGCGGATGGAGGTAGTAACTGCAATTAGCTGTGTTGTGATCAGGTGTTAGACGATTTGGAAGTGGGTACTTATCGGTCAATGCACAAGGGTTCCAGCATGACGGTGCCTCACGATATTTTTGCCGACCTGTACGTGAGTACCCATTATCAGTTCGGCGAGCAGTGGATTGGTAGGGGCCAACTGTGTCCAGCGCGGATTTGCCACCACTTGATTTTTATTTGTGTGCATGTCCGTGCTAATCTCGTGCGACGGTGCCAGGCCTGTATCGTTCTTAGTGAACGAAATATGGAACATCTCCGCCACAGCCATTGTGCTCATCCAATGAAATGATACATTCGGAGAGTCAGACGACCTTCCTACTTAAAAAAATTCTTTTCTCGAGCTGCCTAAGTATCATTGTTTCTTTCGAGAGTCGATAAACGTGGACAAGCTACCTATACCTACAAGCATGAGGTCAACTGCGGTCATGACCTGTGCCTGTGTTGCCATGAAATTACCTATTTATTTTATTTAAGGCGCTGTGCTCAGTAAAAATAGGCTTCTTAAAACAATTTTTTAGCCAAATGTATACATTTCAGAGCAGCCAAAAATTTATATGTTAATCTTGATTATATGTAGCAGGAAACCATTGTTTTCAAAACACGTTTTGAATTAATTTTCTCGATAGAAAAAAATCCTAAAGTAACCCCTAAAATTGAATTTATAACAGTTGTAACTGTATTATTAATCATCAAATCTTGATAAAATTGAGAAGAGCGATGTAAAATATAATAGTAAATGAAACCATTGTTTTTGTTTATCGATTTAACTAAGATATTCTAAAATAAATAATGTATTTAATGATAAATAACGTGAACGAAACGTCGCTCCATCGCGGCGTCCATTGCCTTCTCTTTCACTTCTATGCTTAGCGACAGTGACCGCTGAGGCGCTGTGCTTGTCGGACCTATGTCACTTTTTGCTTTACCCCGCACAGAAAATAATTATATTTACGTGTCTGTTTGTTGATGAATAATCATATTTCGTTTTTGCCCGGGTTCAAACCCCAGGTTTACATTATATGCTTTTTGTAGATTTTAATTGAAATAAATGCTTTTTAATTTACTGTTGTATTTTTGCCGATATTTTATTTGATTTTTTTCTGTAATTATTCTTTTTACTTTTTCGCGGCAAATTTTTCTTCACCTGTATGTGTTCGGGTTCAAACCCCAGCTTTACGTTGTATGCTTTTTGTTGGATTTCTTATTTGCAATTGTTTTTTTTTTTTAATTATTATTAAGTTATCCGATTTTCTGTATTTTTTGTAGTAATTGTTCCATCTTTTTAAATATATTCTTTTTGTAACAATTATAATGCAAACTAATATTTAAAATCAATTCGTTATAATTTTCTTTCTACAAATTTCTAGAAATTAATAATAAATAATAATAATATGCCTTTATTTAACCATGAATTTCTTAGTTCATAATATAATTTAACAAAAGAAAAACAATAAAAATAACAGTTAATTTGATAATAGTTCAAAACAGTAAATTTAGATTTCATTTTGTTGCATTATTCATGGCCCCTTTCAGTATAGGCCTCCTCCAAGTGCCTCCATCTATTTCACTCGTACAAACCCGATTTCGATAAGAGTTGCAGTTTTGAAGAAAAAATCTTTTATTTTATTAAATATCCGAAAATGCATTTTTTTTAACAGTTACTCTAAACAGCTGTTTATAAATAGTAATTTCTAGAAATGATATATTTCTAACAGTTTCATGAAAAAAGGACATAACACAAAAAAATTAAGCAGAACGGACAAAGCGCATTATAAAAATAAAAAAGAAACCAAAAAAAATAATAAAAAATGAAAATATGTATAAAATACACATTTTCGAAAATCGCAAGGTAAAGTGGGATTCGATCCTGGTGCTCGTCTAATGCGAACCGGGACTGTGACGAACAGAGCCAACCATGCCTCGCGGTTGGGTTGTGAAATTACCCTTCTAAATGTAGATGGAATAGAAAAGAAAAACAATAAAAATAACAGTTGATTTGATAATAGTTCAAAACAGTAAATTTAGATTTCATTTTGTTGCATTATTCATAGCCCCTTCCAGTATAGGCCTCCTCCAAGTGCCTCCATCTATTTCAATCTTTTTGTGTTGTGTTATTCTAAGCACTCGTACAAACCCGACTTCGATAAGAGTTGCAGTTTTGAAGAAAAAATCTTTTATTTTTTTAAATATCCGAAAATGCATTTTTTTTAACAGTTACTCTAAACAGCTGTTTATAAATAGTAATTTCTATAAATGATATATTTCTAACAGTTTCATGAAAAAAGGACATAACACAAAAAATTAAGCAGAACGGACAAAGCGCATTATAAAAATAAAAAAGAAAACAAAAGTAATAATAAAAAAATGAAAATATGTATAAAATATACATTTTCGAAAATCGCAAGGTAAAGTGGGATTCGATCCTGGTGCTCGTCTAATGCGAACCGGGACTGTGACGAACAGAGCCAACCATACCTCGCGGTTGGGTTGTGAAATTAGGCTTCTAAATGTAGATGGAATAGAGAATGGTTGGTATAGATTTAATAGAACGTGCGTATTTCTCGATGCACGACGCCTCACGCATCGATGTACTCGCGCGGAGCGCCCCGCGCCCCGCAGTGGGCGGGGCTAGTCGTGTCCCACTTCGTCTGCTTCACCCCCTCAAATACCTAAAAGTTTGCTATTCACAGCGTCTTAAGTTATTTATTTTTAGGGGTTGTTTTTTTTTAAGTTTAGCCAGGTTTTGCAGGCATTAGTAGAATCAGTTATCGATACCTAACAATACCTTCACGAGCCGGACAGGGTTTTCTTAACATACAATATGTTAAGAAAACCCTGTCCGGCCCGTATACAATATACAAGGTGAAAATGAAAACGCAATACTAAAGTATTTAATATCTGCGTATATTATGATTATTCTCTGCGTCTGTTAACGAAAACTGAATTAAAGTTATGCAATAGTTTAGTTACTGTATTTAGTCAAAGATTGGAAAGTAATATATGTAGTGTAGTGGTATAGTTTAAAAAAAAAAATATTTCGAAATAAAATATTGTTTTTTTTTTGGGACAAAACCCGCCACACTGTTCCCAATCCACTGCAACTCCTGAAAGCCAGAATCAATAGTGGAGACCGCCAGAAAAACGCCGAGCAATGAAGCTCGACGAGTCCCGGAGAAACGATTCAACTGTCTTGGGTCCGGCAACGAAATTAATCAGAAAATAATAGCGGAGGAGTAAGCAAAAAGCTTGTTCACAAAACTAAACTAAATTTAAGTTCAATACATTTAGTTCTTTAAATTTTATTTATAAAAGGATAGAAGATAAATATTAGTTTAGTCCTGCCAAATTAGCGTCTGACGTATTTTTAGTCGCCGTGTTTTTAATTATATCTAAAATGTCTATGGATTAGGTTTGGCGGGAATGTCAAGATGAGTGTCACGCTCATTTTTCATTGGACTTTTAAAATTATTTATAGTGTCGTTTACTAAATAAAAACGCGTGATTTATGTAATAAAAAGTGCATTAAGTGAATAATTCAAAAAGAACAGTGAAATATTGTAGCATAGTGGCCACATCATGTCTTGACGCTAAACCGCTCCTTATCGTCCAAACGCGCGAAACGAAAGGAGTTAGATTAGTTAGGATAAGTTTAGGATAAGGTGGACTGGGCTCTATCCGGCTGCGGTGCCCAGTCGCCGCAGTGTTGGCCGTCCAGGCAAAATGCCAGGGACGGCTACTAGTGGGCTTCAGCCGGGCCGTGATCCGGGTTCTTGAGGCAGCGCCGATGCGCTGCTTCAAGTGCTTGGGAATCGGCCACACCAGAGCCATGTGTCCGTCCACAGTAGATAGGGCGGACACGTGCTTCCGCTGCGGGCAACAGGGGCATAAGGCAGGCTCGTGCGAGGCCGCCAAGCCGCACTGCGCGGCGTGCGCCGACAGTGGTCGCCCAGCGGACCACGTGATGGGGGGGAGCTTATGCCGACCCCCCTCTAAGAAGGGCAAGCCGCAGGCGGCTATAAGCCGTCCTGCCGCTGCTGCCACCACCCCCACTGATATCCCATCAGCGGCGGTGGCCGAGGGTGATGCGATGGTCGAATAATGGGTACCGACCATCGCATCCTGCAGGCAAACACCAACCACTGCCGGGCTGCCCAGGACTTACTGGTGCAGTCAATGGCCGAGTGGTTGGTGGATGTGGCAGTGGTGGCCGAGCCGTACTTCACTCCCAGCAATTGGCTGGGAGACAGTGACGGCTCGGTGGCAATCGTGGCGCGGTCTTCCTCGGACTCCCCTCCCCTCTCGCTCTTAGAGAGGGGACCGGGATACGTGGCCGCCGCGTGGGGAGGGTTGGCCCTTGTGGGGGTCTACTTCTCCCCAAACCGCCCTCTCCAGGACTTCGAGGATTTCCTCGGGGTCCTGACGGCGGTCATCGGGAGGATGGCGCCACGTCAGGTCTCCGTGCTGGGAGACTTGAATGCCAAATCGGTGGTCTGGGGAAACCCGGCCACCGACGCTCGCGGACGGGCGGTCGAATTGTGGGCGGCCGCGTCTGGGCTCTCCCTCTTGAATAGGGGGAGCGTCCGGACGTGCGTGCGGCGGCAGGGCGGGTCCATAGTGGACCTCACCTTCGCCACGCCCGCACTGGCCGCCCGCATTCAGAACTGGAGGGTGGAACTGGAGGAGACGATCTCGGATCACCGCTACGTGCGATTCGAGATCTCCCCCCAGAATCCACGGGGACGCCGCAGCACCCCCTCATCGTCGGGCCGATCCCCGTTTCCAAGGTGGGCTCTGACCCACCTGGATCGGGAGGCGGCAAGGGAGGCCGCGTTCGTCCAGGACTGGCTTTGGCCAGGTCCCGGCGTGGACGTCCTGGACGTGGACGCGGCGGCGGCCCGATTGAGGGGGTCATTGACCGAGGTATGCAACGCCAGCATGCCTCGGTCGAGACGTCCGCCTCCCCGACGCGCCGTTTATTGGTGGTCGGAGGGGTTGGCGAAGCTGCGGGCCACCTGCGTAGCGGCACGGCGGGCCTACACCCGATCGCGTCGGCGGCGCCGACGAGATCTGGCCGACGAGGACCGCCTCTACGCCAGATACGTGGAGGCGAGGGCGGCCTTCAAATCGGCCATCGGCGCCGCTAAGGACGCGGCGAGGGCCGAGCTGTTGGAGGGTCTCGACAACGACCCATTCGGGAGGCCATATAAGGCGGCGCGTAACAAACTGCGCCGCATTGGTCCCCCGGTTGCCGAGACCCTCGAACCAGCGCTCCTGGATGGGGTGGTGCGGTCCCTGTTTCCGCGCAGGGATCCGCACTTCGCCCCACCAGTGATGTGCCCGTCAAGGGGAGCGGCTCTACCGGAGGAGGAAGCTCCTCCTCCTCCGGTTTCAGAGGAAGAATTTGGCGCGGCGACTCTTCGTCTCCGCGCCAAAAAGACGGCTCCCGGCCCGGACGGGGTCCCCGCACGGGTGGTGGCCATCGCGGCCACCGAAATGGAGAGCAGGTTCCGGGACCTCTTCAGCGCGTGCTTCGTGTTGGGGAGGTTCCCGAAACCATGGCGGGATGGCCAACTGTGCCTCCTCCGGAAGGAAGGGCGGCCGGCGGACTCCCCCTCGGCTTATCGGCCCATCGTTTTGCTCGACGAGGTCGGTAAAATGTTCGAGGGGATTATCGCCGGCCGTCTCAAGCGGCATCTGCGGAGCGTGGGACCGGACCAGTCGGACGCCCAGTTCGGATTTCGAGCTGGTCGTTCGACAGTGGACGCCCTGGCCCGTCTAAAGGGCCAGGTGACAGAGGCGGTGCGAGTGGGGGATGGAGTGTTGGCTGTGTCATTCGACATTGCCAACGCCTTCAATTCCATCCCCCACTCCACCATCCTGGAAGCGCTCCGGTACCACGGAGTGCCCCTGTATTTACGGGGCCTCCTGGCCAGCTACTTGGAGGACCGTGCTGTCCTCCTCGTAGACGGGGCTGGCCAGCTCCGGCGATACGCTGTTGGAGCCGGCGTTCCACAGGGGTCTGTTTTAGGGCCTCTTCTGTGGAACATCGGTTATGACTGGCTCCTGCGGGGAACCCTCCTTCGAGGCACGGGTGTCATCTGCTATGCGGATGACACTCTCCTCACTTCCCGCGGGAGCACCTTCCGGGAGGCGGCCAGTTTAGCGTCGGCGGGCGGATCCTTGGTGGCGGGAAGGATCCGCCGCCTGGGCTTGAGGGTGGCGCTGCACAAAACGGAGGCCGTGTTCTTTCACGGCCCCCGGCAGCGCCCCCCACCTGACGCCCACATTTTTGTGGAGGGCGTCAGGATCAGGGTCGAGGCCCAGATGAAGTATCTGGGCCTCACGTTGGACAGCAGGTGGCGCTTCGGCCCGCATTTCAGCGGGCTGTCGACGCGCCTGCTGAAGGCTGCGGGAGCCCTCTCGTGGCTGATGCCAAACCTGGGGGGCCCAGCATGCGGTGCCGGCGTCTATACGCCGGCATACTGCGGAGTATGGCCCTTTATGGGGCCCCTATTTGGGCGGACTCCATCAATAGGAGGGAGAACCTCACCGCCCTTCGGACGCCCCAAAGGGCCTGTTGAGAACTCATACCACAAAGTTCACACAAAGCAACTGAAGGCGACATCTCGTGGCAGAGAACGACATCATACGACACGTCATAGCAATTCTTCTCTGTGATTGGTTTTACAAAAAGTATTGTTCCCTTTCCCCTATCCTAGAATATTGTATATAAGATGGCGAATACATAATTTAAAGATTCAATAACGCAATACATCGTTTTAATTAAAACCCTCAACAGTATAAACCTTAGTTTTCACAAACCTCACCGCTGCCGCTACATTTTGGACCTTCGAACCGAACATTTTGAGCCTTCGAACTGAACATTGGGATATTGATACCAACGAGATCGCCGAGCGACTTTTGGTAGAACTCCTAGCACGTGGCGGATCGAGAAGAAACGCCGCACGAGGTTTATTGGACATCATACGCAATCGGTGGGGCCAATCCTTACTCCTTTCCATCTCTTGTGAGTTCTATTTGGTACTATAGTGTGCTTGTGCTCTTATTTCAGTGAAATTGCCGCATTGTAGTCTCGGATTATCAGATTTCCAGTCAATTACAACCTGGTGACGTTGCTAGCATCAGGGGCGTGTGTGATTGATCTGACGATTGTAAACCGTGAGTACTCCTCTTTTCACTGACCACCAAAATGCCTATTGATTCTGCTAGATCCCGTGACAAATCTCCTATTTTACTAAGTGTAGAAAGCAGTGAGTTAGTTCGCGATTTGGTTAGAAAACGTGGTATTATTAAGGGCAGGCTTACCAAATTTAACAGATATTTAGAGTCTATAAAAGATTGCGATCATGACTTTCTAAATCAAAAACGCATTGATTTAAAATTGAGGGTTCAAGGATGTACTACGTTATTTTCAGAATTTAACGACATTCAAACTAAAATAGAAGAAATAGTGTCAGATAGTGAATTAGATGAACAATTAAACCAAAGAGAACAATTTGAAGATAGTTACTATAGTTTAATATCATTAGCTGAATTGATGACGAACATTGGTGAGGTTGCTGATTGCTCCAAATCATATCATACTCATAATCACGACCCGTCAATACATGCTGTCAAGTTACCCACTATCTCCATGCCTACATTTGACGGTTCCTATGAGCACTGGCTGGAATTCCGAGACACATTTACCTCACTAGTTCATAATTCTAAAGGTATTTCCAATATTCAAAAGTTTCACTATCTCAAATCGTCCTTAAAGGACAGCGCAGAACTGGTCATACATTCCATAGAATTTTCGTCTGATAATTATCAGGTTGCATGGGACTTGTTGCTCAATCGATACAATAATTGCGGACTTTTAGTTGATCACCACATTAAGTCACTATTAAATATAAATTCCATAAGTAAAGAGTCGCCTGCTTCACTTAGAAATTTAATAGACACTATTTTGAAAAATTTACGCGCACTTAAAATCCTAGGTGAGCCTACAGACTACTGGGATAGTTTAATTATTAATATCATGGTGTCGAAGTTAGATAAAATCACCGAAAGAGAATGGGGGTCTCATAAGTGCACATTGTTCCCGAATCCAAACGGCAATAATTTTAAACGTTTATCGGTGGATGTGTTAATTAACTTTTTGCGTAACAAAGCAGACATGCTCGAGGCATTGCAGCATTCACATAACAAAGAAGCTCAAAGCACTGACAGCAACAAACGATACTCCAAATGTCATATTAAGTCTCACTGCAATGTTTCTAGCGAACCGAATAAAACGAATAAACAACGCAGTAAGTTAACGTGCGCAAAATGTAACGCGAATCATCCACTGTATACGTGTAAAGAGTTTATCGAATCCGACTTAGATACAAAGCTTAAACTGGTACGCGAGCATAACTTATGTGACAATTGTTTACGTTCGAAACACTCCATAAACAAATGTAAGTTTGGGCCTTGTCGACACTGCAATCAAAAACATAACTCATTATTGCACAATAATAACGCTAACAGTTCGGTTACTTTGCATACCACAACGATCACTGAGGCGTCGCGCGCTAATATGAGAGATGCGCATGCGCACCTCCCCGCGACCGCGCCAGCCGCCTCAGGCTCTGCACTCTCTATACAGGTAAACAAGGCACACATGCAAAGGCAATCGTGTAAATCTATAGGTACGCTGTCCGTGTTATTGTCAACAGCCATCGTTGAAGTAGCAGATGTACACGGTAATTACCATAAAACGCGTGCACTCCTGGACAATGGAAGCCAGCGCTGTTTCATTTCTAAATCATTATGTCAACTCTTAAACGTATCATTAGTACAGTCCACAAACGAAGTTCGAGGCGTAGGTGATTCGGTAGTACATAGTACACAATCGTGTAATATCGTTATCAAATCCTTCGTCGATAATTCATTTACTACGCGCATTAATTGTTATGTGCTGTCTAGGATTACGGCGTCGTTGCCTGCCGTCAGTAAATTAAGCGCGCAAGTCTGTATTCCAGACAACATACGGTTGGCCGATCCGGAGTTTCTAGACAATAAAAATATTGACATTTTGACTGGCGCAGATAGGTTTTGGGATCTGTTAGAACACGGTAAGTTTCGTTTGTCTAGTGGTCCGTTTCTACAGAATACCAAACTAGGCTGGATTATTTCCGGACCTTTATTTAATTATACGCGCAAAGATGCGCCAATTCATTGCAATATTAGTAATTCGTTAGATATGCAACTTCGATTGTTCTGGGAAATTGAGGAACTGCCTAAGGTCAGAGACGCACAGACTGAGGAAGAACGTGCATGCGAAGCTCATTTTGTTCGCACTACTACTCGCAATAGCGAGGGGAGATTCTGCGTGCACATTCCACTCCATCAGTCACCTGATACCTTGGGAGAATCTTATTCACAAGCAGAACGTCGGTTTTTTGCATTAGAAAAACGTCTGCATCGATCGCCTGAATATAAAATGCTTTATTCTAACTTTTTAAAGGAGTATCTTAGTTTAGGCCATATGACACAGGTAGATTTCTATGAATCCCCGTGTTATTTCATGCCGCATAATGGCGTGTTCCGTGAGCTCAGCACCACCACCAAGTTGCGCGTGGTGTTTGATGCAAGCGCACCATCGAGCTCGGGTAAATCACTGAATGATTTGCAACTAGTTGGTCCTCCTATACAGGGTGATCTTATTGCAATTCTTCTCCGCTTTCGGCAGCATAAGTACGTCGCATGCGCCGACGTGGAGAAGATGTACCGGCAATGTCTAGTGGATGAGGGTCAGCGCAGGTTGCAAATGATTCTGTGGCGTGACCATCCCTCAAAGCCTCTAGGTATATATCAATTAAATACCGTGACGTATGGAACCGCCTCCGCGCCTTTTCTGAGCGTTAGGTGCCTAAAACAATTAGCATCTGAATCTCCTGATCCTGATGTCGCGCGAGCTATAAAAGAGGATTTTTATGTCGACGATTACATTACAGGATTAGATGATAAAATTAAATTGTTAGATCTATGCGATAAAACTCTGAAGGCGCTGCAGTCGGGTTGCTTTCCACTTAGAAAGTGGATATTTAATTTTAAACACAAAGACCAGTCGTCTAGTCAATTTAAACTTTTAAGTTTAGATGAAAATGTTAGTACTAAAACCTTAGGGTTAGGTTGGCATAACGCAAGCGACAACCTTTATTTTAATTCTCAAATTAACATTGTAAACAACAAGGCTGTTACTAAGAGGTCTATTTTATCAAACGTTTCACAAATATTTGACCCTCTCGGCTTATTAAGTCCTGTTATAATTGTTGTAAAGGTTCTTTTGCAACAATTATGGTTATTAAAAATAGGTTGGGATGATGAGGTTCCAGGTGACACAGTGCGCGTGTGGAACCGGTTTGTTATTTCAATGCAAGCGCTAAACACTATTCATATACCGCGCCACGCTATAGGTACACAGCCTATGTATATCGAGTTACACATTTTTAGCGACGCATCTCAGACAGCGTACGGCGCGTGTTTGTATATTCGCACAGTTAATAATGATTTAAAAGTATCGGTTCGATTATTACTTTCAAAAACAAAGGTCGCGCCTTTAAAACCTATTAGTATACCACGTCTCGAACTTTGTGGGGCTTTATTAGGTGCTCGTCTGTATGACAAAGTACGTAACTCATTACGTTGTACGTTTAAAAGCGTAGTATTTTGGACTGATTCCACGATTGTCTTAGGGTGGATGCACATGAACGCTAACCAACTTAAGACATTTGTTCAAAATAGAATCGCAGAAATTCATGACCTTACGCCGGACGTCCCGTGGCGTCATGTACGTAGTGGAGATAACCCTGCGGATCTGGCTTCACGTGGCGCTCGATTGGAAGAACTGTCTTCGTCTACCTTGTGGTGGGAGGGTCCGGAATTTCTTCGCGACCCTAGTTTCTCAATAAACGATCATAGAGGTTCGGACTCGTTCAAACATCGCGAGTTGCCTGAGGTCAGGTCATGCGTCACTGCCGTCGTAGCTCAGGATTGTTATGAATCATCTTTGTGTCCCTTTCATCGGTTCTCTCAATTTAAACGTATGAGGCGTGCGGCTGGCTTTATGTTACGTTTTATAAATAACAGTCGTTGTAAAAATAATAAGCGTACAGGCGCCCTCAGCGTATACGAACTAGACCAGGCTGATAAAACATTAGCTCGATTTTGTCAAATGGAATCATATCCAGTTGAATACAAAGCAATATCTAATAATGCAACAGTTAAAAGTAAAAGTTGTTTGTTTAAATTGAATTTGTTTTTAGATGATCACAAACTGATGCGCGTAGGTGGTCGTTTATGTAATTCCGATGAATTTATTTACGGTAAAAAGCATCCAGTATTAGTTGATAGTAAACATCATTTTACCAATTTATTATTTCGTCATGAGCACATTCAGCTCCTCCACGCTGCTCCGCAGGCATTACTTTTTCATTTACGGGAATCGTGGTGGCCTGTTGGGGGTAGGAATTTGGCTCGCCAGGTAGTGCATAGTTGTGTTACCTGTACTCGCATTAGAGGTAAGACGCTTAGCCCTCTGATGGGTAACTTACCTAGGGAGCGAGTAACCCCTAGTCTTCCTTTCGTTCGGTGTGGGGTGGACTACGCTGGGCCAGTGCTCATTTTGAACCGCAAAGGTAGGGGTACTAAGATTATTAAAGGGTACATTTGTCTTTTTATTTGTTTCGTGACACGTGCTATTCACCTGGAGTTAGTCAGTGACCTCTCCAGTGAAGCGTATTTATGTACTTTAAAAAGATTTATTTCTCGCCGTGGTAAACCTGCAGATATATACTCTGATAATGGTCGTAATTTCGTAGGTGTGATGAATGATTTTTCAAAATTTTTAAGTACTTGCAATAGTGATATTTTAGAATTCGCATCTAGTCAAAATATTAACTTCCATTTCATTCTCCCTTATTCTCCGCATTTTGGTGGTTTGTGGGAAGCAGGAGTAAAGTCGAGTAAATACCATCTTCGTCGTGTGATTGGTAACGCGCACCTGACGTTCGAAGAGTACAGCACAGTATTGGCTCAAATAGAAGCCGTACTAAATTCCCGACCTCTGTCTCCTCTTTCCTCCGATCCTCATGATTTTTCCCCGCTCACTCCTGGTCACTTCCTCATTGGCCGACCACTAACTGCGCCAGCCGGCGACGACCTACATGATGTTCCAGCTACTCGTCTCCGGCGATACCAGAGAGTAGAACAACTTCGCCAACATTTCTGGAACCGATGGGCGAAGGAATACATCTCCGAACTGCAGGTGCGGACAAAGTGGGCGGCGAATAAGGACGAGCTCAAACCAAAGTCCTTAGTGGTTATAAAGGACAATAACCTTCCACCTTTGAAGTGGCAGTTGGGACGTATCCTAAGCACTATCCCAGGAAAGGATGGCATATACAATACGTCAGGACGTCGATGCATTGCCTGAAGACCATTGAAAGCCACTGCTTCCAAGGCCGGGGGCATGTTGAGAACTCATACCACAAAGTTCACACAAAGCAACTGAAGGCGACATCTCGTGGCAGAGAACGACATCATACGACACGTCACGTCATAGCAATTCTTCTCTGTGATTGGTTTTACAAAAAGTATTGTTCCCTTTACCCTATCCTAGAATATTGTATATAAGATGGCGAATACATAATTTAAAGATTCAATAACGCAATACATCGTTTTAATTAAAACCCTCAACAGTATAAACCTTAGTTTTCACAAACCTCACCGCTGCCGCTACAGGGCCATCGCCCAGCGGGCATCGCGGGCCTACCGCACGGTGGGCTTCGCAGCGGCGTGCGCTCTGGCGGGCACCCCGCCTTGGGAGCTCGAGGCGTGGGTGCTCGCCAGAGTGTACGAGTGGACGGCGCGGCGGGGCGCAGGGCGCTGGGCGAGCGTCCGGCCCCAGAAGTGAGGGAAGCCGTCCGCCGGGAGGCGAGGGACGCCATCGTCCAGCATTGGACGCGGGACCTCGCCTCCGCGGTGTTCGGCCGCCGTACCCTCGACGCCGTCGGGCCGGTCCTGAAGGACTGGCTCGACAGGCGTCACGGATTCCTGTCCTTCCGTCTGGTGCAGGTGCTCTCCGGTCACGGCTGCTTCGGCAGGTACCTGCACCGGATAGGACGAGAGGAGACACCGTCGTGCCATGGTTGTGGCGCGGCGGAGGACACGGCGGAACACACCCTCGCGGTGTGCCCGTCGTGGGCCGTGCCGCGCCGCGATCTTGTCGCGGCGGTTGGAGGGGACCTCTCGCTGCCCGCCATCGTCAGAGCGATGGTGGGGAGCGAGGAGGCTTGGGTGGCGATGGCCTCCTTCTGCGAGGTCGTGATGTCGCAGAAGGAGGCCGCGGAGCGCGAGCGGGAGGAGGATCCCCTCGCTCCGGCGCTCCGCAGGCGGCGTAGGGGGAGGAGAAGGCGGGATTTCGCCCGCTTTCTCCCTCCCTGAGGTGAGCGGCGGGCGTGAGGCCGACGCCCGCCTTACATCGTTCATCACGCGGGAGCCACGGCCCCTCCCCAGGAGGGGCAATTGAGGGCCCGCCCAACTAGGCGGGTTTCGCCGGCGGGGGAGAGGTAGCTCAGGCTGCGCTAGTTTCCCACTCCTCCGCCAGTATGGCGATGCCGGAGTGTCGCTGTGGGTTTAGTGGGTATTCCCGGCTTCGGCTGGGCGAGTCCCACACACGCCCTTCGGGGTACGGTGCGTAAAGGCATTCCCACAGCGAAAAAAAAAAAAAAAAAAAAAAAAAAAAAAAAAAAAAAAAAAAAGAAAGAATTGAACCAAAAAAAAAAATGTCTATGGATTATCTTAATTTGACATGACTCTAATTAATATTAATTTTTTGGTCTATTTTTAATAAAACAGACTTAGTAAGTTATAGTGGTTAAACAGCAGCCTCTCAATTATAACATAATTGAGAGGCTCCAGGTCAGGCAAGATGAAGTCATAGTCGTGGTGGCCTAGTGGTTAAAACACTAGCCTCCCAAGTATGAGTGTGCGGGTTCGATTCCAGGTCAGGAAAGTACCAATATAACCTTTCTAAGTTTTATGTACTTTCTAAGTATATCTTGGACACCAATCAAACAAAGATAAGTGACAGGCACAATTTTAATACTAGGAATAGAAACAATTTAGATCAACCTCGGTTCAGACTAGCTAAAGTAAATAGTTCGTTTATGGGGTACTGTGTAAAATTTTATAATAAAGTACCGCTAGAGATTCAACAGCTCAATGAATCCAAATTTAAAACATGCATTAAACGCACGCTGTGTAAGCAAGCATATTATAAAATGGAAGATTATATCCTTGATAAAAATGCTTGGATAAATGCCAGTCCTGCTCCACAGCCACAGACAATTTTGTAGGTTTGGAAGAGATGCCATTCTTCCTTTTTGTTGTTTTCTAAATATTCCTTTTTTATTTTATTTGTTTATTTCAACGTTGTGCACAATATTTTGCAATAGTATTGTATAATGTAAAAGCACTTTTCAAGTTTGTGAATGTGAGGCACCATGGACTATAGTTTGTTTTTTTTTATATATATATATAACTTGTTTGACATTGCGAGATTGGCAGTTGAGAATTGTCATGCTCACTCAAATGTCTTGCTGATGGTGGCGCGTGTTGTTGGGTCATTTGGTTCCCTTCAATATGATTGAGCTAAGTGGGGCTGATGCGCGCGTCATGCTCGTGAACGGGGGCCGTCAGTGGAGACTGGTCATTTCTTAGCTACCAGTGGGCTTAATTCATTTTTATATTTTAATTAATTTTACATTGTGCTCACATGATAGAAGCAACATAAATATGTAACGAAAAAATGTAACCCATATATTATGATTTTAAAAGTGTGTCCATGGAGTTTCTTGCACGTTCTTCTCCATAGAGATCTACGCTTTGGAATGTGCAATTTAGCTTCACTTTTCTTGAACTGACCGACATTGACTATTCAAAAGTACCAAGTGATGGTTAATTTGAAATAAACGATTTTGATTTTGATTTTGAATAACCGGTTACATGGTGAAGGAAAACATCTTGAGGAATCCTAGACTTTCTGAAATCGCATTCACACAATCAACTCACATTGAGCAAGCGTGGTGATTACGCTCATTCCTTCTCTGTATGAGAGGAGACCGGTGCCCAGCACTGGGACGATAAAAGGTTGATGATGATGATGAGACATGCACTAAACTTAAATTTTGTTGAACAAAGAAACCGGCGCCTTTACCAGTCTTTTTATGAATTGTCATATAGTTATCTTCACATTGTTTGTAACGTGTTGTCAAAAATACACGTCAGCATTCAATAAACAGAGCCTTACTTAAGTAAAACCTTCTGAAATAGCCATAATTCACTAGAAAAAATCACTTATCCACCCTTCACACACTCTTCCAACAAAGGATAAAAGCGATACACCGTAATACCGACCGAAATCCATTAGACCTCCGCATTACGGTTTAAAACAACAACGCCTAACAGAATATTTTACAGACCATCGCTTATTTATGCAAATCCAAGACACATTTCACTACACGCTGCATTAATGTTTTTCCGTCTTTGTATACCTGGACCGTATTAAAATTTATAGAGAGCACATAAGAAGGGTCACCTCGATTGAATGTTTTATTAAGCTGCCTCCCTCTCTCGGATATTGTAGCGGTTACTCCCAAGGAAAGTAACCCAGGAATTGAATAGTAATAGTAATCCTTATCAGGAAAGTAGATTATGAAAAGCGAAAAGACTAAACGTATTCTTTCATGGCTAAATCTCGACCGAGTTCGTGTTCGAGATTACATACGTTGAGAGTTACAACGCTTTCAGATTTGCTTGTATTTCGACGAACCGTATTATCGGTCGGTAATCTTTTTATGTGTACACCTTTTATGCTTAAGCTTTCGGAAAATTGTGTGGAATATAGAGGATTTACAGAGGTTGTATTTTATACGAATCCCGCTTCTTCCTGCAAATTAGTCGATTTTGAAATTTCTTGTTTCTCCATCCCACCTCGTCGCATCATCTGCCCATTTTGTCTTCGCGTACCATATTTTTTTTGTCTTGCTCTGCTCTATAGAGTTGATGCTTGATAATAAAGAAAATTGTATATTAATCACGCTCAAAAAATTAACCATCATATATAACAATAACTTATGAGATCGGACTGCTTATTTCAAAGATTAGAGTATACAAACAAAAAATCTCTTCTGCTATATTATACTAGCTAGTATAGTTATACTAGCTATTACCTAGGAATTCTTTCTATATGTTAGGTGCGTTTACAAAAAAATAAACTCACTTAAATAAACAGCCTGGCGACTTTGGATTCAGTGGAGAGGCGTGCGAAGAGGCTGATTAACCCAAAACGCCCAGATTTAACTCAAAACGGTGTCCAAAGCACAGACGTAAAGTTACCAGCCTTTCGGTGTTCTAAAGGATTCATTTTGGTGAGTGTGCGAGGGAATAGCATGATTTATTTCCCCCATCTCCGTTCCACCATCGGTCCTACGGCGAGTTTCCATCCTTACGTTGTTAACACCGATACGAAGCGCTTCCCCTCCTCTATTATACCGCGTACATCGAGGGACTGGAATAATTTGACAACAACGGCATTTCCGTCGAACTACAATTTGAGTGTCGTCAAGACTAGAGTGAATAGTGTAACGCTTAAAAAAAAAAGGACTCTGGGGTGTCTTACTCCACCCTTACCCGGCAGTTACAGTAAATTTAATTATGTAAATAAATACTTGGTAGCTAGGAGCATTAAATAAAACAATAAATGGATACAATTACAAATTTATTTTTATAATTACCCTGTCTCATAAATATATGACAAAACAAACTCCTAACTTACCTAGACGATTTCCTGACTCACTCCGTCTCGGGTCGGAGTGGGACAGGGAATCCACATGAGACAATTCAGCAAGCTCAGGGTCGCTTGATGAGGATTCGTGAGGTGAACCGTTGTGATCACGGCTCAGTCGTTACAAACGTATCTCAGGTTATGCACACAATATCAAGCCAATAGCCTACTTAAATGCAACCTGTTGGAAACCCACTCTCAATCACTAGATACATCAAAACAAAGAAACAAGGACAGGGAGTCTACGTTTCAGATTAGCTCTCCTGACTAACACTTCTGAATTACGCTTCTAACTAACACTTCTGAATTGCTTCGGGATTACGTTAGCTCTCCTGCCTAACGCCTCTGGATTACGCTTCTAGATTACGTTAGCTCTCCTGCCTAACACCTCTGGATTACGCTTCTAGATTATGTTAGCTCTCCTGCCTAACACCTCTGGATTACGGTACAAAGACCCTTGGCTTCACTAACTGACCGGTGTCAGATTAATGCACGGTTGAACGCGGCCTGCGGGATTAGGTATCTCGGGAACACCAGGAGCAAAATAATCATGACAGCTTATATCTGTCTAGTCGTCGTCGAAAGAGAACTCGATGTGCCGTACCATCAGGGTTCAGCCACATCCACTCCAACAAGCCTAATCCAATGGGAATCAAGGCCACCAAAGATAAATTATGACGCGACGCCTCCCAAAACGGGTTCCCACCCTAGGCCCGCCAATAGAGCCAAATCTAGAACAACATTTAACCCAATTCAGCACTACAGAACAAGAAAACACGTGGAGAAAATATTCCGGGTACAGAAATGAATACTCACAGAGAGATGAGCCAGACTTCAGATGCACCACCCCATGGGGCTTATTGCACCACACGCCAGCCTTGGGTACCGGCTATGTCCACAAAAAACTCGCGACACCACGCAAGCTTCGGTCGTTCATCTGGAAGCTTCTCCTCGCCTCACGATCGACCGCTCCCAATTGTCTTTTCCTCTACCATAGACTCGTGTGTTCCGCGACTTGTATTTTAATTTCAGACTCATGAGTTGGTTCTTATTTTTTTTTATATCTTTATCCTAAGTCCCTTTTTTTTATATTATTTAACCCGGTCGTTCTTTATTTGAATTTATTTATTATATTAACGACCGTGCTTTCGCGCAACGCCATCTCTCGGCTCGATGTAAAATATGTGACCCGAGTTCAGCCCTAGTCCACGAGATGTCGCCTGCTGCTATATTTTGCTACGTGACAGTAGTTGCAAGTAAATGGACACAGTAGTAATGTCATACAATACTATTCTGAAGTGTGCAATATTCACTAGGTAGAGATAAATTTTCATGTTTGGAAAGGCGTAGTCACACGTTGTCAAGGTGCTACGGTAGGTAGGTGTATGTAACGTGTGACTACGCCTTTCCAAACATGAAAATTTATCTCTACCTAGTGAATATTGAGTACTTCAGAATAGTATTGTATGACATTACTACTGTGTCCATTTACTTGCAACTACATTAGCAACTTTGTTCAGTTCAGTATTCTGAAAATCTTGTTTTATACTTTTTCAGCGTCGTTTTTTGTCGTAGTTGGGTTTTAGTTTTTTAACTTTTTATTATATACCGCCTACATCGAGGGACTAGAACAATTTGCCAGCGATGGTGTTTCCGTCACATTACAATTTGAGTGTCTTCAAGGCTAGAGTGAATAGGCTCTTAATAAACTAGCGCGCTTTACCATCAATGATCGCATCACTGCTTACCATCAGGCGGGATTGCGGTCAAGCGCTTGTTTATAACTTATAAAAAAGCGGTTTATTGATAAACAAAGTAGAAGTAAACAAAATCAACGAGAAATTGTCGCAAATTTTACTAATTTCGGTACACGTGCGAACAGCATCTAAGCGCTCGTGCATAAGGCGCACGGCTGCCGCTCGCTGTGCCGCGATACCCCTTCCCTTGATCAACCGCCTGCCTTCGCGCCAGCGGGCGGCTAGTTCTTGCGCGTTCTTTCGTTACTACTTATTCCCCCCGTCCCGCTTCGCCAGTAGGAAGCAAGCTGTCTGATAATCATTGACAACAATAGGAAATTACAATTAATGTCTTTGAATATATTTATAAGTACTAAGTATAACGCAGCAGTTAGGACACATTTAGGTTATATACAGAACTACATTCACCAAAATATTTAGATTGAATGACGATTGTGTTGGTCTTTGTTTTGGTTTAACTAGTTAAAAATTTTAAAAGGTTTCGGGTTTTTCTGTTAGGTTACCTTAAGCTATTGTTTCATACCAAAATTCAATATTCAATGTCAGCGGTAAGTAGTCTATGTTTTGATTCCGTTGCGAGTAGTGGCGAGTTTCAAAATATGCGGTATGATTATAGGTAGGTACCTAAGCATTTTGAATTTTTGCGTTGATTTAGAATTTTTCACATTTTAGAGGTAATTAGATTTAAGAAGTGTTTGATATGAATTTCAACTTTAATATCTCTACGCGTTCATGTGAAAAAGGGTAGGTAGTAAGTTTATAATTATTAAAAAAATATTTTATGTCATGTAAGCAAAAAATGTGTATGGGTGGATTAAGTTGTGAAAGAGGTTCATGCTCGGACGCGGCTTGCTTTTCGGAGATGGGTCTTGCACGGAAAACCTGCATCGGGGGCTATATATCAGGAAATGAAAACTTTGAGACAAACATTTAAATCAAAGTTGAAGTGGTGTCAGGACAATGAAACCCAGATTAAAATGGACATCATTGCAACCCTTCACGAAGATAATAAATTCAGTTCTTTTTGGAAGCAAACCAATTCTTTGAATCCCAGACCGAGTCTACCATCAAACGTTGATGACTTGTCACAGAACAGTGATATAGCCAGCATGTTCATGAACCACTTTAGAGTTGTTCCGCATTTTGTAAGTACGTCGATGCGAGGCACTCAAGCCCCGTGTGAGGGCGATTCTCATTTAAGGTTCAGCGTGAAAGACGTAAAAGACGCGTTGAAAAGTATGAAGCGAGGTAGGTCACCTGGGCACGATGGTTTGAGTGTTGAGCATTTAAGGTCCGCTGGTGTACATTTGCCTAGGCTACTCGCTATGTTCTTCAATTTTTGTATGGGTCACTCATAACTGCCTGACGATCTCGTACGAACTGTTGTAATTCCTATTGTTAAAAAGAAGACCGGTAATTTGATAATGGGCTAGAATGTGGGGTAACGCAGGGGGGGTTGACCTCGCCCAGCCTTTTTAACTTGTACATAGATCGGCTGGTTGGTGAGCTGAGTAGCACTCTGGTTGAATGTTCTGTTGATGCCAAAATGATTAACAACATAAGCTATGCTGATGACATGGTGCTGCACAGCCCATCAATCTGTGGACTAAGGAAGTTAGTGGCTATGTGTGAAAGGTATGCGGGGGCCCATGGCTTGAGGTATAATGCCACTAAAAGTGATATTATGGTATTTAAAGTTCGTAATAATACACCCACGAATATACCACCGGTGATGTTACAAGGAACACCATTAAAAGTGGTCTCTCAATTTAAATACCTCGGTCATGTGGTGACGAATTCTCTCACAGATGACCAGAATATAGATAGGGAGCACTGAGCAGGTAAAACTGACGCTCTTTAGAGCTTACTGCCAGTCGTTTTACTCGTGCAGCTTGTGGGTTAGGTATACGCAAAAGGCTTACAACGCTCTGCGCATCCAGTATAACAATGGGCTGACGATGTTGTTGGGGCTGCCTCGGTTTTGTAGTGCATCAGGCATGTTCGCGGAAGCGCGAATTGATGACTTTTATGCTATCATTCGCAAACGGTGTGCTTCGATGTTGCGGCGATTTCGGGGCAGCCCGAACAGTATCCTAGCTACACTGCCGGACAAGGTCGACGGACCTTTTATTATACACTGGGCGGACAGACATGTGCGTGCACATATTCATGTCGCCAACTGATCCTCTTTTATTCTGTTTCACTAACATAGAATAAGTTTTTTACTAACAACATATGGGCCCTGCCTGAAATAAAATGTTTGAATTTGAATTTGAAAAACAATATTTTAATATTTTATGTAACTTCAAATTTATCATTTTCGCAATTTTTCCTTTATCTGTCTATTATAACGTTGCTTCGTGCTTTCAAGATTCTGAGTTGACGGGAAGTACCTTGTAGGGTTTGATTTCCTAGCGTATGACGGAAATTCGTCTAAGGTGTCGGTATAAACTGCTGTATCTTTTGATCGCGTTAACTTAGAAGTTTGATTTTTTCACTGCTTAAAGGGACAATAGACCTAAGTATTTGGTATAAATTTCAATTTGATACCTTTATTCGTTCGTGAGAAATAAGGTAGTAAGTTTCATTTTATTAAAATATTTTTATTATATTATATAACTAAAAAAATGTGATTTTCGCAATTTTTCCTATATTTGCATTCTAAGACAATGCTTCGTGCCAAATTTCAAGATTCTAAGTTTACGGGAAGTATCCTGTAGGTTTTGATTCCCTAGCGGTGACGGAAATTCGTCTAAGGTGTCGGTATAAACTGCTGTATCTTTTGATCGCGTTAACTTAGAAGTTTGATTTTTTCACTGCTTATAGGGACAATAGACCTTGGTATTTGGTATAAATTTCAATTTGATACCTTTATTCGTTCGTGAGAAATAAGGTAGTAAGTTTCATTTTATTAAAATATTTTCATTATATTATATAACTAAAAAAATGTCATTTTCGCATTTTTTTCTATATTCGCATTATATGACAATGCTTCATGCCAAATTTCAAGATTCTGAGTTTACGGGAAGTATCCTGTAGGTTTTGATTCCTTTGCGAGTTTCGAAAATTTGTTGAAAATATCGACATAATCGGCTGTATCTTTTGATTGGCTTGGCTTAGAAGTTTGATATTTTCACAGCTTAAAGGGACAGTAGACCTGAGTATTTTATGTGAATTTCAGCTTGATACGTCCACGTATTCTTGAGATAAAGGGTCTTGACAGACAGACAGACAGACGGACAACAAAGTGATCCTATAAGGGTTCCGTTTTTTCCTTTTGAGGTACGGAACCCTAAAAAACAAGGTCGAAACTGCAAGTAACTGTAATCTGTAGGCTATTCAAATATTTCTTTCGTGTGGGAATCAAACCCGGATACGCATCCCAGCAGTTGGTTGCCCAGCCAAAGCGCCAACAGAGAAGCCAAAAAAAAAATACAAATTCTTTATTACTACGTGTACTGTGTACATCATTGAAGCACGCCGAAAGCAATAATCAAATGTGTCCAACTCCAATTTGCCAGCGATTTCCCTCATACAATGTGTTCAACGGACAGTGATTATAGGACAACTTTATGTCACAATACGTTACACACATCAAATAGTAACAACTGATGTTACGAGGGTCTCAATGGCAGTTATTGGAAATACATCGGGTATAGATAATAATAGGCGATGCTTAATTTTAGTTTCATCTTAAAATAATTCCTCATGACGACGTCTTGCCATAAATTGCAAAATCCCCACTTTGTATGCGTGGTTTACGTTTTATGACTATTAAATCAGTAAGTTCGGGTTTGGACAGAATATAGTACGTCAAAACGAATGACCTGATAGTTGGCTCACACCAAACACGTATCTACGAAATCACTTTGTATGGTCACAGTAGAAAGAAGAACAGTAAAACATCTTCATATAAACTAGCCGCTCTCGGTTTGAATGTATGCGTGCGCGCCGTGCGCCGTGTCGGTACACGATTTCATGCACACGCTGGCATAATACAGCGTGGATTAATTTGGGCGCAGTACGGGCTGTGCCGTGTGACTCTGAGCACGCGCGTAAATTACATGACCGCTCGCGTTCGTCAACTCTCGCATTCCACTTACCATAATATTAATTATTACGAGTATCATGACTTTAAAAGGGGGAAAAAGATATTGTAGTGTTTTCGGGTGCCTCTATAACGATTTCGCAAACCCGGACTTATCATTCTTCATAGGAAGTATGATATTCAGTATGTACTTACATACTGAACTGAAATATAAGTACCTACTTATACCTAACTTAAATCTTATTGGAAAATGTGATATATGTATTGTTTGTTTCACAGTTTATTTGCTTTATTAAGAGCGTACCCGAGTCGCATTTTTCCATATAATTGTATTCCCAAATTTACTTCCTGAATACTATGCTTAAAGTTAAGTTTATTTTAAGAAGCCCAGTTTTACTATAAAACAGAGGATTGAGTACGAAATATCTTTTAAGTAAACGTATTTGTCGCGTATAATGTAATAAGGGCAATTTCACAATAATCAATATTGCAAATTACTATTATTTTTTTTCTGTTGTCTTATGTGTTGTTTGATCCAAATATGGCGTCTTAATCATAATACATATTAAGTTAATAAAATTATAGTCAAATGTGACCGACTGACGCTTAGGGTTACGTAGAATTTTATTTATAACATTATAACCTTTAATCCCTCCGACGCGCGCGTCGACAACAGCAACGCGAGGTGCTCTTAATAGCGAGCGGCGCCTTTGCTGTTATTTGAGTCTACCTGATGCTATCCGATTATATAAACAAACATTACACAGCACCCATATAAACAATCATTATAATTGTACCTCAGAAACTAATGAGGCTAAAAAGGTTTTGCTTTTTTATTAAAGTAATGTATCATTTGTTAAATATTCGCTACCCATACATAATCTTAGCTTTACTAATGTCTACTTTTTCATAAGAACTACATATTTATTGTTTACGTTCTCATGTTTTATATCATTTAAGCATTAGTTATAAGCTTGTGAATATTATTGTGTTAGTGTTACATTTAAGTACTCATCACTTATAATCTTCTCTGATAAGAACCAGTTATATTGATTTCTCATATGACACATCACTTAAAATTTGTTACACTTAAGTAGTCTTAAAAATTTTCTCGGTATCAAATTTGTAACTTAATATAATAAATGTTATGTGAATAAAGGCTTTTTATTCTTACTAAATTTATAAATTGGTAAAATATTAAATCATAATATGCTTTTTATTACATAAATTTAGATCAAAGTGACAACCTGGGGTTCAACGCAAGAGTAGGCAAATAACTCTGCGGGCGGCCTTAGATAATCTACTGTTCTCTGTCGACTGTGGTATGGTGTTACTCCATTACAGAGTAATAGCTTAAGCTCGTGGTAATAAACAATAGATGGCGTTGAACTGAATTTGGTATTAAGATCTGAATCGCGCAAGTAAAATTTGCATGGCGGTAACGATTTCATTATACACTTACAGTCTGTTTCGAGCATTTGGTTAAACTATAAATGTTTTATGAAGCTATCAAGGTTTGCTTCCCTTTCCATCTTAGTTCTAATTAATCTTGGTAAATAATTAGCTTCGATAATGAAGTACAATTTTATTACTGTTCCGAGTTATTAACTTGAAGTTTGCTTTGTAAACTGCTACTAACTATGAATATTAGTTTGTTGGCTCTTTGAGAAACTTGTTGGAATTCTTATTACCTTGTGATAAAGTTATATAAAATTGCCTAAATTTCTGTAATGAAGACCTCACTTAATTGGTCGCTACATGGCCATGGTGATATTTGTATGTCACTTCGTCTGGGTTAAAATTTTGCCATCAATTTATAAACGTAAAGTACCTTGATATTTTTGGGAATGACAAAGTACAATATTTATATATGGGAGAAGATATGTATGATTTTCTGACACTCAGACACTCAACTTAGTTGACACTCAAATTAGTTTTATCTTTTAAGTTATTATGGGCGTGCTGTGTGTTATTCTGTTAGTGTTGTTTACACCACAATAGACAAACAGTTTGCAGTTCAAATCGAATTATAATTGACGAGCAAGAGATGAACACCTAAAATTCTAAACGATATGGAATGCAAGACAGTTGCTTGTAGACACATGTTGTTCGTTCGCAATCCAATGTTTCTAACCCTTATGTGAGTGACAAATAAAACACCTTTAATAGAGTGACGAGGTACCCGGGTACCTTTATACAGTTTATACGTAATGTATCCAAATCAAGATCTGTTTTTGTGTTACACATACTTTGAATATTATTACATAAGCAAAGCTAAACAGTTGACAATCTGTGGCCATAAAAGCGGATTAATGATGGAGTTGCGGTACATGCTTATTGGCGCAGAAGAACTGTGCAAATCCAGTCACCTACCATTGTTTCGGACTGCGATGTCCCATGATAGATTCAAAATGCTATAATGCAAAACTACAAGCCTCGTGAATGTATTACCTACCGTTGACGAACAGCTATATGGATATCGTGGACGGACTCGCTTTATTCAATACATGCCTTCAAAACCTGAAAAGTATGGCATAAAAATATTCTGAGCTCGTGATGCAAATAATTCCTACCCCCTAAATGGTCAAATATATACCTATAGGAAAGTCAAGTGATGGCTTACGTCAAACAAATGTAGGAGAATTCACTGTATTAGATCTCGTGGCTAAATATAAAAATTCAGGGCAGAATGTCTCAATGACTCAGCTTATTTTTTGAATTCGTGGAATATGACACTAGTTGGAACGGTAAGAAAAAAATAAACGGTTTCTTCCTGCCAATGTGCAACCACACAAGGAGAGGGCTGTTTATTCTTCTAACTTCTTATTTAGCAAAGAAGCGACTGTGTGCTCTTACGTACCTAAAAACAATAAAGCAGTAATAATATTGTGATAATCAATGTATTGTTGTTGTCATCAATGTACATGTCACCAGTTATTGAAACTAATAACGAAACTGCCAAGCCAGAAATGATTTTATGTTATAATAAAACCAAAAGTGGAGTGGAAAACATGGATAAGCTGTTAGCACAATATACCGTCAAACGCAGAACAAATCAGTGGCCTTTAGCACTTTTTTATATCATTGATATTGCACCTTTGGCAGCATATATCATTTACATGAACTATGACCCATAATTGGTCTTGAGTGACAAACGTAGAAAGTTTTTGAAACCATCGAGTTTACAATTGTGTTAAAAATATAGAAGTCAAAAAAATTAATTGTGACATCTGCAATGTAGGACGTGCTTGACCGGGAACTGAGGCCGTCAATTTTTTCTGGATCTAAAACTACTATAAATCGGACTAGACGAGATTCTACAGTGCGTGTTGCAGTCGTTGGAAGTTGTTACCTATACAGAGAACTCAAACGCAAGCAAAGAAAAACTCAAAAAGCTTGCGCTAACTGCAAAAACCAGTTTGTGATGAACATACAGTAACTCGTCCATCATGGCGTAACATTCGCTTCAGGAGCTATACTAATACTATATAAACAAAGAATTTGTATTTTTTTATAGATTAAAACACTTTGACAAATGTTTATTACTTAATTTTCCTACGAAATAAAAATAACTTTCTTCATAGTCACACAAAACACAAAGAGGTACCCGGCGATTGTGAGTTTGAAATATGTTTTAGTTTCCACAAAACATTGTAAATAGTAAACTTGGTCAAAAACTTAAAAAATATGCAATTTATAAATAGTTAAGAGCTCTCAGGAAGTCTCAGCTACCTATAGGGCGTAAAACATACTTTTTTTAGAATTTGAAAATGCCAAAGGCACCCGGGTACCTCGTCACCCACATAAGGGTTAATGATCTCGAGACCTCTGCCTACATCGCACTTGCATCTTGTAGCTCTCACCCCCACAAACTCAGAGATTCAGATTAAGTTGAACGCCGCGAGATGGCTCTGGCGTTTAGAAAAGTCAAATTAATTATTCCGACATATACATATTCAAACAAAAAAAAGCTAACACTAAATAGAACTAATCCTAAGTAACAGAACAAGATATATTCTTTTATTTACTACAAATTCATTGAATGTTGGCTAGATGAAACTAAAGGATCTCAGCCTCGCGGCTAAAAATAAACAACTTCTGAAAGAAGATAAAAAAGAACAAAAAGAACTCGACGACACAGAATTGTTTTTATTTGGAATACTACAGCCTCGTAAATACGCGGTTAGAGGCATTCCATGAATAACTACACACCATTATTGCCTGTAGTGGGCAGGGGTCTAGGGGCCCTTCGTAGTGTCAATAAAACAACGATCTTAAGGAAAAAGTTCTGTGTAGGGCAGAAGGTCAGATTTATAGATATACGAAAAAGTAACAAAACGTATTGTGGTGACCGTATTGGCTATTTGCCTGCTTTTTTAAGGATCTAAGAAAGAAGCCACAGATAGCTTGGCAACGATTGGCAAGGACACCTAAACTTTGGCCTTGGTAGTTATTCCTCCACTCTACAATTGGTAATTTGTTTTGATTGTTGTTGTTTTTTCATCTGCTGGTGCCGCGGGCGTATCACAGATTTATTTGTTTTGTTAATGTCATTTATCAATAGGTGTGGCGTTGGTTTCTGGCAACGACATCAAGCTAAAGACAAAGTTGACAATATTTTATATTCCCCACGTTCAATTAGTTACTAATAAGTTTTTTTTCATGTTTGGGCAAGGAAATCCCCATGGATGCCCAGTCCCTCACTAGTGAGCCAGTCTGGGCAGTGCCGGAGTTTTACCAGCTAAAACCACACTCCTGCCCCGAGACTAGTATCTCTCCGATATTTGAGATCTGTTCTCCAATCGTAGGTTTATTTTATCTTATTCCCTTTGATTTTCATTTTTTTTCCTTCTGCCGATGTTTGACGGTATCTTAAATTTCATTGTTGCACGTCGGGTGTAGAGTCCTTTGGATTGAGTGAGCTTGGGACTCAACTCAATAAGTATTCGTTTCAGTTGGAACTGTAACCAATCACGTTCGAATCGAATTGATCGCAGTATATAAGTTGTGTAGAACTTTGTGACCTCATAGGTGTGGTTAGAGTTATGATCATCCACATAAGTCGGGAGAGTGAAGCGAGACAAGCACTACCGACAAAGATTAGGCGGTTGACGGTACAAATAATTTAAGCAGTTGGCTGCGACATTCTCTTTTTTAATTTTTATTGTGCTTGTGCTTGAGCGGAATAAACTATTTTCTTCTTCGTCTTGAAGAGGAGGTGATGCCTACCGTGCCCACCTAGAGCACTAGACACAACTCTAATATTAATATAAATAACATCAAACATTACCATCATCCTTTGCTATTTTAAACAAAAAGAAAATACGAGGATCAAAACTTACAAGTGAATATAAAAATCTAATAAAACTTACATCATGTACTTCACAAACATTTTCAGACAAAAATAGCAATAGGTACAAATTGAGCTACTTTCAGCAGAATTTCTCAGCAATAGCCTGCTGCCTGAATTTTTGTTCCCGGCTGAAGGTTACAGCTACCCCCGTCCCCTATTCTGTTCCAAGGGACTTATAAACAACTGGCCGATTGTGGTTGTATAACACACCCTCGCCATCCCTTCAAGAAAAACGGGCGGAATACTATTTCTACGTACAGATTCATAAATTACATGTTAGATTAATACAGGAAAAAACAGAAGCCAGACGAGCCGTACCAGTGGCGGATTTACCAGCAGGCGGAGTAGGCTTGAGCCTAGGGCGGCAGATTATTGTGGCGGAAAATTTGAAGACCTCTTTTATTGCCTCACCTCATAGATATAAAAAATCTGTATGACGGTTTTCCGTTTTCTGGTGTTTTACATATACAAGGCTGCAACAACGTTTTTGTAAAAATAGTCTAGGAAATGACAATTATAGAGACAAAAAAGCGGTAAAAAACTTATAGCCTATACTTTGAAAACTTACGCCACTCTACCGTACCATGTCTATAAAAAAAATCTGTTTTAGTATTTGTTGTTCTGGCGGCAACATACATACATAATATGTGAAAAGTTAAACTGTCCAGCTGTCCAGCTGTCACGGTTCATAAGATAAAGCCTGGAGAAAGACAGACAAACGGACAGAGAAGTCTTAGTCATATAATAGCGTCCGTAGCGTAGCGTCTTCGTAGAGTCGTCGTTATTCTTCGTGACTTTGTTTGTAGGCCTATATTATAGCAAATACATAATTTGATTTGTCCCGTTTTTACTCATTGGTTACGGTACCCTAAAAAACAAGAAATATATTTATTGGAATCAACCAGTTTTAATATTACATCAATCGTGATTGGAACCTCCTTTCAAGCGTATGGAGACAGTATTAGAAGACTTTGCTCTTCCATGCATTAGTAGCTCTTATACATACTTGTTTATTTCTATTTTACCATGTTTATACAAATAAAATTTATTAAAACTTGTGTTAGTGTGCGTGTAAGACTGGTGTTGTGTGTGTCTCAGGATATATATCTGTTGTGTATGTGAATGTGTATGAGTGAGAGCATGACATGAGTGAAATACATGTTATCACTGAGATAAATAAAACCGTATTGCAATATTCTTGAAAGGAAGAAAGGAAAAGTATTTATTGCTTGTACTAAAAGATCACAAAATAAACAAAATAAAAAAGAAATAACTAAATTATGTAAAAATAAGGAAGAAAATCAAGATCATATTCCCACTTAAGTATTCAAAAAACTCGAACAGATATTTATAAATAGGGTAAAAATTGTTGAACGTTATATTGGAAAAAGGGTTGATTGAATACGGCTGATTGCTGTTTTCCGGTAAATATTGTTTATTTTATTTGGCACTCTGCCAGAAAATATGGTATTCTTAAACAATATGCAATTAGGGTTTTATTCTTCTTCGTCTAACAGTTGCCACTGATAAACAATTGAAAGAAAAAAAGACAACTAAAACAGTGCAGTAAAAAATACATATCACAATAATTAAGATACGAAGTACTACAATCGACTTATACAAACTAAATAAATCAAACCCTAACTAATAAATTTTAGTAATAAAGCTTTTCACCAACAAATGCTTAAACCGAGAAACACTGGTATTGGAAATGTCAAAATCATGTTCGCCAGTTAGCTTATTAAAACTTCTTCTCGCACGAAATAACTATGAATTCTGCCTGTAGTCGGACTGGAATATTCGAAACAAAAATATAAATCAGAAGTCGTTTATTGAAATGTAGCTGAACGAACGAATTTTGGAACATTATTTTTACAAGATCCTTCTCAATGTTCTTATCGCATCAATCCCTAGCCCTTTACCCAACTACATTGATGTCAGGCGATGTGACTGAATCAATATTTTAGACGGAGCGGGTAGATAGGCATCTGACCTAAACAACCAAGTTACTGGGTAACACGATACCCATTTTTGAGTTTTTTGGCTTCTTACTACATGTATCAACTGTCAAAGATTAATAATGGACAGCCACGACCAGACACGGAGGGATCTTGATATAATAATGGCTATTCACCGATCCAGAACCTAGAAGAGAGGTAAGAGTGGCTTAGCTTTCCATCGACCCGTACGACCGTTACTATTTGGTGTCGCTCTGGAGTCATATCGTTGAGAGGAACTTCTTTTGGAATGACTTTTTGAACATTTGAATTAGCCAATTCTTCTATATCCGATAAATACCTGAAAATAACCAAAATTCAAAGATAAATGTCATCATTATCATCAATTTTTTTTTATCGTCCTACTGCTGGGTACAGGTCATCTCTCATATAGAGAAGGATTGAGCGTAATCACCACGCTTGCTCAATGCGGGTTGGCGATTTGAGACTTAAAAAGTCCAGGTTTCCTCAAGATGTTTTCCTTCACCTTCAGTAATTGGTGACCAAGATATGCTTAGAAAGTATATATAACTTTAGAAAATTTACATCGGTACCTACTGGCCTGACCTGGAATCGAACCCGCGCACTCATACTTGAGAGGCTGGTGTTTCAACCACTAGGCCACCACGACTTAAATCTCATAACTTCTACCAACTCGCACTTGTCCAGCGTAGTGGATTATGGCCCACTCCGTCTTACCGAAAGGAGGTCGGCATCACGGCAGTCGGAATATTTTAGACCAATTAATGCTGACTGATGAAGACAGATTCACTAAATATCATCCCTTATCAATCTCGTGATCTACGAATATCTTCTCCGTAACCAAAAACACATATATAGGAAAGTTCAAACACAAATAACCCAATAGCAAAACTCAAATCTGTGAAAAGTACAATTTGTTGTCTAATAACACTATTACGGTCTGCAAAATGTGTTAAGGTTCACAAACTATCGGTGGAAGTTCAGCCAACCAGTAATTGGAAGCAGCAAGGAACTATGGTCGAAGATAAGAAATAACGTAGAAATTCGGTCCATTCAGATAGTAAATTGATCTGTTTCAAGATAACAACTTAACTAACTTATACATTGAGCTTAAATTCTCGACATGTTTCTGCTAAAGTTGGTAACAAACTCCTATCAGGACTCAGGTCTGCGATTGCTTCATAAATGACTGGGGAAATCTGTGTTTTCTCGAAAGAGGCCACGATTTTTGCGGGTTTTGGAGATGTTTTGTTTCAAATTTTCCAAAATGTGATCTCAGTTTCAATGTGTCAAAATAGCTATAATTTCCCAACATTTTTAATAAGTTTTTGACATTGATTGTCGTTGAGATGAGGTTGCGACTAGATTGTGAACCTTTCCAATTAAAGAATTGTCCTGCAGATCTGCCCACTTTCCTAAACATTCATAAACATTGTTTAAAGTTAACTAGTAATTAGCGATTCTTTAACCCTACACTTTTGACCCTTTGACGTCACTTAACTTTAATAAGAAATCAAAATTTCTCTGCGTGATCGAATCAGAAATGAGGAGATCCGCAGAAGAACCAAAGTCACCGACATAGCTCTGCGAGTCGCTAAACTTAAGTGGCAGTGGGCAGGGCACATTGCTCGTAGAACCGATGGCCGATGGGGCAGTAAGGTTCTGGAGTAGCGGCCACGTACTGGAAGATGCAGCGTAGGGAGGCCCCTAACAAGATGGACCGATGACCTGGTGAAGGTCGCAGGAAACCAATGGATGCGGGCAGCACAAGACCGGTCAGCGTGGAAAGCCTTGGAGGAGGCCTTTGTCCAGCAGTGGACATTTATAGACTGAAGATGAAGAAGAAAAACTTTAATAATCGTTTATAGATAAACACTTTATACATAAACGATGATTAAAGTTAAGTGACATGCAAACGTCTGACGTTTTCATTTAAAGAACAACGTAACTGTTTTCCAGCTTTTAACTATTCTAATATTCCCAGTAGAAGGTTTAGTTCCTCTGGTGTCATTCCAGAATATCATTTTAACCTTTATTATATAACTATAAGCAAAAGAAGTAATGCATATATAGGATGTATTTATTCATTGGTTTTCTGCTTGCGGTGCTTTAGAAAATGGTTGAAGAATTCCAGGATGACGGAAAATATACGCGTAATATATTGGTTAATGATCATCTTCATATAATTTTTTTATTAATATCTGTATTTATTCCAGCTCGGAGTGTATCTCACACGATTACAACGCTGGAAGTGCCCCTGTGGGCGGACCCGCGGCGCGAAGCCGAGCTCCGCTGTCAGTATATGAGGCAGCAGCACGAACCTCCGCTACATTCCGTCAAGTGGTACCGAGACCTGGACGAGATCTTCAGATATACACCGCAGGTGGTGAGTGACTTACTTTTTATTCTTTCCTTTTTACAATATATAGGGAATTTCAATGATCATGAACTTTAACCTCCTATTATATTTATTAAAAAAAAAAATAGGAGAAGACATTAAGGTTGGATGGATGTTGATGTAGCTGTATCTACAACCGCCACATGAGAACAACTCGTTACATTGACGTCACACGAATTCTACATCTCGGAAGCAGAGTTTACCGTGCAACTAGCATATACAACTACAACTTGCCAACTATAACCGTTGGGCAAGTGCCCGCCACACATAACACCGGAGTCCTAACGGATAACACCGGGTCGGAGGATCCTGCCTTTTCTATGGAGGATGAGTGAATTTTATGCCCCGTTTCTCATACCTCCATATTGACCATATAATTTACACATGGCAAACTGATGAATAGTGTATTGATATCAGAGTTGTATAATATGACGGCACGCACTTTGCGCTAAAGGTAAATAAAAAAGTATTTACTACCAATTTCAAAGCCGCTGCCATGGCACCGCTCGCTCCGCTTGCTCAGTCCACAGCTTTAGGCCGGGTTTCCATTGACGTGGAGCGGGGCGGAGTGGAGCTTAGCCGTGCACGAATTGACCTATCAATATCCTCGAAATCTCCGCTCCGCTTCAATGGAAAGAGCACGAGCGAGGTAGAGCAGAACTGAGCAGATATTCATAATAAAAATACGGCGAGGCGATTCGGTTCGGAGGACAACGAGCATTGGGGTGCAGAGTGGATGACAGCGGGGCGGTGCTGTGCCGAGGACAGCGGGGTGGTGCGGATTCGCGCGCAGTGCCTCAGTTATCATCGTTACGTCGTTAGATTATATGCATACCTACTTATCAAAACAGATGAGAAGTTCAAAAGTATGCTCCGCTCCATTCCACTCCACTCCGCTCTGTTTCAGTGAAAACACTGACCACTTTTCACCGCTCCTCTCCGCCCAGCTCCGCGTAAGTGAAAACGCGGCCTTACTCTAACATGACCCATTAAGTCAGGGTGCCCTGGCTTACTTACTACGACCATTTCAGCTACTTATCGCCAAGAGCCACCAATCAGGATCGGTTCACAAATTTACGGGTAATAAAATCAGACAGATAGTGGACCTTGTCGGTAAGTACAGGGTTCGTTCACAATTCCATTTCGATTCGATTCAATTCAATGGATTATAAACTATCGAAAATACTACGTTTTATTGTAAGCAGTTTATGGTTTATTATTTCTCGACAGTTTACAACGTCGCGATATAGATTATTAACTAAAGGTGCTGACATTCAATTAACCAAATACACAATGATATTTTTCTTCGATGATCCTAGCATTATAACTTCAAGGGACATGTATGTGAATGGAATGCATTACCATGTAAGCTGCCTCACCCTTGTCACCTGAAGGCTTTTATTTATATAGTATGTTTTATTTATATTTTGTTTTTTTTTGTTTGGTTGCAGTTTTTGTAGTATTTACTGGTACAGATAATATTAATTATTTTATGCAGACGTAACTCAAGTATAGTTTTATAAGTAAATTTATGAAATACTATAATATTTATAAACAATTTTAATAAATTAGAAACAATCAAATTATGACTTATTAAACTTTAATATACACCAACACAATAGAGAAGAAAAATAACCAGCCGGCGGGTGCGAGTCGGACTTGAGCATGACAGTTTCGCACATCAATAAAAATCACGTCTATTTTGTCTTAAATATTTATTTTATTCTATTTTTACATGTGTTGGTATGGCTCTCTTCGTACACTAGTCCCTTCCCTAGATCTGTTCTGTGTGTAACTCACGGTCGGGCTGGCCCGTCAACGGATGCGTGTATAATTGTCTATACGGGTCGTAAGGCACTGCTAAATGTTAGGTCTCTGTACCTTCCAGTGACAATACAAATTATAATGTATTGTGCAGAGAAAAGTTTTTCTCGGTGGTAGGCCATAGCATCGGCTGCTGGCAGAAGTTACCACCCACCAGACAAAGTCTTGCCGCCAAGCGATTCGTCGTGTTCCGGCATGATGTCTGGTGAAGCCGTACGGAGGACGGGTCGAAGCAGTTGTGATGCGATATGTGGCGGGTACGATGCGCCAAATGTTACTGTGTCGTTGCATCACCTCGCTCAACTGCCGTCTTCCTTCCTATTCACTCAGTTTTTTGAGTGAATAGGCTCTTACAAATCTAGCGCGCTTAACCATCAACGATTGTATCATTACTTACCATCAGGCGCGATTGCGGTCAAGCACTAGTTTATAATTATTAAAAAAAAAGCTACTCTACACAGATCTTGGACTAAAGAATAATGTGTGTCATCAATTTTACTTAGCTCATATTGCGAAACGCATTGATCAGATAATACAATTTTTTTTTTAATAATCATAAACTAGTGCTTGACTGCAATCGCGCCTGATGGTAAGTAATGATTGATGTTGATGGTCAAGCGGGCTAGATTTGTAAGAGCCTATTCACTCAAAAAACTGAGTGAATAGGAAGGAAGACGGCAGTTGAGCGAGGTGATGCAACGACACAGTAACATTTGGCGCATCGTACCCGGCACACATCGCAACACAACTGCTCAGACCCATCCTCCGTATGGCTTCACCAGACATCATGCCGGAACACGACGAATCACTTGGCAGCCAGACTTTGTCTGGTGGGTGGTAACTTCTGCCGGCAGCCAATGTTATGGCATACCACCGAGAGATATTAGCATCTATAGTCAGTATTTATCTAGCACTTTTTATCCGCATCATCATCTCCCACATAATAGAGATATATTATATTTTATTCCCCTACTATTCATTCATCCACATTCAGAAAGCGGCGCAGAGCTAAAACCGTTGACAGTGACGTGGTAACATGACGGGCTTCATTTGTTTGGGTCAAAAACAGACGGAAGTTGGCACCACGACGATTGTGAATTGAAAATAATTTTTTAATCTCTCGTGCACTCGGATTTTGTAGGTTTTGAATAATTATGTATATTTTGGGTAAGTCATTTTTAGATAAAGTCAATTATATCAATAATACAACTGTACCTTCTTAGGAAGAGATTGTTGTTAAACAAGCAAGTTTAAAATAATAAGTATACGTTCCTATATTAAATACTTAAAAGTGACGAGGCATTAAGTGAAACACTGGAACTAAACCTACCTGCTTAGAATTATTTCCAACTAGCTGAAAATATAGTGTGTCGGGTTAGCCTGGCTTTAGGATCATTAGTCAGGCTTACATCAGGTGCACGTGTTGATGTGTATAACTCTCCGTAGAATTTTTCAATCTAACCCAAAAGCTCGGACTTGGAAATGACGATCCTACCATCCTCAGTCTTCAGCTTCGCAAGTAGACTCTGTTCAACAGACAAAAAAAGAGCTATGCTCGGAGTTTCTCTGCGTGATCGAATCAGAAATGAGGAGATCCGTAGATGAACAGCAGCAGGCTGGGCAGGGTACATTGCTCGTAGAACCGATGGCCAATAGGGCAGTAAGGTTCTGGGGTGGCGACTACGTACCGGAAGACGCAGCGTAGGGAGGCCCCCAACAAGGTGGACCGGTGAAGGTTGCGGGAAGCCGATGGATGCGGGCAGCACAAGACTGGTCATTGTGGAAAGCCTCGGGGAGGCCTTTGTCCAGCAGTGGACCTCTATAGGCTGAAGAGGAAGAAGAAGAAGAATCTGAAAATATCAGGATTAAAGTATACTATATTTGACAGTGAAAAAGTGTCCCGAACTTGTGTCTGCGGACACACTTCTACTGAGGCTCGACCGAGACCGAGACCTAGAATCTTTACTAATATTATAAATCGGAAAGTGAGTTTGTTTGTTTGTTTGTTCCGCTTTCACGCCGTAACTACTGAACCGATCGCTTTGAAATTTTGCAGACGTAAAGTTAGAAGCCCGGATTAAATAATAGGGTACTTTTTATCGTGAAAAAAATTAGTGTACCCGAGGGAAATCTAAAAGGGGCGATATAACAGAACTCCACGCGGTCGAAACCGCGGGCGGAAAGCTAGTCCGAGAATAGACAAAGGGTGTGATAAAAAAAATGTTGGTAACTTTTTAATACAATACAACTGTTTATTACTGTATTATTAATCAAAGTTAAATGATATTATATAGTCCCTTAAAAAAGAAATTTCGCCACTTTCGCCCTTCAAAGAGTGCAAAGCTTTGCTAAACAGTTGTTCACTTCCTATGCTAGTAAGCGGCACAGATAAAAATGTGTAAGTATTTGTTATTAAGTCTTTTTTTTTGTTTGGATAGGAAATCATCAAATGACTTCTCCCACTCTGGGCGGAGCGGAAGGGCGTGTCAGACTTTTACTGACTAAAACCCACCCATGTTTCTTCACTTGCCTGTGCGACGGCCAGGGCCACGGTTTCTTGTTTAACCAACCCGCAACTAAGCATCTTATAAGGCGAAGAAAACCAATATTTAAAAATATAAGCATTTCTTTGCAGTTTTGGCTCTGTATGAAAGCTACTTACAGTCTCGGTCATGACCGAGAATCTCAGCTATAATTAGCCGAGAACCGAGAAAATTTTCCTGGTAAAATTTGTAGCTGCTATCTCCCGTGCTGATGCTAGTCGGCTAATTTTGAGAGGAGTCGGAGGATTTTTTTTTTGTTAATTGATGTCTCGTAGCTACCGTGTTCTCATCAGAAAGTCGTTACGTTTTTCTTTTTCCTAAGATCAACCAATCAACTAATTTTTCACGCTTGTGTACGGGTACAGCTCAACCGTCGCTAGTACACAAGCGTGCCAACTTCTAGACAGAAACAGAGACATATCAATTAAAATGAAACTCCACTAGTCATGTATACGTGACCGTATCACTTCTTTGTCACGCTCAGATTGGCGCTGTCACACGGATTCGTTTGTTGCCCACTGTTAATGTGGTGTTACCACTAGGTGTAATGAGTTTGTATTTATTGTTGGCTCACTTTATATACATTTGGTTTGTTTTGTTTACTGGGATACTTGATTGAGTTGTTAGCAGTTTAAAATGACAACTATTAATCATTAAATTAGATTAATGTTTAGCGCTAATAGAATCCAATGTTGTCATATTCGTGATAATCATAAGATCGTGCATTTTTTATTTTATTTTATTTTATTAGGGACAATAAACAGCTACAATATAAATACACACACAGAAAGGATAATTAATAATATTAACAATATTGTAGCCCACTACATTATCCACATATTAACAAAAATATATGATAATGAGTGCCACTAGATAGGCAAGAAGTATCTTATTACTTCTCTTATTAATTAAATAAATAAATAATCAAAAACTATTAATAACATCATGCAAAATAGAAAAAGAATAGAAAATCCAACTCGATTGCTTGGCAATTAGAGAATAATTAAAAATTATTAAACATTAATAACAAATAAATGATAAATAAAGTCTAGCCTAACTTACATTCCTAATAACATTCTTATGATTATCAGTAATAATATTCATAACATTACATTTAAATTTTGAGCACACAAAGATATCAATTGTTACAAAATTACAATTATATGATTCAACCATACGACGGATGGGGCAGCGCAACCCAGAATTACTTCGACAGCCTTTGACAGCAAATAAGGCATCTGCTCGGGCACTACGCATGTTAACAGTACGTGGGACTACATAATATAATTTGCTTGTGAGATCGATACAATCAAAATCTCCACGAACAATACCATGCAATATAGAGGCTTCAAGATATATTCGCCTAGATTCTAGGCTAACTTGTCCATATTTATGCAGTAATTGTTGGTAGGACAAATACGTTTTATGGCACCTATAGTGCATGGCTCGTAGAAACTTACGCTGGACCCTTTCAATTAAATCTATGTACTTCTGGTAAAACGGGTTCCAGACAGGAACTAGCGGAATTATATGTATAAAACGTAATCAGCCTATGTTCCCACTGCTGGGACACAGGCCTCCCCTAAGTGAGAGGGTGGGACATAATGTACCACGCTGGCCCAGTGCGGGTTGGTAGATGTCACCTATCCTCGAAGTTTCGGTTCTAGGACATGCCGGGTTCCTCGCGATGTTTTCTTTAACCGTTTTGAGAGCGCTGCTCTCAATGGTGATGAAATAATTTACACAAAATAAAGCGCCTGACTTGGCTCGAACCTATGGTCTACATTTTCTAAGTCGCGGCGGATACCACTACGCCACCGCTGCTTTCTCTCTAAATATAATTCATACGACATGTGATTCTTTGATATTTTTATTATTATTTTTTTTTTTCTTAGAGCTATGTTACAGAAAAAGAACCCCTTTTTATATTGTTTGAATACATTTTTCAACCTAATAAACCTAATCATAGAGGAACCTTTATTCAAAGTTTTATCGCAAACACCTAAACCAGTATACAATGATGAAATATAGTCCTAGTTATTTATTACCCCAATTGTAAACAGAGAATAAATGACATGGGATAAGCCCGCTTAGGAAATTACAAGAACAACCAGTAGGTGGTGTCCGTTTAATTTCACCTTCTTACATGAGTTCCATCAACGGCGTAATATTTCCGTTAAAGCTATTCCAGTTTAGGCGAATTATCACTATCTGCCACCATTTCTCCCTCGAGCTATCAGTAATACCTATCACTTTTGTTCATCCACGTTCAAAGCCGACCCTTGTGTGTTTACATTGAATGCGTCACTCCTCCGGGTAAATGCTGTCAAAACAAGAGCACTGCGGTATGATCTGTTCAGCACTGAATACGGAAAATACTAAAATGTTTGGTGTAGGTACTTGGACGTTTGTTTAGGTAAATTATATATGTTTAAAACACTTTGTTGTTTTGTTGTTTATCAGTCTCTCATATCATCATGTGTTTATAATTTTACTAGTTTCTGCCTGCGACATTCATCATCATCATCATCTCAGCGTTCAGTCCCGGTTGCATCCGCAGCCTTTGTTGGATCCTGGAGTCCGCTTTCCTACCCATTCTCCTCCATTTCGCGTGATCTTTAGCATCCTATGGTAAGAGACTGCCTGCGACATTGTCATCGAGAAAATTCTATGTTTTCACTAAGCATTACTTCTGACTTTTTACTTTTATCACTCTGGGCTATCAAATACAAATAGATTTTCCAAATCCCAATGGAAACTACAGAGATTAACACGTTGAAACAAAATAAATCATCAGCTTTATTTTACCAGGTAGTATAGATGAAGGATATTGCGTGGATGTAGAGAGTTATATTTTTTTTTTTAATAGTTATAAACTAGTGCTTGACTGCAATCCCGCCTGATGGTAAGCAGTGATGCAATCGTTGATGGTAAAGCACACTAGCTTATTAAGCCTATTCACTCAAAAAAACTGAGTGATTAGGAAGGAAGACGGCAGTTGAGCGAGGTGATGCAATGTTTAACCCAACAACACGACCAACGATGCTGCGCCAGAGGATGATCTGGAGAGCCTTCACGACCAAACTCCCGACACAACAACATTAGGCACATCGTACCCGGCACACATCGCAACACAACTGCTCAGACCCGTTCTCCGTACGGCTTCACCAGACATCATGCCGGAACACGACGAATCGCTAGATATAGATGAACGCTCGTGAATCTTAAGAGAAATTTTAAAAAGATTTGGTCAAAAATCGCGCAGATTACTCGTCAATTAATATAATATCAGTTTCTGGTTGTTATTATCCACCTACTACTTAAATACAAAAGTTTATGAGAATGGATGGATATGGATATTTGTTATTTTTTACGCAAAAACTGCTGAACGGATTTGGATGGAATTTGGCGAAAATATGTTTTTTAATCAGGAATAACAAATAGGGTACTTTTTCCCGATATTCCTACGGGATCGAACTTACGCAGGTAAAACCACGGGGCGCAGCTAGTTTGTTTTTAAACCTGACCCTCATGACTAATGTGGGATACTCCTAATAAGCTAGCTTTAAAACAGTAAAGATAAGCATAAGATTTTAGAATTAATAGAATTTTGAGTACGCCCTTGAGGAATCGTATTACCAGTGTAACCTGAGTTTACCTAGCGATTTTAATAAACTGAGTTAGGACTAAATTAGTCTTATTCAAATTCAAAAAAAAATATTTCAGATAAAGTATATAAATATCCAGATAACGTTAGTAAAATTAAAACTCAGCCTAAAGTTAGTACTTAATAATTTTACTGGAGTAGGTCTGGACTCTTATCCATCTACGTAAGAGGATGAAGAAGAAATATAAAGTTATCTTACCTATGAATAATTATTTACAGACAATGTGCCATATATCACAACAGCACTCAAAATGTCTATCTTAATAAGTAATCTACAGCGCATACACACACGGAATGATTTACATAGTAACAAGAAACAAATGAGGCACCATAAAAACTCGTCGGATCTTGTCACCAATTTCTTCGTATCCATTGATCGTTGTCACGAGCAAACGGCACTCACCACTCTTCGAGTCCACCCAATTTCTTTCTTTTCGCAACTTGTATGACATTTGCGTCCATAGTAACATCTGCATTGATTATTATCTACGAATGCGGATGCAGATGTCCAAATTTATACGGAAGCTGCGCATTTGTGGATACATATATTTGCAAAATCCTGGTATAGATCTCTAAAAATGTCTGAAGAGAGCTCGGTGGTAAGGGTGTGTCGGGAGTTTGGTCGTGGAGGGTCTCCAGGTCCATCTACCTCTGGGGCAGAATCGTTAGACGTGTTGTTGGGTTTAATATTGCATCACCTCGCTCTACTGCCGTCTTCGTTCCTATTCACTCAGGTTTTTTGAGCGGATAGGCTCTCAATAAACAAGCGCGCTTTACCATCAACAACTGCATCACTGCTTACCAATAGGCGGGATTGCGGTCAAGCGCTGGTTTGTAATTATAAAAAAGTGTTGCTCTATTTGTGCAGCATACGTCTAAACTTAATTTCAAGATTCCATATTAAGAGCTTAATTCCATAGATATATGTGTTTGATCTAAAATACAATTAATTACAGTCGACTTGAGTATTTTTGTAATAATAAAAATACAAACCTAAACACAACACGAAAACAAACTTATTTTGGCATCAAATTAATTACAAACTAATTATAAAAACATTATTATGTAGCATGCGTACGACAGTAACGTATGTATGTTTTATTCATTCTACATAGAGGTGAGCTTTAGAAATTCTTGAATTTTCTTAACAAACTTACCTTTCGTTGGAAATTCAACTTAAAATATATTTTCTAGGAATCCCTGGGTCGTTAGAGACGGCCTTTGTATGATAACAGTTTTAACTAGCAATTGTAGAGGACTTGTAGGCTTCAACGAAACTTTGAGATAGTTGCTTTAAATCTCAACCTTTTATATCATTCTATCGATTTCTGGAAAGGTCTAAGTGCTTTTTGTTATCAGAATTACTTCGAAGTTTGTACAGTGCCTCCAGGCCCGTCGTGTAGAGTTGGGGTCGGCGAGAGTAGGGACGAAATCGGACTTAGGAGGGCCTAGTGACGTGTAAGTATATTGTTTGTGGCGTACCATAATATATGAAACATTATTATTTCTGACCTTTAAAAAGGGCAGGAGCATTGTACTAGCAGCCAACACACGTGTATGAACGTGGGCGAAGTAAATGTAGAATATAAAAAATAAAAATCAAAACATTTTGTTGTTCAGATAATTCTGCTTACACATCTCTTTTAATATGAGTTGACCGCGTTCCGCCCTGATGATAGACGAAAAAATTTCTCTTCTTCCTCAGCCTATAGAGGTCCGCTGCTGGACAAAGGCATCCCCCAAGGCTTTCCACAATAACCGGTCTTGTGCTGTCCGCATCCATCGGCTTTCCGCGACCTTCACCAGGTCGTCGATCGTCGTCTTCCTGTACGTGGCCGCCACTCCAGAACCTTAATGCCTCATCGGCCATCGGATTTAACAGCAATGTGCCCTGCCCACAAAAAATTTAGGTATCATGAAAATAAAGAAATACAAACAGGTCACGACTGAAAGTCTGATTTATACACGTAATACTAAAGGTACTGATTTATATCTTGTTTAGATTTAGTATTCAGTTCATTTGTTACAGAAAATAAGGTAAACAAGCGAGGGAACGAAACAGAACTTTAATAAGGCAGGATTCCCATCTACAAATGTTCGCAGGCAATCCAACATTGTTTATCTTGGCTTCCTGTGAAGGTTTCTATAAATCTAATGTTTTTCAGTGTTGGGGCGCTCTTATCAAATGCTTGTTATGATTTTCTTCAAGAGTAAAATAAAGTTGTTAATCACCTTTCTTGATTGAATACTTAGAAATGAAATCTATGTATTGAGATTTTTTTATATATACCTAAATGTAGCCCCACACTAGGAATTTTCCCTGTATCGTAGGTGTGCGTTTACAAACTCACATACACAAACAGCCAGACTAGGAACAACTACTTGTAAGTCATACAAATATTAGTCCCGTGCGGGATGGAACGCGCGACACGCAGCACAGCAGTCAATAGCTTAACCACTGCGCTAACCGTGCGGTCAAAAACGACAAATTGAAATATATTCATATTTTTAATATAAAAAAAAAAATATACATATGTATTATAACATAAACTTTACAACTGAATTACTGGGTACAATACCATACTCCTTGTTACGACTGATTGTCAGAATTTCTAGATTCTGACAACCCTTAACGATGAAGATGAATCAAATATCCACGAAGGACAGCCGGCACTAACGGCTCCATCCTCCGACTCATGGCTGTTATTACTTAGCCACAAGCACTTTTCTTTTACTGAAAATATACCTGTGGTATAATAAAAAAAAAATGTGTTTAATGAAAATAAATAAATAACAGTTTACATTACATTTATTTTTTCACCAATTCTTATTTGCCATACTCAATCATGCCTTCGCGCTTCTCAACAGTTATTTATATAATTCCTTGAAATTTTTTAATTCCCATTTTCCTCACCTCAGTTTTTCTCTCAGACACACGATGAAAACATTCAGTCTTACAAATCTAATAATCTCATGTCTTAACCAGATTACTCAAACATTCAGAATGTCTTCCACCCCTCTCCTCCACTGCCGTTAACTTGGTTATTATAATTCTCTTGGCAGCACAAAACGATGCTTTTAACGTCCTTTCTAAACGTCCGCGTTTTATTTCACAATGGCAACACTTTATTTTTATGCTATTGACTCTTGCCCTTTTGCTCGTGACGAAAGGTCAAAGTCCGTTGAAGGGTAAGACCATTCTCACAGTTATTGTCTCAAGCTATTTTAAATCCTAATGATATCGATTTAAAGCTAAAAATGTCAAGTTAGTTGCAACTTGCGTACTTTAATTAAGGTTGCTATAGAATGTATTAATGTAATTTATTGAAATGCTTTTGGTCGCGGTTTCGCCAGCTGTTTGCAAGTTAACAAACTCTCGTTATAATATGAAATGACTTAATGTTTAGATTGTTAAGTCTAAAGTTAATTAATTATTTACTTATCAATCGTATTCTTTTTTTTTTTAATAACTATAAACTGCAGTGATGCAATCATTGATTGTAAAGTGCGCTGGTTTATTCAGCATATTCACTCGAAAAACTGAGTGAATAGGAAGGAAGACGGCAGGAGCGAGGTGATGCAATGTTAAACCGAACAACAGGATCAACGATGTTGCGCCAGAGAAAGATTGATCTGGAGACCCTCCACGACCAAACTCCCAACACAACAACTTTTGGTGAATCGTACCCGGTATACATCGCAACACAACTGCTCAGACCCGTCCTCCGTAAAACTTCATCAGACATCATGCGAGAACACATCGAGCACATATGCTCGATGCCGGAACACGACGGCAAGACTTTGTCTGGTGGGTGGTCACTTCTGCCGGCAGCCGATGTTATGGCCTACCATCTAGAGAATATTATCTTTGAAGGACAAATTCAACTATATTTTAAATAACTGGCTGCATACGGTTTCACTCGCATACATATCGATTTTGTAAAAATATTGAGATAAAAAATATGTTTTCTCATAACCTAGTCATTGACGCTAATCATCTAGTTCACAAACTAAACTAATTTTAAGTCCATCATCATCGTCATCATCATCATCATCAACCTTTTTTATCATCCCACTGCTGGGCACAGGTCTCCTCTCATACAGAGAAGGATTGAGCGTAATCACCACGCTTGCTCAATGCGGGTTGGCGATTTCAGACCCAAAGTCCAGGTTTCCTCAAGATGTTTTCCTTCACCTTCAGTCATTGGTGTCCAAGATATACTTAGAAAGTATATATAACTTAAGAAACGTTACATTGGTACTTGCCTAACCTGGAATCGAACCCGCACACTCATACTTGAGAGGCTGGTGTTTTAACCACTAGGCCACCACGACAACTTGTTTTTAAGTCCAGTGCATTTTTATTATTTCATTAAGAAAATGATAAAAGATAACATTTTAGTTTCCTCCTGTCAAATTAAGATACTCCGTAGACAGTTTAAACGCGATTATATACATGGCGACGTGTCAGGAGCGGGCTAATTTGACAGGTTTAAACTGACATTTTATCTTCTGTCCTTTTTTTATATGAAATAGAAAGAAAAAGGTGCACTGAAATCAAATTTAGTTTAGTTTAAGTTTTAAGTTTAGTTTTAGTTTAAGGGAATCGGGGCCACTGTCTGCCCATGTGCCAAACTTTATCCAAAGCCTAACTGGTTTTGGATAAAATCACGCTATAGCTGGCGTGATAGCATAACAAACAAATAAACGATGCATGAAATCCATACTAATATTATAAATGCGAAAGTAACTCTGTCTGTCTGTCTGTTACGCTTTCCCGCTTAAACCTCTCAACCGATTTTGATGTAATTTGGCACAGACAATCTTTAGACCCTGAGAAAGGACATAGGCTAATTTTTATCCCGGAAAAATTTGGTGTTCCCGAGGGAAATCTAAAAAGCGCGATATAACCGAACTTTACGCGGGCGAAGCCGCGGGCGGAAAGCTAGTGATTTTATAAATACTTAACATTTGAATTTAATAATCATGGAATTATTAGCACAAAATACTAGCTGTATTTAAATAATTCTACCAATAATGTGATATTATATTTTATTGGACTTTGTGTCCTATGTACATCTCACTTATATGTAGTACAAAAATAGTAAACGAAATTGATTGAAATGATTTATACATATATAAGATACTTCTTATCCCGATTCCCACTAGCAACTAGTATTATTATAAGTAAAAAATAAAAAGCATTGCTGACTTTTCGCCCAAACAAATTTAAGAAAATATTATATTTGTAAAAATAAGCCCAGAGATGATGTGGGGTAAAAAAATTCGGAACTCCAGTGAGCCCAAGTGCCTTAAGAGCAAAACTCCAGTGAGCCCAAGTGGCCTAAGAGCAGAACTCCAGTGAGCCCAAGTGCCCTAAGAGCAGAACTCCAGTGAGCCCAAGTGCCCTAAGAGCAGAACTCCAGTGAGCCCAAGTGCCCTAAGAGCAGAACTCCAGTGAGCCCAAGTGCCCTAAGAGCAGAACTCCAGTGAGCCCAAGTGCCTTGAGAGCAGAACTTCAGTGAGCCCAAGTGCCTTGAGAGCAGAACTCCAGTGAGCCCAAGTGCCTTGAGAGCAGAACTCCAGTGAGCCCAAGTGCCCTAAGAGCAGAATCGGCATCAAGACAAACATAGAACTAATGTGCTTATCAACTTAGCATACTTTTGATGCATGTTTTGAATTTCATCTTATTTACTTGAAGAATTACAAATGTTATTTTATTATGACATTTCGTTGGGTAGGTAAGTTGCCCCAACTAGCAAAAAAATGTCAGAACTCGCACTCTTTAAGAGTAGTAGGCTTAAAGCGCTCTTTTATTTGTTTTAGAATATACCATCGATCCTATATTACTCTTAGATAAGCCAGTATGGCCTCAAGAACGTTCAGTCTCATAACCAAGTCTCATATATGTATTAAAGAGCCTTTAATAAGACTAGTTGCACTTGAGAAAAACTTACACTTATATTGGTAGTTTCTAAGCTCATTTGATTTTATATTAGACTTGCTAAATGAGATAAATATTGTAAGAGGTCAGACTAATATCAGCATAGCATACGAGTACGTGCATTTCTGATCTTATTTGAAACCAATATAAGATCAATGGCACTGGATGAGTAAGATTTTGGATCAACCTATTTACAATACAAAAAACAAGACCCATATAAGAGCGTTTGATCTTAGATCGATTTTGAGAATATTTACTTTTAATAGTTCTAAGAGTAATTTTGCTGGCCATATTTTCATTGAAATTTTTAAATTTAATTTATTCCAATAAGGAGTTATCTTCAGTATACCGAATGCTAAAATAAGAGGAAATAATCTTATATTAGTATTACTTATTCTTTCTTGTTGTACTGGACACGCAGAGCGTTGTACGCCCGCTGAGTGAAGTTGGTGTAGCCTGTGGACCAACTTCACTCAGCAGTCAGCAGCAGCAGCACGTCAGCAGGGCTGCCACGGTTTTGTAGCGCGTTATGATGTTTGCCGAGGCTAGAACCGAGGATTTCCACGGTATCATAAGAAAAAGGAGTGCGTCGCTTCTGCGCCGTACCCGTGGCAGTTCGAATGGGCTCCTGAGGGTATTGTCCGAGCGGCGGGACCCGCCTTTTTTAAGGAGGTGGCTGCAGGTGCATGTGAGCCCCTGCGATTATTATTTAATGTGATTTTAATAATGTGGTTTCAGTTTTTAATTATTATCTAAATTTTATTTAAATTTTGATTTGTGATTATTTCTGATTTTTATTTTTACTTCTGATTTTGTGATTATTGATTATTTTTATATTGTTTAATTTTTATATTGTTATTAATTTCAATTTATCTCATTTTGTGTAATGTATGGACGTGTGTCTGAAAATAAATGATTATTATTATTACTCTAATAGTGCGCTTGTAAAATGCAGCTATACTAACGGCGACACTATCAATACAAATTAACAAATAAAAATTTTAAACAAGATCTGGAAACACCTAATTTAATAAGGCGTATTAATTTTGAAGCGTAAAACCAGGTCTAATTAACAGTATATTATGAATTCCAATACGATTACTTACCTTAAAACTACTTTTACTTTGTATAAACAACGTAGCATAAATATTATAACTTTACGCAACATTAATTTGTTTTCATTTCAAACCAAACGAACACTCACGAACTTTGGATCTGACGTAAAATTCTTGTAATATTATAAACCTTAGACTAATATAAGCTTATGCAGGCTTATAAGATATTTACGTAAAAGCAGTAATAGCGTCCGTCAGCTTAAATTAATTTTGGCTAGATTTCAGTAAGTGCAAACAGCATTAAATTAGACTGATATTAGATCAATATTAAACTAAATATGCTAATAATATTGCCTAAACGCAGGCTTATAGGAGTGATGTAAGATAAAAAACAGTAGTCTTGAGATTGTTGTAAGAGTTCTTTTTGTCGTTTGAGCAGGGTTTCATAATAATGTGTTGGTAGAAGTCGCATGTTTTCGAAGTTTTGCCTCTGGGACATGCCGCTTGTGATGTTTTCCTTCACCGTTTTGAGTGCAGTGGTGATGAAATAATTTTCACAAAGTAAAGGGCCTGATGGGGTTCGAACGTGTAACCTATAACTTGTAAGTCGCTGTCGATACCACTACGCCAACGGTGCTCTCAGGGTGCCGCTACTCTTGTAAAAGATTTCTGGGTAATTGCAATAAATAAATAAAATACATACATACACATTATAAAGGTCACTGAAGTAATTGAAAATAACTTTATTTATAACATTTTATACAGATTTTATAAATATTAATTTGAAAACAACACCTACACAAACCTAATTAGTTTCCTTCCAACTCCGGAACAATGTGTCCCTACTTTTACCTTAAAAAGTCTCTCAAAACTTGAAGATTAATTTCCCCAGCTAATTGAATAAAGTTCGCCTCTACAAGCATCAAATTAAAAATTGCTGCTTTATCTTTGTAATAAAAGAATCGCTGTGAATGAAGCGATTCACGTAAAAATCTTCAATTGTGCGGTTAGATTAATGTTCATAGCGATAATTTAATTAATTGAAATGGATTCGTGTAATTAATTAGCTGGACACTGGTTTCGGATTCGGCATTTTGTAAAGAGTTTCACGCATTTATGGATATTTTTATTATGGTCTGTCGTTTAGTTACTGGTTACTGACAATTTGCAGATAATTGAAGTTATTTGGTACTTACCACGTCTATGTTTGTGGATTTTTTATTTACACATTTGCTAGATATTATTAACTAACCACCTGGCTCGAAATATTTAAAAAAGATCATGATAATAGTCCATGTGATCAGCTGTGGAAAAAATAATATAAATGGCTTAGAAAACTTTAACTTTAGTTCAGGAGTTATAAAGGCTTCTACTGGACCCTTCGTATGCGAGTCAGACTCGCACTTGCCGGCATTTTTTTATACAACATTTCTAATATCAGACAGTAGTAAAGCCGAGTTTTGGGTTGTTGTCGCATTTCATAGTTCAGACGTCCAATTCAAAATTAGAAGTATTTCACCCAACGGTTGTAGATCAGTACCTACTTTTTGAACTTCAAAATTATACAAGACTTTCTTCAAAAGGCCCGCTATTCACCTTTTTCCATTGCTTCAGCTGGCCAGAAGTGTCACAACTAAGTACATGCTTAAGTTAAAAGAACTACTTCCTTAAGACAAAGTACATTTTGATATTCTAAACTTTACCATAAAGAATAACTAAAATATTTACAAGCCTCAGCAAAACTTTTATCAAAACAACAACAAACATTTTGGAAGCTTCCAACTCTTAAAAAATGCACGAAAGAACAAAGTTTCTCACCCCTAAAAGTTATTACAACTTAATGCCAACACTTAGTACGGAATTATCTTAAAATATCCTTCAGAGACTCTGTGGTATTTAAGGTATAATATCGTTTACGCACATAATATTTTAAGCTCAGCAGAGCGTGGCGCGGTATTCATAAAACTCAGTAAACCTTGAAGAATAGGCGCCATTTCTCATCGGGTTACCTTTGACTTGCTGCAGTCGAAGTTCTAATATAGTGGTAGACGAAACTATTCCACAACTATGAAGTTTTGTTGCGGAAAAGAATAGCATTTATCTGCATCATGGTTAGGGGAAGTGAATTTTATGTTAAGGGAGAGCAATTATGTTTTATTTTATGTTTTATATTTTAATGAAAGGACGAAGAAGTCATCTATACTAATTTATAAAGCTGAAGAGTTTGTTTCTTTGTTTGTACGCGCTAATCTCAGGAACTACTTGAAAAATTCTTTTCGCGTTGGATAGCCCATTAATCCAGGAAGGCTTTAGGCTATATAACACCACGCTGCGACCAATAGGAGCGGAGCATAACTAACTCTACGCGAACGAAGTCGCTGGCGGCCGCTAGTAATAAATAACATTACGAGATATTCCTAAATATGCTACAGAAATTGCAATCGTGGCTACCAGTTGGGGCCGAAATAATCTAGTTAACTTGAGGACTAGTATATCTACACTATTATATACTAGTATATCTATACTAGTCCAGTTTGAAACAAACAAACTCTTGAGCTTTATATATTAGTATAGATAGATATCTATGCTAATATATAAAGCTGAAGAGTTTGTTTGTTTGAACGCGCTAATCTCAGGAACTACTTGTCCGATTTGAAAAATTCTTTTTGCGTTGGATAGCCCATTAATCCAGGAAGGCTTTAGGCTATATAACATCACGCTGCGACCAATAGGAGGGGAGCATAACTAACTCGACGCGAACGAAGTCGCTGGTGGCCGCTAGTTATCAATATTAAGAAATCAGGATGAGTTGATGTTCTCTCTTTTACCTAATATAAAATCAAGCCTTGTGAAAAATAAGAAAAAAGGGTTAGTCAGAGGGGTTGGTGGTGGAGGATCCATTTGCTAGGGGGTGACTCTATTACTATCGACGGACACAAATAAGAGCATAAATCTATGTTCGTGATTTATTCACCATACATGTAAACAAATCTGAATTATTGTAAAAATAACTTTTCGTCCTACTCAATAAAGTTTAGTTTAAGGTACCACTTAAAATATTTTTATGATTATAAAGCAAACCTTTTATCTAGCCGTTCCCGCCGCAATACATGCGCCTCTGCCGGAAAAGTTTCTCGTTCCCGCCCAGCCATTGAAAGCGAGTCAAAGCCTCTAGAACATCCTAGAGTTTCCTTTAAAATATATAACGTATACGCCCCTCTTTTTGACAAGAGTCATCTGACCGCCTTCGACGGGGCTACGCACAGAAAACGTTTTAAATTTTACTTACCTTTATCTTCGCCCAAAACCCTAATTGCACCTGCTATAACACGCATCATGGTGAAAATACTTTAAATAATGCTTGTCACTCTGAATTGAAATTTATTACCATTGTAATAAAGCTGTTATTTGTTCTTGAAATAATATAAATTAAACCATACATATGAATGGAACTTACTTAGAACTCAAGTTTACGTAGCGTTATTCGATAAGCTTCGAAAAAAGCAATCAGTCGCGTTACGATGTTTATTTTTTATTCACTTATTTGACATATTCTTTCCATTATTTGATATTATATACAGACAATTAAATAGTTGTCATGGTAATCGTGATACTAGGTTTTAGTATATATTTGTATTTTTGTCCTTCATATGTATATACTTTTGTTAAATTCTATTATCTACCGCCCACAAGCTATATTGCCCTTATCTAACAAAATCATATTTCGAGTTATCGGCAATAAAGCGTGGAAAAATTGGAAATAATATTTCTTAACTATAAGTCTTATGCGATAGTAACTGATCTAAAAATACATCTAGTTTTGAACCTTCAAATAGTCATAATTACGCTTCTTATCAAGGATTTAACCTTAACAACAATACTTTTCTGCATTATAGTATAATGTTTTTGAAATTTAACGTTTATGCACCCATGACATGGCGTTTAGTGTTTCATTTTTCTTAAATTTTGTTGACGTGACCTTTAAAAAAGTCTCTTCAATACTAACCTAGAATTACGCAAAGGACGCGATCGAAGGTAGATAAAAGCTTTTTAGTGTAAAAAGGCTGGTATCCCTAACTGCATTTTTGTGATTGACATCGTAAACGAAATATTTCACATTGAAAATTATGTTATTGGTGTTTTCATCACAAAATTTCTAAATAAAAAATATGTAAGTTTGAAAGAAATTAAAAACATTTTTGTCTAATACAATATAATAATAATTTGGAAGAAAATATAATTATAAAGCTGTTAAAGTCCTTTAAAGACTCATAACAGCGTTGGTAATTCTGTTAACGGCCAAAAATCCACTTAAAATGTAAGTTATAAGCCCTTGGTCACTTTTTAGTTTAGTAATGCTGCTTACCTTTACTTTAGCGTAATGAAGATCTCCAACTCAACTTAGTTTTTTTTTATCGCAAAACTCCTGTGTACTCGTGCTTCCTGGATCTTTCCAAAGCCTTCGACCTGGTGTCATATAACATAATGTGAGAGAAACTGGAGAGTATTGGGTTACCCCCGGAACTCTTGCAAATATTTATAATACTAGCTTTCGGTTTCGCCCGCTTTGAGTTCGGTTATATTGCGCTTTTTCGATTTCCCTCAGGATTATCAATTTTTTCCGGGATAAAAAGTAACCTATAATTTAATCCGGACTTCTAACTTCACGTCTGCAAAATTTCAAAGTAATCGGTTCAGTAGTTACGGCGTGAAAGCGGAACAAACAAACAAACTCACTTTCCCATTTATAATATTAGTGAAGATGAGATATCGACATTTTAGTTTGTGGACGACAGTTATTATATCAAGTACCTTCCTAGTACTTATTGACTGGTCTATGCTGTTCTACCATACCAACTGTGACGTAGAGTTTTTTGCTGGTACTTCTCCATAGGAAACGGCCAACAAATGAACTAGCTTTTGATGTCTCATAAATCGCGGTGATGGTTTATAATAATTATTTGTTTATTTAATTTGACAACAATGGTCCAATTGTTAGCACAATAATCACTTATCAACTAGGGGTTAGTTGTATTAAATTAAATGTAGTATCATCATTTTTTTTTATCGTCCCACTGCTGGGTACGGGTCTCATCTCATACAGAGAAGGAAATGAAAAGAAATGAAATGATGAAGAAGAATTGAGCGTAATCACCGCGCTTGCTCAATGCGGGTTGACGATTTCAGACTTAAAGTACAGGTTTCCTCAAGATGTTTTCCTTCACCTTGTAATCAGTCATTGATGTCCAAGATATAGGTACTTAGAAAGTACATATAACTTAGAAAAGTTACATTGGTACTTGCCTGACCTGGAATAGAACCCGCACACTCATACTTGAAATGTATGTTTAAGTGAAATAAAATATTTTGATCTTGATTTTGATTTCAGTTCCAGTTTATTCCAACAGTGCCCGGAACAATAATACACAAGCTCAATCCAACAGAGTTTAATTAATCGGTTCTTGCGTCATTTGCAGAGCAGAGTGGTGTCACCGTGTCGGAGCGTTTTTGTCCTTATTACTCACGACTTACACTCGCCGTGACTAATGGTCGTAAAGCCAACAAAATGCTTTGAAACCCTGACTTATTAGAGCCACGAAATAATTCACACTTTCAGGGTATTTTGCAGTAATACTGCGATGTTTGTATAAAATAATCCAGTCTGGTTTTAATAAGATTCTGGCTTTTGGAGGCGCATTATCTTATGAGACCTTGAGTGTTGAAATGGATTCGACTTTAATAATAAAATGAAAAGATTTTTTGTACTAGGCATTTGGGTCTAGCTCATTTTGTAACAACTTAATGGCTTAAAAGGGTGTTGGCGAATCTTCTTGCTCGTTCTTCTCCGTAGACCTAGCCACCACTAGCCACTGCTCATCGACCTAATTATGTCGATGAGTAGCATAACTATAGAGCATGGGAGTTGAAATAAAACAAAACAAACTTTTAGGATTTTACTACAACCAGTAAATGAATGCAGATCTGTTTCTACAAAAAATCAGTTAATATATGGGCAGTGTTTGAGTAATGACAAAAATACTTGATCTAATACTAATATTTGATCAAAAGAAAGTTTCGTTTTGTACGAAACTTTCTTTTGATCAAATATGTGCTGCATTAACAGCAAAGCGACACTTCCTCTCTGCTTAAACATCAACATTAATATGTTGATGAGCAAATTACTATATACATACATAATTACATGTATGTATATAATGATCTTTATAAATATATACGGACAAATGGCACAGATTGAGCTAGCCCCAAAGTAAGTTCGAGACTTGTGTTAAGGGATACTAACTCAACGATACTATATTTATAATAGATACATATATAGATAAACATCCTTGACCCAGGCCAATCAGGAGAATATCGTCTTTCCATCATGACCTGGCCAGGGATCGAACCTGGGGCCTCCACGTAGCAGGCAGGCGTGTTGACCGCTGGGCCACGGAGGACGACGTAAATCTAGAAGTAGATCCATGTATGACGTGTAATTTGCTCATGTTTCTTGATAATTATTATATACTAGTAGCAAGTAACCGTGTGTTTTGTATCTATGTTATCTTACTTAAACTAAAACTGAAATTTCAAATGCTCGGTCTGTCAGAAAGATGAAACCAGTAACCCATTCCACAGCATATAGCTATGGAGAAGAACAAGCAAGAAGCTTCACGGACACTCTTTCAAATCATTATATTGTTACAAAATATTGATTACATCATTTTTGTTGAAATTATTCATATAAGAATGATGCCGAAAGATGTGCGTTAAAAGCATTCGTTATAGAAAACATGAACACAATTGACGGCGCCTGTTCACGCACTACCCTTTTGAAGGGCACTTAATGATCCAAGACACACGCCACCACATTAGAGTCAGCATGACCTACTATTAGCCGCCAGAGCACATTCTTTCTTTTATAATTGTAAACTAATGCTTGACCGCAATCCCGCCTGACGATAAGCAGTGATGTAATCGTAGATGGTGAAACACACTGGTTTATTACGAGCCTATTCACTCAAAAAAACTGAGTGAATAAGAAGGAAGACGGCAATTGAGCTAGGTGATGCAATGTTATACCCAAACGGAGATTGACCTGGAGACCCTCCACGACCAAACTCCTGACACAACAACATTTGGTGCATCGTACCCGGCACACATCGCAACATTATTGTTCAGACCCGTCCTCCGTACTGCTTCACCAGCCACCATGCTATTGACCTTCTAGTCAATGAAAGACTTTTCCAGTGTGAGGTAGCTTTATGATAATTAGGTACATGTTGCTTATACGTATGCTATGAAATTATACAATATTAAGAAATTGAATTCATGCAATGCATAGATAGTTTTTCCAACGGTGAGCAGCTCCAACATGGTTTCCGAGTGCTAATTAGTTTACGCGCCCCGGTGGAGCAGGGCCAGCGTTGAACCAAATATTTTAGTCAGCAAAATATGCTTGGTTGCATAGTGTGCGTTTTATCAGACCATACGTGAAGTCATATTCTTTAAAACATCGTGTCACTTTGTTATTGTTAGTAGGTAGATTGTTGTTTGAGGATAGACAGCTTGATGTCAGTATTTTTCGTAGAGCTGTTCTCCACAACCTAGTTTTTCACACAATGCCCTTTGATGACACTTCCAGGCTTTTGACGACTCGTGACGCCTGTCGAAAACAACAAATGATACACTTAACATTCTTTCCGACGTATGGAAGGGACTCGATATGTAAAATGGACCACCCACCCACGATCAAACGAAGTGCAGATATTGGTACTTAGCCACGAACCCCATAATAAACAGTATTCGAATCCAACAGCTGCACACTGAATAATATTTTTACAATATTGCATCCTCATCATCAATTCAGCGGAAAGACGTCCACTGCTGGACAAAGGCCACCCCCAAGGATCTCCACGACGAACAGTCTTGCGCCTCCCGCATCCACCGGTTTCCCCCAACCTTCATCAGGTCGTCGGTCCACCTTGTCGGGGGCTTACCTACGTTGCGTCTTCCGGTGCGTGGTCGCCACTCAAGAATCCGTCGGCCCCGTCGGACATCGGTCCTATGGGCAGGTGCCTATAAAAAAGCCCATAATATATAAAGCTACTAGCTTTCCGCCCGCGGCTTCGCCCGCGTGGAGTTCGGTTATATCGCGCTTTTTAGATTTCCCTCGGGAACATCAAATTTTTCCGGGATAAAAGGTAGCCTATGTTCTTTCTCAGGGTTTAAAGATTGTCTGTGCCAAATTTCATCAAAATCGGTTGAGAGGTTTAAGCAGGAAAGCGTAAGAGACAGACAGACAGACAGACAGACAGACAGACAGACAGACAGACAGACAGACAGACAGACAGACCGACAGACAGACAGACAGAGTTACTTTCGCATTTATAATATTAGTATGGATGGGTATCTATACAAATATACAGTATGTTAACTAATAGAGGGCGTTCCCGTTAACCCGAAATAGTATAGCATACATTCATGCTAAAAAAAATATTTCCATTCGAAAACAAAATGTTTTAAATTTTTTTCCAATAAGAAAATATTCAATAAAAATTTTAAATTGACATGTAAAAGAAACACACTGTACACGCGAACATGAAAGACGGCAACGTCGCAATTTATTTATACATGACGACTACTATTTTGATTTAAAACAAAAGGTTTCAAATTTATTTCCAATTAGAATTTTTTTTTATTCGGATTTTTTATGCTTATTTTTCTATGCTGATATTTTTATTTTAATCTATTAATGATATATATTAACGAGTTTAAGGGAACGCCCTCTGTTATTTAACATACTGTATAAAGCTGAAGAGTTTGTTTGTTTGTATGTTTGTTTGTTTGTTTGAACGCGCTAATCTCGAGAACTACAGGTCCGATTTGAAAAATTATTTTTGTGTTGGATAGCCCATTAACCCAGGAAGGCTTTAGGCTATATAACATCACGCTGCGACCAATAGAATCGGAGCATAACTAAGTCTATGCGAACGACGTCGCTGGCGGCCGCTAGTCTATACTAATATATCAAGCTGAAGAGTTTGTTTGTTTGTTTGAACGCGCTAATCTCAGGAACTACTAAACAAACTTTTTGCGTTGGATAGCCCCTTAATCCAAGAAGGCTTTAGGCTATATAACTTCACGCTGCGAGCAATAGTAGCGGAGCATATAAAAAAACGCGGGCGAAGTCGAGCGCGGCCGCTAGTCTTTAATAAAACTGGCATTCCTGTTGCAAAGATTTTAATTAACGACTATTCAGTACCGAACTGCTAGTCCAATCAGGCATCCTCTTGTGAAATGGGGCGGATGATAAAGATCCTACCGTTGCGCCATTCAACGCGCCACATATTAGCCGCTGAATTGGGCACACGATATTCACAGCTCTAAAGCAGGACTATTTACCAATGATGCTGAAGAACAAGAAACCAACTATTCTGGTTTCTTGGTATCAATTTTTCAAAAGTTTCTTGGGTATCGATTTAGTTAAAAAAATATACTTATAAATTAGTGATTGACTGCAATTCTGCCTGGTGGTAAGCAATGATGTAATCGTTGATGGTGAAGCGCGCTAGTTTATTAAGAGCTTATTCACTCAAAAAAACTGAGTGAATAGGAAGTAAGGTGGCAGTTGAGCATGGTGATGCAATGTTAAACCCACAGGGAGAGTGATCTGGAGACCCTTCTCGACCAAACTCCCGACACAATAACATTTGGCGCATCGTATCAGGTACACATCGCAACAGAACTGCACAGACCCATCCGCCTTACGGCTTCACCAGACATCATGACAGTACACGACAAATCGCTTGGCGGCAAAACCTAGTCTGCTGGGTAGTAGTTACTACCGGCAGTCGATGTTATGGCGTACCACCGCCGAGGAAATTAATGTGTAATTTAACTAATTCGTCTTACTTTGGCAAAATGATTTTCTTTTTGATTATTGCTTGTAGGATCTCTTTTTGCATGAAATAACACATGATTACTGTACCTATATACAGTATGTTAACTAACAGAGGGCGTTCCCGTTAACCCGAAATAGTATAGCATACATACATGCTAAAAAAAATATTTCCATTCGAAAACAAAATGTTTTAAAATTTTTTCCAATAAGAAAATATTCAATAAAAAATTTAAATTGACATGTAAAAGAAACACACTGTACACGCGAACATGAAAGACGGCAACGTCGCAATTTATTTATACATGACGACTACTATTTTGATTTAAAACAGGAGGTTTCAAATTTATTTCCAATTAGAACTTTTTTTTATTCGGATTTTTTTATGCTTATTTTTCTATGCTGTTATTTTTATTTTAATCTATTAATGATATATATTAACGAGTTTAAGGGAACGCCCTCTGTTATTTAACATACTGTATAACGTATAGAATCCTTGTAAAGGGTTTAGGTAGGGCGCTGGTGTGTTAGGAAGCCGGGGGTGAAAGGAAACCACGATTTTACTAAACAGACGGCGGGCGAGCGTCCTTCGCGTTGGTGCGTGTGCGCGGGTTGCCAACTATCGTCTCACTGCGGGGGAAGGGTCGCGCGTCACGGACCGAATGAACGTATGCGAATGAGACGCTCGCGCGGTACGTTTCAATTTATTTACATAACACACAAATACATGATAAAGGCATGGTATGGGCGACATACAGGGTAAGTACTTAGTATTACGACACATTTAGGTTATTTAGCTTTAGGTTCTAAGAGTAGTTATAAGTTTATTAGCATAATTAAGTAGGTACACATTTCAAGTAAGTATCAATGTGTGATGCGTCGCCTACAGTATATGAGTACATAATATTTATAATGATTAAGTTCATTATACTTTTATTACTATGTAAATACATTTAGAGGTAAACAATTTTTACGCATGGCTTAACCGCAAATATGGATAATAAATGGGAACTAAAAATCAGTCCATTTAAAAAAGTATTATTCTTATGCCTTTTAGCCATTTTATTCTGTGAAGAAGTATTTAGATTTTAACGTCTTATTACCAAAAAATGCTTAAATGTCTGTTTAAATCAAGACTAAAAGTGTATAATTGTGACGGTATTAAGGTTAGTACCAGGATCAAAATATGTTCTGATTACAAACCGATGACTATTTGACAATATGTTAGTACCATAGAATGTCCATGTTTCAAAACATTTAGGCACATATGTATGAAATAAATATAACATTCTTTAATTCGTTCGTACAGGCTTTATTTAAAGCATCGTTGTAATAATGCTTGAAATGGTTTTTTAACACCCTTGCTCGTAAAGCTGATGTAATCCCACCGGTTTTAAATAAGTAAAGCGGGCCATAACAAACGCGTGTGTTATCAAAGCAAATAGTTAAGTTATAGTCCATACAAATTCCATAACAGCATTATTTGTCATTTCAAATAATTATGGAACTGATCGCCGCCGCGTGGCTCTAGCCAGTGAGCAGCGCGCTGTTCCATATTTGAAATGGCAAATAATAATACTAATGGCGGGAAAGCAACAGTGTGTATTCACAGATTGAGTTTATTTAAAATAACTGATGTCCTATTTGAAATAAACAAATTTGTATTTGTTTGTATTTAAATGAGTATTTGTAAAAAAAAAACAGTTTATTCGGTAATTTAAAAACTTGACTGCATGCTCTAGCATCTTTGCCAAAATTTTCACGCAGCTACGGCAGAAAATAAACCTCGCGCCATTTTTCTCAAATTTTCTTTTCTTTGTACTTGTATTCTGAATATCTTTTTTCTGTTTCCTCGCAAGTGTGTTAAAAAATGTCGTACGATATACGTGCGTATTGGTTATAACATGCGCGGCTCAATTACACCCTCGCCTTCGGCTCGGGCTGAAATTCCGCCTCGCATGTTATAACCATCATTACGCACTAATATCGTAATGTACTATAACAATACAAAACAAACATTATAAATGGTTCTTAATTTAAATTATGATTTAATGAACAAGAGCAACCTGTATATGCTGCGCTGTTTTTATTCAAGTTGTCATATTTTTAACCCCGCTAGCGTAAAATGGAGTGAATTACTTTCAGTGACAGCCTGTTTCATTTGAAGCGAATGTTTGCATCTTTTTGAATAAATAATAATTGTTTATTTGAAAAGATGCAAACATACGCCAAAAAAAAGTGTGTTGTGTAATTATTACACAATCCACTTCTTATTTTTATTTCTAATTGGTTTAATTGTTTTTTTCGTAAGCTGTTGAATGCGGTTAAATCGTGAGCTAAGTAAAACGTTTTGTAGAAGTAGCTAGTTTAGTCTCGGGGTCTCGGCGTACTAATTTTAGTCTCGGGGTCTCGGCGTACTCATTTTAGTCTCGGGGTCTCGGCGTACTAATTTTAGTCTAAGGGGCCTCGGCGTATTAATTTTAGTCTCGGGGTCTCGGCGTACTAATTTTAGTACCATATTACAGTTCATGAACTAGTGATAAACTTCATTTTATAACAACGTTTTATTTAGTCATCAAAAAACATTACTAGGGTTAACCCTATGTTTTTTGTTGAACCTATTTTGTATGTTAAGAAAAATTTAAAAATATTGTTCAATATGGAAATACAAAAGTAAACGAAATAATAATATTAATTTATTTCAGGGGTAATTTAGTGTTTTCACAATTGACATGTTATTGTTATCCATACTAATATTATAAATGCAAAAGTAACTCTGTCTGTCTATCTGTCTGTCTCCTCTCAACCAATTATTATGAAATTTGGCACAGACAATCTATTGACCCTGAGAAAGGACATAGACTGCCTTTTATCCCGAAAAAAAATTATATTCCCGAGGGAAATTTAAAAAGCGCGATATAACCGAACTCCACGCGGGCGAAGCCGCGGGCGGAAAGCTAATGATTTTATAAATACTTAACATTTGAATTTAATAATCATGGAATTATTAGCACCTTTTATTAGCTTCATTTATTAAATTAAATAGGTAATGCAGTGCTGGCGATTGGCGAATCGTTATGAGACTCTGCTAAAAAAATACCCGACTGTTTTTAATGTAATACAATTCTTACAAATTAATTTCATTTTAATTTAAGAAACAATGATGTAAGAGTAAAGCACGAATTGCCTTCAGTGAGTTAAATTAGCCACAATTTGAAGCAATCTCGACATTACAGGATATGGAAACAAACAAAAAAGTCAGTAACAACATTATTTTCCACACTGGAGTCACTTGTTTTTCTTCATAATAGAGTCAAAAGAAACGAAGTCTGAAGTAAACACTCCTTGAAAAATGACTCCCCTAACTTGGGTACATCACTAACGGAAGCACAGCACTGATTTGAATAAATATGTCGTCGCTATTATAAATATGTATGTTTCGGGAGCAAGGTCAGGTTGTGAGAGTCTAATATTCTGTTTATGCATGTGTAGGCACGCTTTAGACTTGCAGAGTGGAAGCAATAGTTAAGGATATGATAGACTGACATTGATGGCTTCGTTAAATGGGCCTAAATTTCCCTTGAATTTACCGATACGTGTACTTTGTCAAACTTGCAACATCGTTAAATTGTCACCCGATACCGGTCGGCTTTATTTAAAAGGTCTTTTTTTTTTTATAAATTATAAACCAGCTCTTGACCGCAATCCCGTGTGATGGTAAGCAGTGCGCAGGTCGCAGGTCGCAGTTATGTAGCATTTTTCTGGGAAGAATCATATATGTGGCACAGCAATTGTCAGTTTCTCAGGAGATTGTATGTTTATTAATCAGGGAAAAAGAAGACTATTACGATTCTTTCTTTATATCTACTGTCTACAACTACGTGGCATTTTCCCTCACGGGAAAATTTACCACAATATTAACAATATCAGTAAAATAAAGTCCAGTGTTCTGTGTAGTTACTATGTCGCACTCGGATAATCAACGGCGCATGGTCGGTCCACAACAGTCTGTTTGCCTGGAAAAACAAGTCACGTCCGTATATAATCGCCCTTAGATGACAAGACACATATTATATGTCCAGATATATGTAAGTACACAGGTATAGTAGTCTCTTGTGACGCGTCTACCATAATATTATACAGGTAACATTCACACATATAACACAGATAGTTATCATACTTAGGAGAGCATAATTAGACTTCAATTAGACCGACCACCACCGCGACCACCGACAGGAGGTCGCGGGAAACCGCCGGATGCGGGAGGCGCAGGACCGTCATCGTGGAGATCCTTGGGGGAGGCCTATGTCCAACAATAGACGTCTTTCGGCTGAAATGATGATGATTCTCACTACTGGTGACAAGCCTCCTCTGGGTGAGAGGGAATGGGTTGTAATACATCACGCCAGCATAGTGTGCGTTGGTAGACACGTAGTCACATATCTTCGAATGTTTTTATTCTAGGGTTTTTATTCTATTTTCTTGTGATGTTTTCCATTACCATTTTGATACTAGGGAGTAATTTTATCCAAAGGATATCACAACCACAATCTGAGCAGTTGTTTTGCGATGTGTGCCGGGTACGATGCGTCAAATGTTGTTGTGTTGAAGACTGAAGGGTCTTCACATCAATCTCCCTCTGGCGCAGCATCGTTGGTCGTGTTGTTGGGTTTAACATTGCACCACCTCGCTCAACTGCCGTCTTCCTTCCTATTCAGTAAGTTTTTTTTTTTAAGTGAATGGGCTTAAAAAACTAGCGCTCTTTCCCATCAACGATTGCATCACTGCTTACCATCAGGCGGGATTGCAGTCAAGTACTTGTTTATAATTATATAAAAAAAGGTGACAGGCTCAGCTGAACCCTTGCAGCAGTGGTACACAAATTCACAGTCGAGCCTGCTACCAATCCTAGCTAGGATGCTGTTGGCTTCTTCGCACCGTACGGGCCAAGGATTAACGTGAGCTTCAGCAAACATCCTTGATGCGATTTAGTATTGGGCTGCCCCAATACTAAATTGCATCTCAATTATCAATTTTTGTTAAATTGACTCAAATTAAATAAGTTCATTTAGATTTTTCATCTTATGAAAGAAATAGCATCAATCCTCAACCATTATAAAACTTTTATGTCGATAGTCCCACCTGGTCACGTAAATCGACATGCTTGTGTTTTGGCGACATTAATTGCTACAAGATTGTCTTTGCCCTATTCGGAAACTGCTTGCAGTGCAAAATTCGTACACTCCGCCATAGCCTTTCTTTCGGACATAAAAATATATGTACTATAGCAATATATAAATATATATACCTCTGCCGAACCCTTCGGAGAAAAAATACTCCAGTATAATAATAATACTTTTAGATTTTTCGTGAAATAAAATCACACTATACTTACTTATCCTTATCTTCTATCTTTATGATCTGCATTTGCACATTTAAATATACTATCACGTTTCTCCATAAAATCCTACTTAACTGAAAATCATTCTATTATCCGGTCATAATATACAAAATTATAGTAACTGCTTAATCCGGCACTAAATCATGCTTAAGAGGATCCTGCAGTATCTTCCCAGTGTTACTTGTATAAATATGAGTGTAATGCAACTCTGGTGTGCACAGAATTTTCATTATTTTGTCAGAATCTTGCATTTTAGAGTTTTAGTGTAGGATTTGTTTTAAAAGCACCGCTAGAGCACACAGCGAATAGAACATTTGCTGTGTAAGTAGCAGTAATAGTATTAGAGCGCGGGATATGTACTTAGTTATTTATCAAGCTAATATTAGTACACAGTTTTAAAGCTGCTTTTCCACCAGAGAAGTTACGTTTCTTTGGATGCCTTTGATATTATTATAATTAGTCCCCATAGCGTAGAACTGGTGGAAATGGGCTCAACTAAGTTATGTTTATTTATTATTAACAAAATCCACATCTCTTTCTTTTTTCTATTCTCTTTCGTTTTTATATACGAAGGCTGCGTGCTATGTTTGATCCCACAAAATTCTGTACCACGCAATCAGAGTTTACCGCGTACCTAGCATAATTTTATGCTGCATTCCGACATAAAATGTCGGGCAGTTGTCGATCAAACCCTCCTATTTTATGCAGTATTAGTAATATTTACACTTTGTTCCTCATTTATTTATACAAATAACTTCTATATTCCAACTGTCGTGAATTGCTACGTGCCAATCACTATAACTATTGAAATGCGTACTAACGGCTCACATTCTGCGTTGGTTTGTCTAAGGGCTATATTTCACCCGGGACACTATGGTGGCGTAAACAGTCGCTGCTACCACAACTGCGGTCAAACACTAGTTTACAATTAAAAAAACAAAAATACTAAATGGTTAGCTTCTTATCAGAGGTAATTAAATTGAATTTTGTGCCCGTGTACTGTTCCCAAAAACTGACCATGACCATAGCAGGCTGTGTCCGTAAGTAAAACAAAAGAGTATCCTTTTTTGGTCGACTAATAATATGCGCTGCAAACAATAATAGTCTCACATAATTAGTAACACTACGTTAATCGTAGCACAATTGACTACGGCGTAGTATCATTTGCTACGGCGTAGCTTACATTAATATTTTTGCAACCTTTCGGTTTCAAAGTGATGTTTTAGTTTACCCTTTCAACTTAATTCTTCAAAACCATTCAGAAGCTTAGCCCTGAAAATACATATTATTATATTTTGGCAATATGGCGCTATGTTTTTTAAATTATATTGTCCCACGGTTTTGTCGGCGAAGTTTTGATCCCGTGGGAATATCGTGATAAAAATTATCCTATATGTTTATACAAATCCGTTCTGTATCCAAAGCCCTTAATGTGGGTTCTAATTACGGGTGTCATATCTCCGCGACTTGTTCCGCTATGAGTTGTCCGTTGTACGACAAGCGAAACTGTCTGTTCTAACGCACATTTTTCGTTATTATTCTATTTTTTTTCCCGCTTGATTTCACAGATGTACTTCCGCGCTCAGTGCACTATTTTGTTGCGATGCTAGCTTTTTTACAGTTTTCTTTGGCGGTCGATCATTTTATAAAGCGAAACATGTATTTTTTTATACAAAAGCAAAAGTATAAAGTAAGGGCTGTATTTCCCAACGCTTAAGATAAGATAAGATAAGATAAGATCATTTATTTGTATAAACACGTGTATGTGAAGCTGGAGATAATGTTAATACAGTTCAACATGTTTTGCCGTTAATGGCGTACAAAATTATTTCAAAACATTTAATTTTAATAATATTTAAATGAGAAAAAAAAAAACAATTAATATAAAAGAGTCAGAACTTAGTAAGACTCAATAGCAAAAAGAACATAATATTGAAAATTGAATTACAATCAATACAGGAAATAGTCAATATTTAATTACAGTCAATATAGAAAAAAAAATGTCAGAATTCAATTACAGTCAATACAAAATATATATATATATATATATTCAAAATTCAATCAATTTAATTCCAGTCCATAAAGAAAAATGATATACCTAATTGAAATTAAATATGTATTTAATAGCCAAGATTCAAAATTTATCGTTTAAAAACTCCGCAACATCATAATAATTTTTGGACAGCAGCAATTTTTTTAGTTCTCTTTTAAATGAACTAATATTCATTTCCTTAATGGAATTAGGAATTTGATTATAAATTGTTGGAGCCATGCATATTACACTTTTCCTTAGTAATGCTGTTTTTGCAGGAATTGATTGGACCCATAATCTGTACTTCTCGCGTTTATTTCTACCTATTTTATTATTAAAGAGAGGAAACAAATACGGATTAGATTTTACAAATAGTGATATTTCTAGTATGTAAAGTGACGGAAGTGTTAGAATTTTGTGCTTTATAAACATTGGTTTGCAACTGTCTGTTGTTTGCAACCCAAACATAGACCGTATACAGCGTTTCTGTGCTTTAAACGCAGTCTCTTTTAAAGTAGAGTTGCCCCAAAAAATTATTCCAAATCTTAATATTGATTCAGCAAGTCCATAGTATGCTGTAAGTAGAGTATCTATGTTGACCGTTGGTGCCAATTTATAAAGAGCATAGGATGAAGTACTAACTTTTTTGCAGAGTTCAGTAACATGGGTCTTCCAATTTAATTGCTTGTCAATGATTAACCCTAGGAATCTCGCTGTTTCAGCTTCTTGTATAACGATATCATTGTATCGTAGATCAAATTTTAATGCATTGCGTAAATTTTCTCTCTGTTTAAAATGCATAATGTTTGTTTTACTCAGATTAATTTTTAAATTATTATTTTTAAGCCATTTTATTATATTATTCAATGCTTCATCAGAGTCAGAGTGGTAGTTCAAAGAATTTTGAGGAGCTATAGTTACAGTGCTATCGTCAGCGAATAATGACATGTGCTCCTTAGTTGACTTTGGTAGGTCATTAATGTATAAAAGGAACAAAATAGGGCCTAATATACTTCCCTGTGGTACACCAAATCTGATGGAACGACTATCAGATGAGATAATCTGTTCCCTTTTAGTTTTTATGCTAAATTTTGTAATTTGCGTTATTTGTTGGCGGTCACAGAGATACGATTTTATCAATTTCAAGACATTTCCTCTTATGCCATAAGCTTCCAATTTTAGTAGGAGAATATTATGATCTACACAATCGAATGCTTGCGACATGTCACAATAAATAGAGCAAACAGGTAATGATTTGTCAATATGTAAAGATACTACGTATAAAAAGTCAGTGTTGATGTTTCTATTTTTCCTAAAACCTTTTTGCTGATCGCATAGGATTTTCTTATGATCTAGGTAACCATTCAATTCTCTGTAAATATATTTTTCAAATATTTTTGAGAACACTGACACAAGTGCTATAGGTCTATAGTTCTCCTTTAAGAGCTTATTGTTCTTTTTAAATATTGGTTTAATAATCGTCAATTTAAGGTCTTTTGGAAATGTCCCAGTTTCAATACAGAGATTTAAGATATGACACAAGTGATGAGAAATGTCTTCATTTACAGCTTTTACAGCTTTAGTCGAAATACTGTCATACCCTACACTGTCAGTATTTTTAAGATTCCTTATGATTCTCTGAATGTGACAAGGCAAACAGGGTGAGAAAAACATTGAGTTTGACTGTGAATTTATTAAAGCTATGGATTCTTTACCTGCGCCTGGAATCAGATTAATTTTGTCGATAAAATAATTATTAAATTCATTAGCAATTTCAGTAGTATCCATTGTTAATTTACCGTTTATTTGTAGTTCAGTTATTGATTCTTTTGGAATCTTTAGTATGTTTTTATTTATAACTTGCCATGCTGCTTTACTTTTATTAGTCGCCATTTTAATTCTGTAATTATTTTGAGCCCGTTTTGTGAGATTTATTATTCTTTTCAGAAGTTTTGAGTAGGTTGAGTATTTTTTTTTGTTACAATATGTGGGTTCCAGTCTGTAGTTCCAAAGTAATTGCCTTTTATTTTTGCAACAAACCTTTATTCCACGTGATATCCATCTTAATTTGGTATTAACTAGAACAGTAGTTTTAATCAGCGGAAAACACAAATTATAAATTAGTTGAAATATATCAATGAAATAATGATATGCGGTTGTTGGATCGTTAGTGTTGTATATGTCAGAAAAAGTGAGGTTTCTAATATAATTTTTAAATTTATATATATTTTCTGGACTAAAGTCACGCTTCATTCTATGCCAATATTTTAATTTAAATATTTTATTCATTGGAAGTTTTATGATTTGAGCAGTATGGTCTGATAAGCCTAATTCTAACACCTCGGTCTTACACTTTTTTTTAAAGTCATGTGCAAAGTTGTCAATACAAGTCTAGCTATGTAGATAGTCTTGTAGGCTGGTTTAGTGCCAATGTGAGATTAAAGTGCAACAATAAACATTCGAAGTCTAATGTGGCATTATTGCACTTCATGACATCTATGTTGAAGTCACCAGCTACAACGGTCTGATAGTTATTATTTTTAGAAATATTACTTAGAATTTGTGCAAGCCTATCGAAACAGAAATTGAGATTACTTTGCCCTGGTACACGGTATATACAAACTAATATGATCTTAAAATCAGTTAGCTCCACCGCACAACACTCCAATGCATTACTTATAGACAATTTACTGATATGTGGAAGTTCTTTATAGTTATGTGCCTTATTTACTAGGATACATGCTCCTCCTCGATCATTTAATCGGAGACATAGTTTTAAATGTTGGACAATTCATCCTTACGAAACCTGTCAGGCGATAATTTTATTCCTAGAATAAAAGTTACCTATTGTAGAAGGAGAAGCCCTTAATCGAAACCGATGACAATTTGTTCTGATTGTTACAATTCAACTGATTCTCATCGTGTTCTGCTACTCGAATCGCAACATTATTCTAGTGTAACTTGTTTTGCTCACCAACAATTACTAACAACTTTTTGAGTTCTTTTATTTATGTGTATTACTAACAGCCCTACTAACATTTTCCTTGTGTATATAGCACTTGTCTGAAGAATAAAAATAACTTATTCTTATCGGACATCTTTTATAGCTGTTCACTTTACCAATTCATCTTGGTTCTTAATTTCCATGACAAAATAGACAAAAATCATCCATCACTGTGAATAGGGAACAGAACCCAAGTCCAATTTGCATTAAACACACACACACACACAGGTATTATGTCTAAAATAGAATATCTTACTCAACAAATACCTGTATCACACACAAGTAACAAAGGATACATAAAGGTAAGTACCTCGTAATCCTCAACACGGAGGAAGATCGTAGAAACCAACGTTTTAATAATAAATTCTTAGCACGTCTGTCGGTGTAGTGTAAGTTCCTATTTGAAATATAAGGCAGGTCGTACAACGATAAATGTGTCGGTTGAGGGAAATGCGGAACATGGGCCTGACCCTAAATAATGTGCAATGTAATGCATCGCCAACGGGCAAGGTAGGTATGTGAAGACAAAGGCAGAAGTGAAATTGTGCATACACTTTAGAATTCGGGAACAAATAAGTGCTTTCTAGAACTTTTTGTGCTGCTTAGGAACACATAATATAATACCTGTTTCCAGCGAAAGGCAAAACCTTACAGAGAAGCTTAATATCTAGCTAAAATTAAAGGCGCACAAAAGTTGAAACCCTGACTCCCAAACTAGGAATTACCTGTGACTTAGGAGTCAGTGTTCTGCCACTAGAATGAGATGCTGGTAAGCTGATATTGTTCAGGAAAATATATTACTATACTTATTGCATTTGAAAACATAGTAAAAGAAAAAGTGATAAACAAAAAGTAAAAATAGTAGAAAAAAACAAACTAAAAATAAAAAGTAAGTATAAAATGACTGTGTCGTAGATTGATAATGTGTGTGTGTGACTGAGAATCGTGTGTGTTGTTTGCATTGTCTGATGGGCGTGTGTGTGCGTGCGTGCGTGTGTGCCCGTGTGTGTGTTTGAGCGGGAGGGTGTGTTTGCGTGTGTATATGGATGAATGTGCATGTGTATGTGTATGTGTGTGTGATATGAAAGATGAGAAGCCTAAGTATATACATATGTGAATACGGTTGTGTCAAGTGTGCTTGACTTATTACGAGCTTATTGCATATTGTTAAACTAAAGGTGTCGTCAATTGTATTACGTGATTGTTATAAAATTTTGCTACTTATGTCAGAGTAGTCAGTAGTTCCTCAGTTTGGGCGTAGTTTAGGGTGTATAGAATATCCTTCAGCTTAATCTTGGCTTCGTGTTTGCTCGATCCTGCAATTAGAGTGGACTTACTAATATTTTTGTAAACAAGAGAGCTCAACACATACAGCTGTCTTCGAGCGAAGGTAGTTCTATGAGTAGGGGTTGGGCAGACTAATCTTTGTCCGCGCTTATTTGAGTCTGGGGGAGGTACTTGAGTATGTTTCCAGAGAGTGGTTCTAAGTACGAATAATTGTCGCACAGTTAACAGTTTGAGCTCGGTGTATAGCTGATTAGTGGGATAACGAAAGGGTTTTTGAGACATTACCTTAAGTACTGCCCTTTGCGCACGCTCCAACTCGAGGAATTTAGTTTTGCCCGATCCACCCCAAACTAAAATGCAATAACCAATGATAGACTGGCAAAGGGCAGTGTAAACCATTTTTAATGTCTCGAGGTCCCCAGAATGCCTTAATGCCTTAAACAGATGAATCGTTTTCCTGACCTTATTGGCAGTAAACTCTATATGCGAGTTCCACTTCAGTCCATCATCGATCATCACGCCCAAATACTTGACAGATGTTACAGACGGAAGCGGCAAGCAAGAGCAAGTTGAGGTGTCCGGACAGGTGTGAGCTCTAATCGAGTATGTGTTTGGGGGTTTCGTACTGGTATGAATAGAGAACGGGATGCAGTTTGTTTTTTGAAGGTTTAGAGAAAGAAGATTAATGTGTAGCCATTCCATGACAGTTCGCAGGGATTCTTCAGCATTATTTTTCACTTCAGCCCAATTCTTCCCATGTACTACAATGGCTGTATCGTCGGCATAGGTAAATATGTTTGCAGATGATAGAGGAAGGGTGCACAAGTCATTGATGTAGATAAGGAAAAATGTTGGGCCGAGTACACTGCCCTGCGGGACGCCATATGACATTTTCTCATCAGCACTAATATGAGATCCTATCTTCACACAGATTTTACGGTCCATCAGGTAACTCTTGAAGAGATCATGAACTATACCTCGTATACCGATGCTATGTAGCTTTGATAGAAGGGTGGGAACAGAGACTGTATCAAAGGCTTTTGTTAAGTCAAGGAATAGACCCAGGCATTTTTGTTGATTATCTAGTTTCCTAGCTATAAGTTCGGTCAGGTCTATTACTGCGTCTTCTGTGGATATTCCTTTTTTGAAGCCATATTGATTTTTTGCTATTATGTTGTTTTTGTGTAGATAGTTGACAAGTTGCTTATTGATTATTTTCTCCATTATCTTCGAGATGACAGGAAGCACAGCAATGGGTCTATAATTATCTACACAATCTCTGTTCCCACTCTTATGTATTGGATGGATTACAGCTTTTTTCCATGCATTAGGGAATATACCCGAGGCTATAGAACAGTTTACAATGTGTGTGATAAGTGGTCCGAAAACATGTCGACATAGTTTTATTAGTTTGGCGGGAATACCATCCCAGCCAGTAGCACTGTCCTGTCTTAGGCTAGAGATAATGGAGTCCACATCAGCATTATCCACTTCGAGAAGAACGAAGGAGCCTGGAGGATTAGAGCTTTTGGAGAGGTGTGATGGGGAAGGTTGAGCTGCAGTACTTATCACGGATGCCAACTTTTGACCGATGTTTGCAAAGTAGTTACAGACGAGATTAGCTGCATCACTTTTATCAGAAACAGTACTCAATAACTCATAGGGGGGGCTTTTTTGCTTATTTGTGTACGTAATTTCTTTAATTTTATTCCATAGTCGTTTAGGGTCATTTTTTGCTTTGTGTAGTTCAGTTTGTTCGTGTAACCTTTTAAGTTTTTTGAGCAGATTGTTACAGTAGTTTCTATAACGTTTGTATGTGGTTTGAATTATTAGATTGTCGGGGGATTTCCTTGCCTTTTTGTGAAGTTTATCACGATGCCGAATGCATCGCAGTAAACCGGGTGTAATCCAGGGTCTAATCACTCTGTTTTTCTTAGGAATGGTTACAATTTTTGTGTGATCAATCAAAGCGGTGTTTATTAGTGCAGTAAGCGTGTCAGATGCTATGTTAGGATCGCTCGCATTCAAAACATCGGAGAAATCTTGGGCCTCGATGTGGCTTGTTAAATTGGTGTAATCAATTTTAGGTATTTTGCTGGCCGGCACAGATTTTCTGGAGAGTTGGACATTATTAATGGCTAGTAGAATTGGGAGGTGGTCAGTAATATGTGAGTCAATCACAAGTACTGTGGCTGTTTTGTCCGTTTTGAGCATCACATGGTCTATGCAGCTATTAATTCTTGTGGGTATCTGGTGGGCGGGTAGCAGGCCATGCATGGCGTTCAGTGTTAAATATTCGGTAGCACGTTCCTCTATACTAATAGGTCGGATATCTATGTTTGTGTCCCCTATCAGGCAGACATTTTTATAGTTTCTTAAGGACAAGAGAATATTGTCTATGCTATTCAAAAAGTTATCGAACTCTGCTCTTGTATTATATGACGGGGAACGATAAATAGCCACAAACGCGAGTTTATTAGAGATTTCACATGTTAGGCAATTTCCATTTAGAAAACTAGGTTCTTTAATAGTGCAACTAATATCATCTCTCACATAGATTACAATACCGTCATTCTGGTTTGCTGTCCGCTTTGTAAAATGCGATTTATAGCCGTTCAACACAGGGAGATTCACCACTTTGCTTAACCAGCACTCGGTAAGCACCAGTACATCACAAGTAACATTGAGTAAATCTATCAACACTAGTATCTCGTCAAAGTTTTTATTTATACTTCGTATATTGATATGGAGGATTTTAATACGACTTGTTGACCCCACTAAATAGTTTGAGCAGTCCGACGGTAAACATTTATATGATTTTGCTATTTCAAATTCATCTAAGTCGGCTGTAATAATAGAATGAAGAGTATTAGCCATTTGTAATAAATGATACACTATTAAACGACACTGTCCAGAGCTCCAGAGTGTATGGCATATATGCTATGTTAAGGTAATAGAAACTAGTGTAATGTGATATATGAGACCAATATGGGGTGGTATGTGTGTATGTGATGTGTGTGTGTGTGTGAGACCAATTTGTGAGAGTGTGAATTAGATAAGGTGTGATTTTATGTATGACAAGATATGTGTATGTGTGTTTTATGTGGTGGTATATATATGGATTTGAGTGTTGTCTTTTATGATTAATTTTACTTAATTTATATAATTCAATGGACGTATAAAGCAAGTTATTAACTAATATAATATGATATAGCATATACTTAGAAAATATTATAACTAAGTTGATTACCGAGGTTCTGTTTACTAATAGTGAGTGGTGACTTAGTCATTCCTGTAGTTCTTTCAGTGTTGTTTCCGACTTGATGAGAATATGTTTATCTCCGTGCTGCTTTCTAAGAAAGATGTTGCCATTCGAGGTCCAACAGAATGCGTACTTCCTTAGGCGAGCAAATTCTCTAGCCTGGTAAAACAGCTTTTTATTTGTATTCGTTAGATGCTCTTCAATATAGACTGGTTGTTTTTGTCCCGATATTCCGAGTACTTCTGTATTCAATTTGTCTTCCTTATTTGTCCTTTTATTATTATAGGCTCGCACACGTGAGATGAGGTCGAACTTTGTTGGGACGCTAGTGAATTCAACGATTATAGATTTGCTTGTGTGTCGATTCCCTGGTGTACGATATACATCTCGGATGTGGGAGGCAGTTAGAGGTAAGTTTACTAGGTTGGCAATGTCTGTTATGATTTTTGACAAATCTGCCGCCGTCTCTTTTTCCTGGGTTGGTATGTTACGCACTTCTATACTAGACGATCGACACTTATACTGGAGGTCTCTGACAGCCATTTCCAAAGACTCTGAATGCGTTTTATATTCTACGCTTTCTTGCTGCAGGCGCTTAATTTCCATCTGAAGGTCATCATATTGTGAGCTGAGAAATTCAACGGATTCCTTTATCCCGATGTTAGTTTCTTGTATTTTTTTGTTAGCATTTTGGATTTGGATGTTTTGAAGTTTCAGTCAGTCAGTTTCAGGCAGACATACCTGCCTGCAGTAAACCCACATTTAACCAGTTATTTTAATGTCATGTGGAATAGGAAAAAATATATTACCATCAACTAGCCAGCCATCAACTAACCATCCATACACCGGGCTGCTTTGGCTCCAGGACCATGGGGTGGGTTCGGGGCTCGAACATCTAACTCCCAATCAGGCTTGAATATTTTCGCCGTTTGAGATTGTTTGCTCCAGCAGAACAGTCCTTCATGCTAGGAAGATGGGATGGTGCAAGACTAATTGAACCACAGCAGTCAAATATAATAAATCATCTTACATTTATTCCTTTGCGATCATTGCTTTTTTTTTTTTTTTTTTTTTTTTTGGGATGGGAAATCATCAAATGACTTCTCCTGCTCTGGTCAGAGCGGAAGGACTTTTACTGACTAAAACCCACCCGTGTTTCTTTACTTGCCTGTGCAACGGCCAGGGCCACGGTTTCTTTTTTAACCAACCCGCAACCCTGACCCAGGAGCCTGCGATGTCTGGTGTACCGATGTCGCGCAGCCACGCACGCCTTGCGCAAAGACGTAAGCTCCGGCGACCACCAGTACACCTGACGGCGAGCGCGTCCGGGCTTGACTCGGGGCATTGCCACGTCGCATATCTCGGACATGGCTTCCCGGAACCACTCCGCCTCGTTGTTTGTGTCAGCAGGCCTGTCTGGTGGTGACGCCCAGGCCTGCATGATCGAAGCTTCCAGGAGGAGCTCCCGGTCAAGCTGCTTCAGCGCCCACCGCGGACCACTCGGGGCCGCTCGGACCGGCGCGCTAGAGGTCTGGGCGGAGACGTCAAACCGGATATACCGGTGGTCTGAGTAAGTCTCCACCCCCTCCATGACCCGCCAGTCAAGGACATGTGGCGACAGAGCGGGGCTGGCGAACGATATGTCCACCACTGATTCACCCCGCATCCGCACACAGGTTGGGACCGAACCCCGGTTTAGGATGACCAGGCCTGTCTCCAGAGCCCAGTCCTCCACCATCCTGCCCCGTGTGTCTGTAAGTCGGGAACCCCAAGCCAGATTTTTGGCATTGAAGTCCCCGAGGACGAGCACGGGGAGGGATCGACACCCTACGACGACGACTCTTAACTCCGCAAGGGAGTTGTGGAATTCGGCAAGAGTTCGGCTCGGGGAGAAGTATACCCCCACCACGACTTTCTCCCCGAACCGTGCTGCTACGCAACCCCGTCCTCTCTTGATGGCCTCGAGCGACGGGGTGCCGGCGGCGGCCGACGAAATTAGGGCCACTGAGCCGTTGAGGTCCTCCACCCAGTCTTCCCTGGGTGGGACAAAGTACGGCTCAGCGACCACGGCGATGTTAATCAACCACTGTGCCATGCTCTGGAGCAAAAGGTCCTGAGCGGAGGCGCAGTGGTTGATGTTCGCCTGGAGGAGGCGTAATAGGGGCATTTATTGGCACTCCATAACAGCCTCCTCCCGAGGCCCTTGTAAGGGCTCAGCCGCGGTGACAGCGGCGGCGACGACAGCAACGGCGTTGCTGGAAGCGGCAGCGGCAGAGGCCGCGGTTGCGGCGACGACGGCGGTAGTGGCGGAGGGCCTAACCCGGCCCTTGGCTTTGCTTCTGGTGGGTGGGGCGCAGGCTCTACTCCCAGCCCGGTGCTCGGCCGGCTTACCAGCTGCCGCACAAACTGAGCAGTGCGGAGTGGCTTCACACGAGCCGGCCTTGTGACCGGGCTGACCGCAGCGGAAGCAGAGACCGCTGCGGTCCACCTCCGAGGTGCATTTTACTCCCACGTGGTGGCCCACATGGCAGCGGTAGCACCTCAGAGGTCTGGGTTCCAGCAGTTTCACCTGCGCTGAAACCCAGCCCACCAGAAGTCTTCGGCCTTCTCCGACAATTTTCTCGGCCGCCGACACGGGGCAGCTCACCGTAGCAGTTTGTAACCCCGTGCGGTCAGGGCGGAGGGTGCCCACTCTAATCTGTTCGGCAGAACATCCCCCAGCCCCGACAATGGCGGCCACCACTCTCTCCTTTGTCGCCGTATCGTCCAGACCCAAGATGCGCAAGTCAGCGCACTTGGTGGGTCTGGAAACTTTGGCCTCGACCGCATCTAAGGACGCCCTTAGCTTTTCAGCCAGAGCGTCTGCAGTCGGGCCACTAGCCTCACCACGAACCTCAATCAAGCGGGCTCCGGTCGCGGTGATCCTCATCTTAATGCCCGAGGTGACTCCGATCTCCTGGAGGTTCACCGCTTCCATCGCCTTATTGAGCACGTCGCGGTAGGACGTGCCCTTCTTTTCCGCTTCCGGCTGTAGTGTTATCACTACAGCTGCGGATTTCGGGGCACGAATCCTAGCCGCGGCGCTGCGCTCCTTCCGCCGCAGCCGCTTTCTAGCCGCTCTTGCAGCCTTAGCCGCCTTTTCCTTCTCCCTTGCTACCTGCCAGGCGGCATCGGCTGCAGGGGTTGTAGGAGGTGGAGGAGGCTGCCTTTTTGCTGCAGGGACTGTGACCTTCGCAGCTTGAGTCTGTGAAGGTGAACTCTTGACCTTCTTCCCTGCAGCTGTGGCATTAGTGGCTGCGGCAGCAGCGTAGGTTACTGCCTTCCGCTGGCCTGAGGCTGGCCGGCTAGCCGCAAGTGGGGGGCGCAAAACAACGGCCTCCAGAGCCGAAAACCTACTCCGGAAGGCGGCTAGCTCCTTTAGCACCAGGGTCAGGCCTGGATCCTCGGCCGGCGTGTGCCCACTCCGCCCTTGTGGCGCCCCCTCCTGTGGCACCTCCCGGCGGCTGCCAGCTCGCAGCACGGCCAGGTCCGCTCGGAGCTCCTCGTTCTCCTTTCGGAGGAGCTCCATGGTGGCTGTCAAGTGGGCGATCTCCGCCCGCAATTCTGCCACTCCATCCGCCGGGGGTCCCACATGGATGGCCTTCGCTGCCGCAATGATGGAAGCCGTGGCTGCCGATATGGCTTTGTCTTTGGTGGACTGCAGCCTCTTCAAAGCCACACCCTTGACCGCGGCAGCCACGACTTCTTCAAACTTTGCAGCTGGCTCCGAGTTGGGGCCAACGGCTTCCGGCTGTCCTTCCGACAGCTCAAAGCCCTCTCGTACCAGCTCGACTGAGCTGGTTCGGCTCGGCTTTTCCTGGGCCTCGCGCCGACTAATTTTTTTGCGGGCCTTGCCCGTCCCGCAATCCGAGGATGATACTTGGCTATCCTTCGGTTTGGGGCGCTTCTTCAGGAAGGATTTCTTCCCGGAAGCCCCCTCCTCTACGCGCTCCGGGCTCTTAAACGAGCCCGTCACGCCACATGCAGCGTCAGACTCCGACGCCACATCACTCTCCTCCTCCGTTCGTTGTTTGTTTTTCCTATTTTTTCTTTCCATATCTAAACCCACGAGTATTAGCGATTTGAAGTCCACACCGGGCAGAGCGTCGTACACCGGGTAAGCCTACATACTGTAGAGGGCGGCAGGTATCTACAGTGGGGAGCTCTAACGACTGGACTTCCTCCAGCCATTCATCCTCTCGCCGAGCCCCACCCAAAACTTAGGATTAGATTGCAATGTTCGACAGATTACTAGTCCGTCAGGTCTGCAATAACCTAGAGACGGGATATGCCGCCCGTGGTTCGGCCGTTTTATAGAGGTGTCCCCTCGTGGCCCGGACAAACGCCCCGACAGCCCCCGGTCCCCTGAGGGATTACGGTGTACCCCAGCATGCATCCACTTCGACTCTGCTTAACAGAGTGGAAGCGGATGCATGCGAACCCCTATAGGCCAGGTTCCCATCAACGACGATCAAAGATGATCGGTGATTGAAACCTGGCCCTTCCCCGTGTGAAGTATTTGCCGCCAGACCCAAGAGTCCACCAGAACTCGGTGGGCAGTTGGGGCCGGCGTTGCCCAGGGTGCGCCACGTGGAGGCTCTTCGACTAGCACCCCGCGATCATTGCTTCTGGATAAACAAAGAATTTTTGACTCAAATCATAATATTTTGTTCTACTGTCTGTATTGTTTTCTATTTGTTAAACAGAGATAAAACTCCTCCAACCTCTCTCTGGTTTCTACCTAAATCATTCATGCATTATTCTCCTTATTTCATTTCTCTAGAATATTAGATTGCACCCAGATTTGAATACAAGAGGGAAAGATATAAACATTCTCTGTAATCCAGTTTATCAGAGAGTGGCAGACGTGCTTGTATTTAAACCAAAGACAAATTAGTCGTAATTTTCTCACGACTGTAGCGTGTTAAAAATCGCAGCCCTGTCATATCTATCTGGTCTGTGATCCTCTGAACGATGGCCTTACTCGCGGTCTTCTTAGTTCCCAGTTTGAACCACAAGCGACAGCGATTTGCCTCTGTCAGAGGAAAGAAGAGAAAAATCCTTGGGAAAAGATAAGGATTTTTGAATTAATGTTTATACTTATTTATGTTTCGATAGACATTTTAATCTCACTCCGAACAAAGTAATAATAAAGAATCAATAAGCCAAGATAATTTACAAGAAACTCGTCTGAAAGCCAGGATAATCCATCAGTAACTCACTGTATAATATTATCGCAGGTAATACTATAATAAAATGTGTTTGGTGATATTAAAATAATAATAAGAGCAGGTGAAATTATTAGATGGGTAAGTAATTTTGCGAAAATGCATTAATAAAGCTTATTTAATAAAGGTAATTTCTGTTGTGTGCCAAATATTGTGGTACAGTTTTAGAAAATGCATTCGAATGAGCATTTGTATCATCATTCACTTGATTCACTCAATAATTATTTCCAATTTTATGAAAGAGAAATGTAAAATGTATTTCCTTCCATATTTCTCAGTTATTCGTCATTATGAGCGATTTCTATAAACATATTTTGAGAATACTCGATCAAATACTTTATTGCCGTTTTCTCGACACGTCTTACAGAAACTAAAACTCGCGTCTCTCTGAACTCGGACCACTCCCTCGAGAACTGTGCGCACAACTAGGAATAATGAACGCCATTTTTTTCGTGCTTATGCGCATAAATATAGAGGTAAAATGTCGCAGCTTGTGGTTCCAAGGCGCGTAATTTTCGCGTAAAAAGATTTGGCGCGCGGTCTAGCATGTAAAGTACGGAATTGGTTTTTTTTTATTCTAAGGTGTTGCTGGCAGAATATGTTGTGAGATTTTTTCATAGCACGTATTTATTATTTAATGAGTACTAGGTGTGGAAACCGTATTTGTGCAGGGCAAATTAGAGAATTTTGTCACAAGACTTCATCATAATATTTTGTAGATAAACGGTATTATTTTCTGCGGGTTATTTATTTTATTTTTTCTGTACATATTGTTGCATAAAAGCACATTTTGTAGTATATTAGCACGGAAATAAAAGAATGTTGGTAATACTACCCACTTTACGTATAATTTCGGTATTAAGGATCCTAATAAATAAAATAAAATAAAATAAACTATGTTAAATATAAAGCATAACTCTTTTCGGAATTTGTAATAAAAGATTTGGAAAGAGATAGAATTTTAATTTTAACTGCTTATTTAATAAGTTGCAACTTTATAGTTTACAAATTTAAGTTTGAACAATTTTAGTAGGTACAATTAATATCATGATTTCAATTTGAAATTCAATTAACTAATTTAAATAATAAAGTTAAAATAAATATATTCTTGGAACTCAGATGTGGTGAAATCAAAAATAAATTTAAAAAGGGTATACTCATGGAACTCAGACGTGGCGAAATCGCTTGGAGCTTAGCGTGCCTTGCCGTGACACGCTAGCAGATTGAAGATTCAGCAGGTGAGTCAGGTGCAGGCTCCCGAAGGTTGTTTCAGCAGATCCCGAAGATTACACTCGGTTATCTCAATAAAAAAACCCGATCGAAAAGGGTGAGCCGATATGTTGTCTGCGGTGGGAAATTGAAAAGCCATAGTTAACACCACAGAACCGATTGTATGTAGGTCTCGACGGACTATGAGATTTGATGATTTTTCTCTTCTCATAGTGAAATTTCATTTCAATTCACTATTAGAAGAGAAAAATCACCAAACTTACCGGCTCGATATGACAATATTGATTGTGCAAATCATTCACAGACACGATTTATACGATGCACTTATCGATTACTGTTAAGTGGTACGTAGTTATAATTACAACTGTTACATTGTTGATATTTATTACAGCAAGTAATTTTACGGCGGTTTCCCTCTTCCTGGAACCGCTTAAAAGTGTTATGTCTCATGACAGAGATAAATATCCTTTGTTTTGTGGACACAATTTCTTTTTTTTTTTTAACTATTTTAAACATAATATTTTTTGATGCAAATAAAACAAGCAAGCAGTTTTACTGCAAGATAGTAAAATATTTATGACATGTTGTAAAATTTGTAAGACATGTTGCAAAATTTGATTTATTTAAAATTATTAATATTACCTGTAATCTGTATGTATCACAACACAAAGTAACCAGCTGCTTTCCCAGAAGGTTTTTTATTAAAAAAAAAAAATATAAAGTAGAGCTTCATCTCAAGCCTGCCTGATATTACTATCAGGCAGGTATATAATCACTGTAGCCATTTACTGCCTTACATGATCTTGCGAGGGGTGAATTGGCTCCCAAAACTGTTCTTCAAAAAGGTGGACAAAGGCGCGTGATGACACTGCCCGGGTTTCTAGAGGGTGCACGAAAACTGAAAAGATCAAGCAAGCTGAGACTGTCTATTTTATGTTTAATGATTTTATAGGCATATAGTATAACATTTAAGTGTCTACGTTTTACAAGGAAAATCATGATAAAGTTCTTAAGGCTTTTATTATAAGACCGTATTTTTTTGGAGACACCATTGGAAAATTCGAACTGCCAAGCAAAGCATTTCTGGACACGACCACGTCGCAATGAATGTGTTGCGTAGTGAGGACGCCAAACTACACTATTAACCTACAGGATCTTACGAATGAGACTATTATAAAATAGTATTTTTGTTTTAATGTGTCGAAAGGTTTTGCAATTTCTAAGGATGAAGCCTAGCATATTTGAAGCTCTTTGAATAATGATGTGGTACAATTATGGCGCTGATGTACAAACGTAAAAGAATCAAAAAGAGTTTGTACGGAACGAAGCGAATGGCATTCTGTAGTATCTGCATACCCCCATGGAATGAAGCCGTAAAGCTAATTAATATTTGTTTGCGATTAATTTACCAATTCTGACTAATTGGAAAAATAACGTTAATTTATATACCTACTAAAACTAAAGTTCAGTTTACGTTACAACTTCAAATATTTTTAAATAATGTTGGTAACTCTGATGTCGACGTAATTACTACTGCATGTTATTTAATGCCATGTGATGTATGAATCTGGACAAATCTTGTGTATTGTGTGTCTTTTAATCTGTTCTAAATCAATGTATTTTCTTTCTTTATTTTCATTCAATAAAGTTGATTTGTGTTCAACTTCAACTAACGTAAATTCGAACCTCAAATTTGAATAGACCTTACGTGTTAGCTTTTTACGTTGTTTGTTGAATGTATCATGAATAAATAAATCAAGCCAGAGTGTAAGTGTGGGGTAAAGCGAAGGATATAAAACGTTGATACTACAATCATGAATGCGCAATGGATCCGGTTTTGGTTTATGTCGCGAACAGTTGACGGAGTTCGTATTATCTCAGTTTTCAGGTCACTTCCCGCGAAGCTTTATTATTAATATGTGAATTTACTCGTTATGTATACTTGGATAATTTGATGCCTTTTATAAAATATTCAAAATCATTTCAACAGTTAAGTCAAATTGTACTAACCTTATGAACTCCGGTCGGAAATAAAAGTATTCTATTCTATTTATTAAAGCCTGGCCGTTTTTAGTACTTTATGTGGCCTACCCAAATGTTCCGTTTTTGGTTTAGTTCATTGTTGAGCTTCTTAAGTTCTAAGTTCTGCTGCGTGGATACTGACAATCTGTGTGGTTCTTTCCTAAAAAGATGATTTCAGACACCGATCTTAAAAATATAATAACTTTTTTCAATTAATAGCGAATATACTTTTGTTAAATTTTAATAGTTGTAAAACAGCCAAAGTAATTTGTTATCGTGAATGAAGTGTCGTCCATAAATTCGCACAAAAAATAATAAGCTAAAGCTACAGCTCCTAAGAACAGTGGCCGCAGTGCCGGGCGTCATGGAAAAGCCAAACTTTGCAAAAAAGGGTATTATGAAATCACTGATAATTTAGAAGACAATAAAGCTTGGGACTGAGCTGCTCGCTCTGCTAAGCATTGTTATTAAGCAATATGCGTAATTATGACATTTCAAAAACTGTTTTTTTTTTTTTTTTAATCACGTATTTTATTATAAACGTTTTCATTTCTAATGTCTGATGATCCCTGAGTTTGTTTCGGCTATTTCTTCTCAGAGGTAGTCACTTAGGAAATGCCGACTCAATCTAATTTAAAAAAATATGACGTGTAAAAGTGATCAGTGATCCTACTTGCTTAATAAATGATTTCATTTCATTTCAAAAAGAGAAGAAAAAGCAGAGCTGCTTGGGAGTACAAATTACTAGGAGGAGGTGAAGAGCGAACATTTTTGAGAACTGTTTTGTGTAATTTAACGTTTGAAAAATACTGATGTCCAGCCAAATTTGAAAAACTGACTGGGGATTTTCACGATACAAGATCGCTCCGTGTCTCGAGAAACACGCTAAGCCGTTGGTGCCGCCTGTCAATCATGGTTAACATTCATTATTGGTCCCTTCATCTATATTTAGGTACTTGTATTCTTAAGTCTTTTCTTCTTTATTTTTATTTTAGCGGTAATATACATATATCATCATCATTTCAGCCGAAAGACGTCCACTGCTGGACATAGGCCTCTCCCAAGGTTCTCCACGACGACCGGCCCTGCGTTTCCCGCATGCAGCGGTTTTCCGCGACCTTCACCATGTCGTTGGTCCACCTTGACGAGGGCCTACTCACGCTACGTCTTCCGATGTGTGGTCGCTACTCGAGAACCCGGCGGCCCCATCGGGCATCGGTAGTAGTAGTTGAAATTGGCACAAAGTATGTATGTATATACTTAATTACTACTACCATAATAGGTAGTTATTACGGTTCACGAGATCACTCAGCTGAAAGTCATACGGACGACATTTGGAAGGTTTCAAATAGGATTCCGTTGGCACCATTCGTATACGGAACCTTAGAAAAAAACACAGCATTCCTATCACGTAACAGCCACCATGATCCGTCGCCATTTAAATAAATCGAGATAACAGTAATACCCACACATATTAAAAGTTCGCGAGACAGGAACGACACCGGTACACTTCCCGTTATCCGTATAAAAATCACATTAAAAACGTGAAACGATCCAACTTTTGTAAGCATATTGTTATTTAATACGTATTCGAATTATTCTGCGAATGAGAGTTATAAATAAGGTCTGGTACAGGTATCTGTTAGGTACAGGTAAAACTTCCTGTTTTAGGAATTTTATTAGTATTGCAAACATAAAATATGAAAATTGAGACGGTTGAGTTTGTATCATAATTCTGTAGTTTTTAAGGCACGAAACACGTGTGTACGCAGGCCCTAAAGCTCAACAAAGACGAGAGACAACTCCCAAAGAAGTTCTTCTCTACGAAACGAACAAACACAGGTATTTAAGTCTAGGCTGCCATTCCTTACTTTACCCATAACTTTAAATTAAAATAAGTTTTCAAAAATTAATTCCTGCAAACTGTTATGTTATGTACTGCATTATTAGGTACTTAGATTCATCATCATCATCATCGTCAACCTTTTTATCATCCCACTGCTGGGCACAGGTCTCCTCTCATACAGAGAAGGATTGAGCGTAATCACCACGCTTGCTCAATGCGGGTTTGCGATTTCAGACTTAAAGTCCAGGTTTCCTCAAGGTGTTTTCCTTCACTTTGTAATCAGCCATTGGTGTCCAAGATATACTTAGAAAGTACATATAACTGCATATAACGTTGCAAACAACTAACTTAACTTCCAATGTAATTGCCTGACCGGGAATCAAACCCGCACAGTCATACTTGAGAGGCTAGTGTTTTAACCACTAGGTCACCACGACTTGTACTTAGATTACACCCACATTACTGCGATAAAACTATGCTTTTTGAAAGCACTGCAAAATATCATCTCATTATATTCAGCTTCACAATATGTTAAACTTATCGGCAAATTTATGCACTTAACAATACACTTAATAATAACGTGTCAATAGTTAGTAAAGTTCGTGAACTCGCATAATGATAGGTACGTTACCTTGTTTATCATAATACGATATTTGATAGTGCACAGGAGAAGTTTTACTATCGTGTAACGTGTTTCTACTTAGAAAGGGTTTTGACATTACGGTTATTCGGTTAAGATAAGTTTTTTTTTGACAGCCTCCGTAGCGTAGCGATAGCGGACGCGGCCGCTGCGCAAAGTGGCGTGGGCTCGATCCCCGCACAGTGCAAGTATTTGTATGCATGAATATGAATATTTGCACTGGTCTGGTCGTGCATCGGAAAGCGCGTTAAGCCGTTGGGCCCGGTTGCCATACGAACATCTAGTGGCAGTCGTTACGGGTTGTTGGAGCCCTCAAAAGTCCAACAATTGGTCTAACTGCAATGCTTCGATGTCGCCTTCGGGTTGTGGAGGTCAGACGGCAGTCGCTTCACGGAAAATGTCGAAGTTTAGCCATATCAGCAGTTGGACTGGTAAAGCGGACCCCAGACTCCAAAGCTGAAAAGGCTTCGGATGCGACTGGGATTAACGCTGGGATAATAAGTTTTTATTTTCACAAATTTTTTTATTTGGTAAATGTGAGAAAGTTATAGATTGTATGATTTGTAGACAATTTAGCATTTTGATAGGCACCTGGTTCTTGTTGAGAGGCCTGTACTGTCCTTTCACATCTATTTACATAGTGATTTGAAAAGATTGAAAAAGCCAATCACTAGGAACATAGTATAAAACAATGTCGCTTTCTCTTTCCCTATGTTCCTATGTATGATTAAAACTACGCAACGAATTTCGATGTGGTTGTTAGGGCTCCGTAGCCAAATGGCAAAAAACGGAACCCTTATAAATTCGCCATGTCTCTTTGTTCGTCTGTCCGTCCGTATGTCAAAGCCATTTTTTTTCCCGAAACTATAAGAGCTATACTGTTGAAAGTTGGTAGGTAGGTGTGTTCTGTGAACCGCATTAAGATTTTGATGCAAAAATAAAAATATTAAAATAATGGGGGCTCCCCATACTTAGAACTGAAACGCATTTTTTTTTCATCAAACATACGTGAGAGGTATCTATGGATAGGTCTTCAAAAATGATATTGAAGTTGCTAATTTTTTTTTTCTAAATCGAATAGTGTGCGTGACAGACGCTACCAAAGTGAAAAAAAAGTTCCCTCCCTCTAACTTCTAAAATAAGAAAATGAAAAATCTAAAAAAAAAACATATGGTGTACATTATAAAAACTACCAGAGATCTAGTAAGTAGTTTTTTTTTAGTACCTCATAAATCGTAAACCGCTTATTACCGCGTAATCTTTCATACAAATAAATCCTTTAATCTCATAAATAAATGGTACGGAAGTCTTTGCGCGTGAGTCCGACATGCACTTGGCCGGTCTTTTTATAGATGGAGTGATTAAAAAGGAAGGTTTATATGTATAATAACATCCATTCACTAGTGGAGAATTACTATTATTGTTGGGTTTCTAATGTAATGTCGTAAATAATTATATTTTTTCGGCGTTCGCAGTGAAACGCAGGCTTAACCCTACGAGGTTGCGCCTCTACAAAAAGGTCTATAAAAAGTCCACCATGGTATATTCTGTCTTATGGATATCCCTCAATAAAATTTTTTGTCATTTACTTTTTACGACTAATATTGGCTAATTTTCGTAGCGATTTTAACCAATACAGCGTTTATCCTTTTCCAATTTAATATCATATATACATTATTATTTCATATAGATCTATATCGCCCTTTACAGGATAATGGTTTATATGAATATTTTTGAAGATATTATAGATTAAAAATTTGCGGAGCGTTGCAATTGTGGCGGTACCGACCAGCAGGGGCGGCGGGAGCGGCGAGCCGCTATGGTACAGGTTTTCTATAGTGTATTTAGTATCAACATTGCACCCGTGCGAAGCCGGGGCGGGACGCTAGTTATTTATAATAGACTCACTACCTCACACGTTATTGTCGGTTCTTCTTCATAGATAACGACCTATTGGAATCGGGCACCTAGGTGCGAGGTTCGCGTTTGATCTGACATTTTATAAGCCCTTGTAGGTTTATGTGAAATATTTTTTTGCTGTTATATAGATAATGCCTTATGGGAAGTATTATTATAGTGCATAGCTTGTAAGTCACGGCCCACGGGCGATACCACTAGGCTACCTCTGCCCTCATTGTTCGTAGGTTCGAAGCCCATGAGGCGCTATAATAATAATAATTATTATTATTTATTTCAGACGTAGTCACACACGTACACAAAAAATAAATACAACATAATTAAATGGAACCGCACATAAGTACCAAGTTATGCCAAACCCAGGACACGACCACCCGTGGTGTGTATAGTCGCATCCAGTGCCGCCACATCGGCGAGTCCCAGCGGTCCACGAACAAACTCAGAAGGCTGTACAGCGCTTTCGCATGATGACATGGAAACCATCTACTCTTTTCTCTGCAAACATTGCTGAAGCGCTGCAGCAGCGCCGTAGTCCGAATAGTACTCTGAACGCATTATTATATTGGTCTCGCAGAGCGGTGTATGTACGCTGCGTGTACTTAGTCCAGAGGCTGCAAGTGTAGAAAGACTGGCAGAAGGCCTTAAATAATGTCACCTTGACTTGCTTGGTACACCGTGCAAACCTGCGGGTCAGCAGTTAAAGCGCACAGACAGCGCCCTGCGTTCCCTCTCCAAATCACAGTCATCACTCAGATCCTCAGAGTCCCAGTGACCTAGATATTTGAAGCTAGACACCCTGTTTAAGGTGGCACCGCAAAGATACAGAGGAGGAGGAGTTGTCCTAGAGCCAAAAACTTCGAAAACATGTACATCTTCAAACCCGTACTGGGCCAGCGTGGTACCCTATAGCCTTCTCCCTCTCATCGAGAAGAGGCCTGTGTCCCAAATTTAAGAAAATTATGGGCTGATTATGTATGTATGTTATGTACATTACATCTAATTCCAACATAAAAAAACCAGCCAAGTGTGTGTCGTACAACGCATAATGAAGGGTAGTTAGTGGTTGGAATGAATTTATCCGCAAAACAAACTTAACGTTGTAGTTCAAAAACTTGTTATCCGGTACATTCCAACTACCAAACATAATTCTGTCGACTATTACTCGTTAACCCATCGTGGCACTGTATGAGACACAATAGAAGTTTTACTGTTATTACGTCTGCGGCCGTTTAGTGTTCCGCAAGTGTTAACTTGTAAAGCCTATTTAGCGGTAATAGTCAATTCTTCGTATTACAATCTATTCTTAGAAGTTACCCCAGTGTCCTACCGTCTGATCCCAACAAACGAGCGAACATTCCAGATTGGTAGCTCAGATTGGTTGGGCAAGAGTGATTTAATTTTGTGATTGTTGTGTTATGATATCACTGGCATTTTCTGCCATCAAGTCATGCCCTTAGTGTACACTTTCCATTGTACGTTGTATATAGTACTATCGTTACTTTTTCACATTTGCCAAACCAACCATTAAGCTGGATGATTGTACGAAATAATTGCACTTCAAGCATTTTTTTAACCAAATTGTTGTCTTAATATTTCTCAAACACATCAAAAAATTGAAAAACGTTTTTCTGGTGATTTGATCATAACAACTAAGCCGACCGAGAGTTAGGTTATCATTGTGATCAAACGAGTAAGAGTCGAGAGAGCGAAGCGCAGCGAAAACTACTTCCTTTCTCACCACGAAACTGTTCAATATGCATAGAAGACAACTTTAAATGTCAGATAGGAAGTTGAATATTATATTTCTTGTTCCTGCTGCTTTAAAATGTGTTTGTGAACTTAGCACTTATCTTAAACAAGACTGCTCTACTTATTCTCATTAGTTCTTTCCTGCCGCGTACTGTAAACTAAACGAATTTCCTTTTATTCGAGCTGGCAACACTGAGACTCGTGGTGAATTTAATTAGTTAATGGGGTCAGGTGTTGCCAGAGGAAAATAGAGAGTAATTATATTATACCATTTTATGGGGTTAGGACGTGGTACGTGTTTATTTAAGTATTTTCTTCACTTTATATAACTTAAGTTTTTCGTAAGTTGTTTAAGATATAATATATATTTTTTTATAATCAATTCGAAAAGGAATTTCTTAAAGTAATACTTAGCTGTTGTAGTTTATAGCCTCCTTTAAATTTCAGTCATTTTTGGCTAAAGTCAAACTATAGCACAGTAGACATCGCTTATTAGTTGGCTACTCATAATCCATTCTTGAAGCTGGCATGACTTCGTTAACTCTTAACATTTAGGTATTTCTTCATTCCTTAGCTGTCTGTTTTTAGAGTTCCTTATCGAAAGAGTAAAACGGGTCCCTATTGCTAAGAGTCCATTGTCCGTCTATCTATCTTGTCCATGGCTAAACTGTCGAAATTTTCTCAGCAGAAGTATTTCTGTTGCCGCTATAAAACAAATCCCAAAAACAGAACATTTTTGTGTAGGTTATTAGTTGTCAATCCTTTGTGCGCGAGCCTAAGTCACTCTTAGCCGGTCAACGAAACATTTTCTGATAATTATTGTAAAAAAAATCACTGTACATCATATTCACATAATAAAGTCTTCTTTTGTTCATCTATGTTATCAGAAAAAGCCTCGACACTAGCCCAGCCTGGGCCTGGCCTTGTTCAGGGGTCAAGTCCTCCGAGACATAATTTTATTTCACAAAATGCATTATATTTTTTTTTATTTGAAAAATTCCCGTATCAATCCACCGAAATAGGGAACAGGGTTCAAACCACCAGCTGTCACAGCTCCAGAAAAAGAAACCTGACAAGTCGAGCTGTGTCCAGAAGTACCGCTTGCTGAATCGGGCCCTTGATCCAGCTACCCAACGCGAGCCTCCTCAGGTGTTTCTCCTCCCAAATAGTTATTACTGTTACTGCCTCCATTAAAAAGTTATTTCACATTTCAATAATGATGTTCATATCTCGTACTCCTACTAAAATTTTGCTCATCAATTCAGGTATAACTCCTGAGGTTTTGAGGCAAGTTTTCCTACTACATAGGTATTCAATAAGTGTTTACATGTAATACAAACACGTGTAAGGTCTACCCAAGAAAACTTTAGTCCCAAGATTTCCCGCCAAGTTTAACCTTCTTAGAAAATTCCTCAACATGAAAACTCGGAAATTAAATATTAAACTATGTAAACTTACTCGACTTTGGTTTCCTCTCGATGTTTCTAAAACAAAAGTTTTGCAATTTACGTAAAATATATGGTGACAGGGCAACTTTGGTGTATTACGTTGGTAATGTTCATAAAATCTGCTGTCTCTTAAAATATTAAATTATGTGTTTAATTTTCTGGAAAGATTATCTGAAATGTATACTTATTTTAGCCATTTATTCAACAACATAACCTTGCCTTTTTTCACAAAATTTGGGTATCGGCTTTAAGACCAATCAGATGTAGCCGAATTTTAGTATCAATTTTATTATCCACATGAAACATTTGCCTACCCGACCTTTATAACCCAATTAATGGCTAATATATTACTCCTTGAAGTCTGGTTGTCAGACTTTTGAGTTTTGACATCCCATAACAACTGGCAGAAAATTCGCCAATGGCAGCCGGGAAAAACAGCATAGAGTGTTGTCCGTGACTCTCTGTCTGAGTCTGTAGGGTCTCAGTATTATAAAATGACCAACGAACCTACGAACCAATTATAGAAACGTACCTTCACATTTAATACAGACAGTAGCAAATGCTAAAATATCCTTTCTAATCTTTTCTTTTTTTTTCTTAAGAACACAAAAAATAATTGTAAAATCATATTCACCCACTCATACCAACTCTAAAATAAAACAAATCTAATTAATATATAAAGCTGAAGAGTTTGTTTGTTTGTTTGAACGTGCTAATCTCAGGAACTACGGGTCCGATTTGAAAAAATCGGAAATGTTAAATCCAGGAAGGCTTTAGGCTATATAACATCACGCTGCGACCAATAGGAGTGGAGCATAACTAACTTCACGCGGACGGAGTCGCTGGCAGCCGCTAGTAATATATATGACGAAGTCAGCGACGGCGAAGCAATGGGATCGTAACTATCTTGGTGTGGTGGTAAGGGATCCATATCGTAGGTAGAGTTTTGAATTAAATCACGAAGTGTCAATATATCCTTAAATCTTGACAATAACAATTTAAACAGGCAAACCGACTGTTTCGCCCCGGAGAAGTGCCCTCCGTCACAATGCGAAGTGAATGTTTGACAATCCCCATTTTCCAAAACGACTCTGTCCACGTGCCGCCATAACAAAATAACGTCACAGCATTTGCCCCACTTCTACATAAATCAAATGAGGAACTTTTATTATAATGATATCGCTATCCACGACATACAAGTACAATGTTCACAGGTATTTACAGGTAGATTCAGAACAAAGCAAACAGCATTACGTCAAACAATGACGTCAACATGACTTTCAAGTCAGACTCCCCTCTTTTTGAACTCTAAATCCCTTCCTCCTCGTCTTTTGAAGACCCCGGAAAAGTAATGACATGAAAGATCAAAACGGCTGCAACATAATTTAAATTCGTGAGGGATAAAAAAAATGCAAAACGTAATTTTAAGCGAGGGTCGCCGGAATACGGTACAAATTACATGAAAACGTCTGTAATTGAGTCTACATGTTATATACCTGATGGTCGGGCTGCGCAGACGGCGGATTTGAAGATCAAATTCCCCGTTTTTGCGGATGCGAAATCATCAAATTAATGACCTCTCACCAGTGTTTTTTTCTTTTGTCTGTGCTATGCTAAAGTATCACTTTCGAAAAACTGTTGTTTGAAACTGCCCTTGAATTGAAAAAAGATGTTGTTACAGCGGCAAAACAAATACATTTATATAATCTGTGAAAATTTCAAATGTTTAGCAATCACGGTCCATCAGATAGAGCCTTGTGATGGACAGATGGACGTTCATTTTCTTTCTTTTACTAAAAAACACAACAAATCATTGTAGTAAAACTATTTACATATTTTATATACGTATTCCATGGAAAATATTGTTTGTTTAAACATTTGGTCGTAGACACCTTCTTTGTATAATTTTCTAGAAAATGAATGCAAAATACTACTAATAATAATAATATCACATTGTACTGGGATCGATCCATCATCACTGACAGGACTATTGTTGCCAACAAGCCTGATATAGTAATGGTGGATCGATCAGAGCGGCGTGCAATGATTGTTGACATAACCATCCCACATGATGAAAAAGAAACGCCGACGTCGGCGTGAACGCCGAGAAAGATAAACAAATCAAATATCTTGACTTGGCTCACGAGGTTGTCGACATGTGGGAAGTGTATTCAGCAATCATTGTACCGATAGTTGTGACAACCAATGGCTTAATAGCCAACAGCCTCGACCAACACCTCAGGAGGCTCTCGTTAGGCAGCGGGATCAAGGGCTTGATTCAGAAAGCTGTAATTCTGGACACGCCTCGCATTGTCGGGAAGTTCCTCTATCTGGAGCCCTGACCGCCTGTAGTTTGTATCCTGTTCCCGATACCGGTGGGCTACTATTTTTTAAATGATTTGTATATATTTTTATGTAGAAATATTTAAAAATGCAATTTATATGTGCATAAAATGAAATAAAGGAATAATAATAACACGGTTATAAATGTAATAACCGTCTAAGTAAATGTAAAGGTAAAAAGATACACAAAAATCATCTTTACCTAAAGCGAATAAAAAAAAATTCAATCTTTAGAGCTTCAAAACAAGCCGTGCCACAAAGTGAATGTTTTGAAATATTTATCGTGTATTCCTACCGGATCGTAATTCAGCAGTGAATTATTTAAAGCCCGTTCTTTTAGTGCCCCTACACGCGGCCCGATGGCAGCGCTTGCTAGTTTCACGCGTTGCAATATGACCGTTGTGGGACGGTTGTTTTGTACTGCAGTTAGTCAATGATTGTTGATTTCAGTTTTCCACAGCATCTATCTATTTAGGCTCTGCAGGAGAGGTAATCCGGTAGAGTGCCAGAGTTTTAGACACACAGAATAAGTAAGTTGATGTTTTAAATTCTGCCGGCCTACAACCGGAATATAATCGATGACTATTAGGGTAGATATGCTCTTGAGTGGAGACTACAAATCGGCAAACATAAAGTTGGATGCTCTCAAACTGGATGTAGCGACGATTTTCCCAGAATATCTGGTAGCAACTGAACAGAGTTCCTGAAAGTCAAGTTGAATTGCGTGTATAAGATTATATGATATAAATATATAGGTATTTATAATTAAGTAAGATATACCTATATATAATTGTAAGTATTTGTACATATGTGTAGTAGTAATACCTAACTTTAAATGTTGTAGTTTACCATTCATATATTAGTTACTCAAAGCAATAAATAAGCTTTGTATATCAGAAAAGTTACTTATTTAGTGAGTGAATGTTTTATTAATAAAAACCATATATCATAAACTTCATTCAATAATAAATGTGCCTTGTAGGGAGGTTTCTTTCTTTGTCAATATTATCTTAAAAGTACACTAATTTCTATCCCCCTTATTCATAAACGATTTATAAGGTTAACTAGTGATTAGCGATTCTTTAACCGTACATTTTAGACGTTTGCAAGTTTCTTTAACCGTACATTTTAGACGTTTGCAAGTTTCTTTAACCGTACATTTTAGACGTTTGCAAGTTTCTTTAACCGTACATTTTAGACGTTTGCAATTTTCTTTAACCGTACATTTTAGACGTTTGCAAGTTTCTTTACCCGTACATTTTAGACGTTTGCAAGTCACTTAACTTTAATCATCGTTTATGAATAAACACATCAGTGTTTAAGGGGTTTATTAACCCGAACGTATACTTAAGAAGCTGGTGTTTTAACCACTAGGCCACCACGACTTACCATTTATAACAATACTAAATTAAATAATTGTGTATTTTTATTTCAGTTAGCTGTGAATAATATATTCGTTCTGAAACATTATAAGAGTTCAGAGAATCATTATAAATAAGTAAATTTATATTAAAATTATAATACAAATTTTTAACAAAAATTTCAAGTACAGAGGTACTTGAAATTACACAACAATAACAATACTAAATTAAATAATTGTGGATTTTGATTTCAGTTAGCTGTGAACTATATATTCGTTCTGAAACATTATAATGTACCTAAATATGTTTAGGAATCACAAGACAGTCTCGATGGTAATTGTCTAACTAAAAATACTAACATGAGTTTATAAAATCTTACTTATAGGTTCATTAATAATGTTTCTTTTATTTTATTTTTCCATACTTTTGTTTTCAAAGTAAGTATCTATATTAATCAATGCTATTACAAATAATTGGATGTTATCCTGTTATTGTTGAGTAATTCAATCAATATCTTGTTAGAAATGCCTAAGTACAATATATATACGTGCGATAAGAGGTACATTATTAAAACTACATCTTTCATATAAAACAACTATTAAAACAACGTTTCACGTTGTTTTATGTTCGTTTTCACTTGGCTTATCGGCCAAATCAGACACTTTCCGTTTAATGGCTTTCCAATTTGTATTGGCGTTTATCTTTTAATGATTATGACATTATCATATAATTAATTGCCAAAAAGGTTGCATGTTAAACACCGTGCAAATCTTAATATCTATAGTACACTTACTCATGGATATCCTTAACCTTTTCCTTTTTTTCCTATATTAGTAAATGGGAAAGTGAGTTTGTTTGTTTATTCCGCTTTCACGCCTTGACAGCGCGGGGGAGTACGTATCAAGACGCAGCAAAAATGGCGACGGAAGGAGTTGTGCAAGTCGTAGCGGGGATCCAGCGAAGCCCTGAACATATCCAAGATTCTGTGTTTCCATAGGGCCGCAATGCGCGCCACCTTCAGGATCTAACTTAACCGCGGGAGGCGTTACCATCAATGTAGGGTCGCTGTCGCAATTACTCTTCGCCCACGGGTGTTTTGAGTAGAACCTGTGTCGTATAGACGGGGAGCAGACACCGGTGCGTCACCACTGTACTGTTTGCCTGGAGGATACGGCGCAACATACGCTAGAGGAGTGCCCAGTTTGGGCAGCGTTGCGCCGTGACCTCATAGTGGCTATAGAGGGGAGTGACCTCTCGCTCGCGGCCGTCGTTAAATCAATGGTTGAGAGTGAGAGCGCATGGGACGGGCTTGCCTCCTTTTGCTAGGATGTCATGTCTGCAAAGGAGGTTGTCGAGCGGGAAAGGGAAACCACATCTTCTGTCCCTTCTCTTAGAAGACGCATCGGGCGTCCGAGAAGGGTGCAAAACGATCTGTGACTTCCATGAGAAGTGGCCTGTAGGCGACGTACTAGTGGCGATCGTCGTTCGAACAGATATGCCCGAGTTGGTACCGCAGTATTGCATACGTGCCACTCTAGAGCAGGTGTGACTATTAGGCGACTGGTCACACGGGGTAAAGGGACCTGCTAAGAAACAGCGCGTCGATACCTGTCGGGGGGTGAGGTGAACGATTCTGTAAATCCCGAACCCCCGGCCGTGAAGTTACAACACTGCGGGGGTTTTAACCGGTGAGAGTCCGGCTCCTCCGTCACCCCCCACGACGGAGGAAGTCCATGAGAATTTCCAACCTCAAACAAAAAAAAAGGAACTTTTTAAAGTAAGTGAATTAACCACAAACCAACCAGTTTCTTTAATTACTTACAAAATGTTCTCACCATCCTTCAGCACATTTATTTAGTTTAATATTTTCCGTGTTCCCATAAAATATCGTATTTTAACAACTACAGTGATTATGAATCGACAGATTACACGGTACATTTTAACACGTTATCACGCCAATTCAGCGCCGTGGCTGCATAATTTATCGCGTAGTAGTAGGGCACTTATATTCAATGGCACGATTCGTTCTAGATTTATTTTTATTCATAAAGCTTCACCTGTGTACCTTATTATATGATACTTGCCCTTCCACGTGATACATCAAAATGTACAGTATCTAATTCTACTTGAATTGAAGTTTAATTACCTACTTATAATCATTATCATCCACAGCCTAACTTTGCGCACTGCTGGACATTGGTTTCTCTGTTCTTGTACCAATTTCCACTCTACAACTCCTGAGCGATTCTCATCCAGGTTATGCCCAAGTTGACATCAATATCGTCCTCCAATGTCGCCGCAGAACGAGCCACACCTCGTCTTACAGTCCTTGGACGCCACTCATCATTTACAAAGCTTTGTAGAAATTACTGAACTGTATTTCAGAAGCCGAGGCTAAAATAAATGGCTAAAGCATTTACGTCTCGGTCTAAATATTTATTTGCTCGTAAATCTCTGCTGCCCTTTAACATGCTTATTTGAGGACTAAACAGTCGCACTCCAAACGAAATATTATTATTATTTACTGCAGTTGAAACAATATTATTAACCCAATTACAGACGTGATAGAAATTCAGAATTGTCGAGACAAAACAGTTTCTCGAAATCTAATTAATAATTTCGACTCACAGAAATATTCTCGAGTTACATAAAACAAATTGAAAATACTAGAATTTATATTCGTCTCGAATTTTGAATTTAGATTTATATATTTTGTATTAAATTAATTAAAATTTTACCTTTGTTTGATAATAATATTTTGTTTTCAATAGATTTTAATTTGGAGATCTAATTAGTTAAAACAAGCGCCGGACCACGAGGTAACGAAGGTACCGCCGAGGTACCGGTATCACAGCACCAACTTCCAAACTCCGGGTTTTACTGTTACTAAGAAATTAAGTCGGTAGGGTTCGATTCTTGGACAGAACAAATATTCGTATTGTCTAAAAGTAATTGTTCCGGGACTGAATTAATTTTTAGTGTCAGGCAAGTACATAAAACAAAAATCAAATAACGCTGCTCGATTCGGGAATCTATGTATCTGTAGCGCTATTTACTACTCCATATAAAAGCGACGTCTCGTAGTGACGTCACGCAAACTCCTGCATCACGTAAGCAGACTTTTCCGCACTATGCAACGTCCCGACATCAATCATGAGGCAGTTACCCACCAAGCACTACACCCTGTGACCCATACATCCATCAACCCCTCTGCGGTCATGTCTCTGTTAAGTTCACTATGACCAAAATACGATATGGGGGGCTATCTTTATTATTATTTATATATGTGTATGTCACTCCATGGCGAAACATGTAAGAGCATAGCTTTATTTATAAGATCTTAATGTAAATAAAATAATTATACTTATTAATTAAACAACGTAACTATTTTTATTTGTATTCGCTAACCTACACATGTGTGACCTTTTCTAGTATTATCCAAGGGCAGACTTAGCCTCAATTAATTAATGCAATATATCCAGGCACAACTTTTACTGCTCAGAATGATTAATGTTTAATCAACTACAAACGTAGTTCAGATAATCTCAGGTAATTAATATAATATTTATTAGTGAGCTATACTAAGTTCTTTGAACCTAAAAGTCAAACATTACTTTAACTGTTAGCATACTATGTAAGGAAGTCATTTATTTTGCAAATATGGGTACTGAATATGATGATAAATTGATAATAGAAAGGTCCAGCCATATTTTGCCAATACACAGGCACAAGTTGTACTTTGACGCTAATATTACAAGACTAGCTGCACCGTGCGGTTGAACCCGCGTAGCTTTCGATATATTTTTATATATGCTCCACTCCTATTGGTCGCAGCGTGATGTTGTCTAGCCTAAAGCCTCCCTGGATTAATGGGCTATCCAATGCAAAAATAATTTTCCAAATCGGACCAGTAGTATCCGAGATTAGCGCGAACAAACAAACAAATATACAAACAACCTCTTCAGCTTTATATATTAGCATAGATTAGTATAGATACGGTTTAAATCAAATCCTATTTAGGTTACTAATATACAACGCTATTTTTTGTTTATGCGAAATCTGAATCACAGCTTGAATATAGTTTGTCCAGAATAAGCAACTGAATCGATTCCAATCATTTTTACACCATGTTGTATTTTTTCTCAAATACATTTAGAAAATATTGCAGTCTGGTTACCGAGCGGTTACGATAGATCATAGCAATTGCGCGCGCGCCACAGCCGGCGCCAGAGGTCAACGCACCATGCTTGCCCGCCCGAGCGGAGCTTTGACCATATTTTTGTTGGGACAACCATGTAGATTAGCAAGCTCATAGCTTTGTGGTTTTACAGTACATTGTGGAGGCATGAGGAACAGGGAGTAAAGTTCACCCATCCTCCATAGAAAAGGGAGGATCCTCCGACCAGACGGGGGTTATGTCTGGCGGGCACTTGCGAAATTGGGAAGTTGTAGGTATATATGCTAGTTGCACGGTAAACTCTGATTGCGAGATGTAGAATTCGCGTGACGTCAGTACGACGTGTTGTTCGCATGTGGCGGTTGTAGCTACCGCTACAACATCTTTTTGAAATTTTGTATATAGATTCTTTACTTAAAAATACACGTGCACGTCCACGGGTTTCCGGTTTGGAATAAAAAAAATACTGTGGTATACCTATGCAAAATTGTTAACAAAACACTACAAAATACTTAAAAAACATCTCTTTAAGGAATTTACCGACTTTATAAAATGAATGCGTTAAGAAGCTTCGGAGTCTTTTTTTGAGCAATGACGGCGGCAACGCTTTCCATTGTTTTGATTATTTACTATATATGTTACGCAGGAGACATTCATGCGCAATAGTGCTGTTTTGTTGGATGGGAACACTTGGACCTCGGTTATTGTCGCATGGCGTGGAATTACGGCAGCTAGACGTATAAAACTATTTGGATTCAAGAAATCTACCTCCATTATTAACAGAATGTAATAGCGTTAAGTTTGTCATACTTTATGGTATGAAAATATCAGTGGATTTAAGCTCAAACATCGCCCGTTAATTTCTATTCTGGGCTTTAAAAACTGTTCTGTTAAAAACTATTGTGTTTGTAAGTGGGGTACTACTATGTTATATAACAAGCAGCTGTGTATATTATTGAGAATAGTGAATTCATAAAGTCATGCAGACAGCCTCCGTGGCGTAGCGGTAGCGAACGCGACCGTTGCGCAGGGAGGCGTGGGTTCGATCCCCGCACAGTGCAAATATTTGTATGCATGAATATGAATATTTGCACTGGTCTGGTCCTGCCTCGGAAAGCACGTTAAGCCGTTGGTCCCGGTTGCCATACGAACATCTAATGGCAGTCGTTATGGGTTGTTGGAGCCCTCAAGGGTGTAACAATTGGTCTAACTGCAATGCTTAGATATCGCCTTCGGGTTGTGGAGGTCAGACGGCAGTCGCTTCACGGAAAATATCGAAGTTTAGCCAACATCAGCAGTTAGACTGATAAAGCGGACCCCAGACTCCAAAGCTGAAAAGCTGCGGATGCGACTGGGATTAACGCTGAGATGATGAGTGACTTCATATAGTATCAAGTACTAAACTACTATTTTCCTACTAATTCACTGATGAAAATTAACTTCCCAATGATGATTTCTAGTCGAGGCTATAAATACAACACTTGCGAGCAGAATTGCCTGATTTTATTTTGATAACATGATTCTTACCGCCGCGCCATCGCCATTCAGATTTTCCTACGCATCAGCTTTATATGCAAGGTACTCACAGTACGTCAATATTTTGTTTTAAGTTTTATCACAAGACACTAAACTTTATTTAAACAAAGTACCTTCAGATAGGAGAAGAGAAGATTTGGTTTTTGTTAACTTACGGACGAATTATGCTTTTAATAATGGTTTTCCTTATTCTAAGGACCCTACTTATAATCCTATAACCAATTTGACAGATTTATAGTTCAAGTTGTAACAGGTGTGAACCTACCTAGTTAAAAATTAAATTGTTAAATAATCCTTGACTAGTTCCTACTAGTTAAGGAATATTTGGCAAAACAAAATTATGTAGAATGAGAGTGTGGAGTGTATGATAACGTAGAGCTGAGTTTAAAAAATAAAACAACAACAGAGCGCATCCTGGTTCGTCAAAATAATTTACTGATGGATTTACAACTTTCGACGCTAAGCAGGGTTTTAAAAGTTCAGAGCGCGAAAAAAAATGCCATGGGGAAATAAGCCCCCAGGCTTACTCGCAATTTCCTGACACCCACTGACAGATGTCCCTTTTTAGATGGGTCTTTTAACTCAAAATCTAAAGCCCAAAAATCCGTACAAAATTACGTTTTATCTGCGTCCGATTCATAAGCCCGAAGGACCTAGGTACCATTAAGGAGGCAGAAAAACGTGAATTACCCGAATTAGCCTCCTTTGTAAAGCCTTAATGTTCCAACATGAATTTTAATATGATTAGATTCCTCTTAAAGCTCTTAGTTGAACTAAAGGCATTAAAGTGTTTGGTTTCTGTTAAGAAATACTGTAATGTCTTGATTTGAATATATGGCTATCCTCGCTTGAGCCTCCATATTAAAAGGTCATTCCGTCTCGCGTCTTTTGAATATATATATATATATATATATATATATTGATCTTGGATAATCTCTAGACGTTTCTTTTGGGATCATTTTTCAAAGAAAAAATGTTAATTTACCCTGATCTTTTTGGATAATGAAAAATCTATTTTCATACATTTATTTGAGCACCCATGTTTCTAAGAACAAAGTTGTTTTGAAATTTTGTACCTACTAAAGATCGAGTATTTTTTTTATTTGGTCACTATTGTAGTTCGACTTTGAAAAAGGAGAAGGGTCTCAGCTTATTTGTTTTGTATATTTGTTAGAATTTAATACAAAAATTAACGTTATTTTTCATATATATTGTACAGTTTTTTTGGACGTCTGATTAAAAAAAAATGTTGTCAATTTGTTGTTTGCTCTTTTTTATTTAAGTTTTTTATATTGTGCATTGACGCAATATAAAATAAAGTTACTTAGAAGATACAAACTATGATGGCGCAATATTTTCAGTATAACGTGCACTAATGTAGTCTTCTTTTTACTAGCGAAAGCACGGCGCGAGAAAAAACTACCAGCGTAAAGTTGACCCGAACGCGACATATCACACTTTTTTACTCTAATCAAGTGACCGTCACGTTTCCCTTATTTACAAAGAACATTTTTAACATGACATATTTTTTACACCACTGCAAGTTTTAGGTCACTGCAAGTGTAGGTTTATCGTACTAGTTTACACATTTTTTGAACGAAATTCACGTTAACGTTAATAATTTTAAATCTTAAATAGATTCAAAGTCATTAAAAGTTAGCATGAATTTCTAAAAAATAAAAAAGTCCCTCAATAAACGAAACGTGAAAAAATAAAATATTTTTGTTTCTGTAGCGACGATATAAAGCGCTCAGCACGCGGACCACCAGAAAAAAATGTTTCAGCATGAAAAACTTGCGCGCGGAACACGTTTATAATATTTTATAAACGTTATTTTAAAGTGGAGAGTGTTTTCACCTGTTATGGCCACCTTTTGAATCTGCTACCAGGAAATATTTTCCGGAATGAGGTCGAAGTGAGGGCTCTGAAGACTGGAGAGCCCTTTCAACAGATTTTAAACCCGAGCTGGTAATCTGCGTGATGTATTTTATTATATCTATGTAGCGGAAATTGAAAAGGTATAATTAGTTGTGCCCGTTTGAGGGTCTTTATCTTATTTTAAAATATTTTGTCCCATTTTGCTTCAATATTACAAATCCTGAAAGTGTTTCTTTTTTCATTATTTCGTTTTTCTTTTGATGAATACTTATCTTTCATGTTTTTTTTTTTAAATAAGTTTAAAAACTTACTACTACTACTTACAATCCTTTGTAAAATAATATAATATTTAGTATAGTAAATAAAAAAGGGGAAATAATCAAAGTGCATCGAAAAAATTCCTCCGCGTCGCTGTCAACAGCAAAAGTCTTGCCATATTGTATGACAAGGCTGATTCTGTACTCTTTTGATTTTGATGAAAGTCGTTTTTATAACAGCCTACAAAAGCAATTCCAGGTCAACGCGCAAGATAAATTCCACTTAATCACCACGCTTAAGGGTTGTTATTACTTTGTGTTCTTTCATGATGGCGACATCTACGGTGCTTGACCACACACAATTTTTTTTTTTTTTTATTAATTATAAACTAGTGCATGATCACAATTCCGCCATTCACTCAAAAAACTGAGTGAATAGGAAGGAAGACGGCAGTTGTGTGAGGTGATGCAATGATTAACCCAGGGGGAGATTGATCTGGAGACCCTCCATGATCAAAATCCCGACACAACAACATTTGGCACATTGTACTCGGCACACATTGCAACTGCTCAGACCCGTCTTACGTACGGCTTCACCAGAAATAATGCCGGAACATGACGAATCGCTTGGCGGCAAGACTTTGTCTGGTGGGTGGTAACTTCTGCCGGCAGCCGATGTTATGGCCTATCACCAAGAAAAATATATTCCCGGAAAACATTTCAACTTTTCACGACTACAAAGCTACAGACACTTTGTTTATTTTATGTTAACCCTAAAATCATACAAAGCTCGAGACGAGAACTATGCTGACGTAGGTACCCACTTCCAAACAAGGATATATATTGGCTTTTTGTCATCCCGCAAAAGTCGTAAATTCAAGTGTGAGAAAGGGTTATCTGTTCCAACGACGCCCGCGGGAAATAAAATGGCATGATCTATTCGCGGCGAAGAAGAAACATGGCCATCTGCGAAGGATCTCACATATGCAATTTATTCGAATTGCATGGAATTTGACAAATATCCAGTTAAAATTATCTCATATCTTCTTTATTTTTTGGCCCATTTAAAGAATATTAGGTAAAACCCTAAGTTAAAGTACGTATCATCATCAACCTTTTTATCGTCCCACTGCTGGGCACAGGTATCCTCTCATACAGAGAAGGATTGAGTGTAATCACCACGCTTGCTCATTGCGGGTTGGCGATTTCAGACTTAAAGTCCAGGTTTCCTCAAGATCCCTTCACCTTACAATCAGTCATTAGTATCCAAGATATACTTAAAAAGGTCATATCACTCAGAATGAGAGATGGGGGAATTAAATCATGAAATTCCCTTGCACACTCACCAGAATGCAACTGAAGAAACACGGGTGGGTTTTAGTCAGTAAAAGTCTGACAAGCCCTTCCGCTCCGTCCAGAGCGGGAGAAGTCATTTGATGATTTCCCATCCCAAAAAAAAAAGCGGCCATGAACGTCACCACGTCGGGGCCTAGTGGTTAAAGTACCTACTACATACCTAAGTGCTATATGTAACAACTAGCTTTCCGCCCGCGGCTTCGCCCGCGTGGAATACGGTTATATCGCGCTTTTTTCCATTTCCCTCGGGAATACAATTTTTTTTTTCAATAAAAGGTAGCCTATGTCCTTTCTCAGGGTCTAAAGATTGTCTGTGCCAAATTTCATCAAAATCGGTTGAGCGGGAAAGCATAACAGACAGACACACAGAGTTACTTTCGCATTTATAATGCTAGCTTTTCGCCCGCGGCTTCGCCCGCGTGGAGTTCGGTTATATCGCGCTTTGTAGATTTCCCTCGGGAACATCAAATTTTTCCCGGATAAAAGGTAGCCTATGTTCTTTCTCAGGGTCTGAAGATTGCCTGTGCCAAATTTCATCAAAATCGGTTAAGAGGTTTAAGCGGGAAAGCGTAACAGACAGACAGACAGACAGAGTTACTTTCGCATTTATAATATTAGTATGGATAATTAATTTCATGCTGGACAAAATATCAAACACCCCACGATGTCCTCCTACTATGACATCAAAACTTTCACTACCTCCTTGTAATTATAAATTTTGTCCACAGCTAGAAACAAGAATATTCAACAGTACAGACATCTCCGTCACAAACAGTTCGTGTGACATTGAGGCGTGTGTCATCACGGTCAGGCCGGAGAGAGGGACTGCGAAGTACACCTGCGAAGTCTCCAGCGAGGGCCCTCGATTCGCTGTTGACAAGCGATCAGCGAACATGACACTTGCTGGTGAGTATGGTGCCCTGGTAACTCTTGTCTTAGGTCTGTCAAATATCGCAGATCATGTAAATTGTAATTTTCTGGTTTGACACAGGAATAGAGCTGTTATTTTATGCCCATGAAGGTATTTCTAATTCAGTCTCGGTTGTTTTAACAATAATATACCTAATAGATATAGGAATAGCTACTTTTATTCATAAACAAAATGTACCTACATCTAAGGACTGGTACAATATGCCTGCGGCCGTCTTCCCGTATGATTATAATTTAAGTGTCTTCAAGGCTAGAGTGAATAAAGGTTCAGAGTAAACTGGCGCCATTTACCACAACGACACTACACACTAGCACTAGTTTTTTTTTTATATCTTTAACAAAAAGTGCCAAAAAGCTGGCAGCATTTCCACGTGGAATGGCAATGCCTAATAATGCCCTAAACTAACAACAATACTCATATCAATATACAATATTTAATATCAATTCGAAATCCCACATACATATTATTTGATTTACCGAACATTATCTCATTATAATGTGACCAATATAGTACATTACGATATTAGTGCGTAATGATGGTTATAACATGCGAGGCGGAATTTCAGCCCGAGCCGAAGGCGAGGGTGTAATTGAGCCGAGCATATTATAACCAATACGCACGTATATCGTACGACATTTTTTAACACACTTGCGAGGAAACAGAAAAAAAGATATTCAGAATACAAGTACAAAGAAAAGAAATTTTGGGAAAATGGCGCGAGGTTTATTTTCTGCCGTAGCTGCGTGAAAATGTTGGCAAAGATGCTAGAGCATGCAGTCAAGTTTTTAAATTACCGAATAAACTGTTTTTTTTTACAAATACTCATTTAAATACAAACAAATACAAATTTGTTTATTTCAAATACGACATCAGTTATTTTAAATAAACTCAATCTGTGAATGCACACTGTTGCTTTCCCGCCATTAGTATTATTATTTGCCATTTCAAATATGGAACAGCGCGCTGCTCACTGGCCGGAGCCACGCGGCGGCGATCAGTTCCATGATTATTTGAAATGACAAATAATGCTGTTATGGAATTTGTATGGACTATAACTTAACTATTTGCTTTGATAACACACGCGTTTGTTATGGCCCGCTTTACATATTTAAAACCGGTGGGATTACATCAGCTTTACGAGCAAGGGTGTTAAAAAATATATTATACCACAATTCTACCTACATTGGATATTATCGTGTAGAAGCCAAAACTTACACAAATGGTAAATACCTACATACTAGGAAGGCAGGCATGGTATTAAATGTAACATTTCACGGGTAGTTTCCCTTCGATAAAGATGATTTTGAAGTAAATATGGTTATCGAACAAAACGGAAAATGGAATACTCGTAAAATCATGTGTGGCAAGACTTTTTAACCACAACCACGTTTTATAAATTTGCCACTATGTGAAAGTTCCGCCTTATAAAACATACATCATAATATACACAAATATTAATGGTTGTTATTTTTTGAATTAATTTTAATGCTCTCGGTGGTAGGCCATAACGTCGGCGGCCGGCAGTTAGAAGTTAACCACCAGACAAAGGTTTGCCGCCAGGCGATTCGTCGTGTTCATGATATCCTCTGGCGCAGCATCGTTGGTCGTGTTGTTGGGTTTAACATTGCATTACCTCGCTCAACTGTTGTCTTCCTTCTTGACTCAGTGTTTGTGAGTGAATAGATTCTTAATAAACTAGCGCGCTTTACCATCAACGATTCCATCACTTCACTTCGCATCAGGCGGGATTGCGGTCAAGCACTAGTTTAAAATTATAAAAAGTTCTCTAAGAATCTAATAAAATAAAATAAAAATCGTTTAAACATTTCTATTGTTAAACACTTAAAAAACACAATAAAGAAAAAGGGTAATCCATACTAATATTATAAATGTGAAAGTAACTCTGTCTGTCTGTTACGCTTTCCCGCTTAAACCTCTCAACCGATTTTGGTGAAATTTGACAGCCTCCGTGGCGTAGCGGTAGCAGACGCGGCCGCTGCGCAAGGTGGCGCGGGTTCGATCCCCCCACAGTGCAAGTATTTGTATGCATGAATATGAATATTTGCACTGCTCTGGTCGTGCCTCGGAAAGCACGTTAAGCCGTTGGTCCCGGTTGCCATACGAACATGTAGTGGCAGTCGTTACGGGTTGTTGGAGCCCTCAAAAAGTCCTACAATTGGTCTAACTGCAATGCTTCGATGTCGCCTTCGGGTTGTGGAGGTCAGACGGCAGTCGCTTCATGGAAAATGTCGAAGTTTAGCCATATCAGCAGTTGGACTGTTAAAGCGGACCCCAGACTCCAAAGCTGAAAAGGCTTCGGATGCGACTGGGATTAACGCTGGGATGATGATTGGCACAGACAATCTTTAGACCCTGAAAAAGGTCGTAGGCTACTTTTTATCCCAGAAAATTTGATATTCCCGAGGGAAATCTAAAAAGCGCGATATAACCGAATTCCACGCGGGAGAAGCCGCGGGCGGAAAGCTAGTATAACATAAATTAGGTAATAAAGTTACATGATCGATTTATATGAAAAACAGGATACTTCCCATAACTAAAATCGCTCCGAACCTCATCTTAGCGGCAATCAAAATTATGGGAATATTAGAGGTATTTTGGATATATGAATACTTAGATCAGTAATCGTTCTTGAAATTACGCGACTTGCCAACGTAAAAATCATTTACATACAATTACTTTTCCGTAATGAAGCTTTTTACCTAAGAAATTCTTATTCCAACAAAACATTGGGGTAGAAAATATCCAAATCTGGGTTTAGTAAACATGATAAAAAATATTCAATATAAAACCAAAAGCAAATTGTAAAACACACATACTTTTGTCGAGTATGGCTATGCAAAGTAAACAACGTACGAAATAGTTTTGAAAAATCCTTTACATTCTCACAGTTTATTTCTGGTATTTTTTGTAACTGAGAGCAATTCTGGATATTGCAATAGTTTGGATTAGTTTTTCACACGTATAATACAGCAATTAAAAAAATCTTCGAAATGCAATCATTTTTTTACACCCCTCTGCATATCGTGAATTTAAAAATATTATAAAGCTAACTGCGTCCAGTGGTTTCACCCGCATCAAATCTTGATCCAATGAGAATATAGAAAGAAAGAAGAAGAAAAAACGTTTATTTGCATTAAACATGACGCAAGCGTTTACAAGAACATAAAAATAAGAAATTGTTGAGGGAAACATGCGTCATATCCACGCAAAACGGCTGTCGCTCAGCATTATGCTGCGACTCTATGCAAAAAACAGAGCCCAGCGCTGGTTTTCAGCGACAGCCGGCGTCGACGTAAAGACGTCACCCGATGCAACAAACAATTAAAAGTAGCACCGAGCCGGTAATACAATAAAAATTAAAACGTAATAATAAAAACATATAAAAAAGTAAATCCAATTGTAAGTGGTGAGAGTACAATTTCAACAACACAAACAGGTTTAGAAAAAATAAAATACAGGTTATATAAAAACTACGAGAATATCATCCTCCGAAATGACATACATCTGATTTCGGTTTGACATTCAGCATTTTCTAATATAGTCTGTGGTTATATAGGAATTAAAAGTATCCTTGTCATAAACCAGGTCTTGTTTTACCCATGTGCCAAATGTCATCTAAATCCATTTAGCAGTTTAAACGTGAATGCGTATTAAACTAATAAAACAACTATTTTTTTATAGTGTTACTAGCCAACCTGGCAGATATTTCCTTCTTTTCTTTGGAAAAGTATCGCCACCAGTTAAGTGGGTGGCACTGCTTTTGACAATTAGCCTCTATACTGGGTCCAATTCTCAATCTCATCGCCAAAACTGGGCGTTCACAAACGATTGTAAATACACCCAAAGGTTGTGTTTACAAACCGTCCAGGAACCCATTGAAATATACATACAATACTTAATCCAATTTGGTCCAGCCGTTTAGGCTCTAGTTCAGTCAGGTGACAAACACACGCGCATATCTTAAGATCATCATCATCATCTCAGCGGCAATCCTAGTCGCATCCAAAGATTTTTCAGCTGGAGTCTGGGGTTCGCTTTACCAGTCTAACTGCTGATTTTGGCTAAACTTCGATATTTTCCGTGAAGTGACTGCCGTCTGACCTCTACAATGCGAAGGCGATATCGAAGCTTTACAGTTAGACCAATTGTTGTACTTTTAAGGGCTCCAACAAACACTCCCGTAACGACTTCCATTGGATGTTTGTATGGCAACCGGGACCAACGGCTTAATGTGCTTTCCGAAGCACGACCTGACCAGTGCCGATATTCTTATTCATGCATACAAATATTTGCACTGTGCGGAGATCGAATTCCGCAGCGGCCGCTTTCGCTACCGCTACGCCACGGAGGCTGTTGCTGAGGTGTTTGATCGGAGGTACTGCACGTACTTTTTTGATCGGAAGTACCGGTCGTAAATCTAAATAAATAAATAAATATATTATGATAGTTTATATAAATATATATAGTTGGTAAACCTGCCCAAAATATAATTAGTATCCCTTGTTGAGCTCGTAACAATAAAACAACCGGCTCAGTTAAAAGTTAGGCAAGGGTTTCAATACATGGTGTCCACTTTAGTATTGAATATTTGGTTATACACTTAATTCCATAATGATAATGATGGATTATTTGACTTGTATTCTTCTATTACTAGATGTGAAATATGTGGATGTATGTAGATGTGTGAAATATTAAGAGAAGATGAGGAAGGAAAACATCAAGTGGAAACCGGCTTGTTCTAGAACTAAAAGTTCAAAGACGTGAATTCTACCAACTCGCAATAAGCGCGCGTGATGTACGTGATATATGGTGGGTGTATGTGGCTACAGGAGATGTGGTGTATTACAGTCCTCTCTCTCTTACAGAGAGGCATAGGCGTATCCAAGGAGGGGCGGCTACCGGGGGGTAGCCGCCCCTCCTTGGATACGCCTATCGCCTGGAAATCTCGCAGATCATGTATCATCATCATCATCAACCTTTTTATCGGCCCACTGCTGGGCACAGGTCTCCTCTCATACAGAGAAGGATAGAGCGTAATCACCACGCTTGCTCAATGCGGGTTGGCGATTTCAGACTTAAAGTCCAGGTTTCCTCAAGATGTTTTCCTTCACCTTCAGTCATTGGTGTCCAAGATATACTTAGAAAGTACATATAACTTTAGAAAAGTTACATTGGTACTTGCCTGACCTGGAATCGAACCCGCGCACTCATACTTGAGAGGCTGGTGCTTTAACCACTAGGCCACTACGACTTCGAACATGTATGAACTCCCCTAATTACTAAACAAAGTATAAACGGGGACTTATCTCTAACCTTTAAATAAAGCACGCAGTTGACACTGACAAAGTGTACGGTGTAATTGATTGCGATCATTCCAAAAATTTAACTTGCCCCGCCTAGACCTGACTTGCACCTTCTTAGGCCTGACTTCCCACCCCCTAGACCTGACTTGCTACCCCCTAGGCCAGAAGCTGGGTACCCCCATGCAGAGAGGAGGGTTACAAACCACAAAACCCCAGCAGTAGGAACATTCTACACTGATCTTATGAATATTGTAGGTATGTGTGTAAGTATACTTACGCCATTTTACTCGATGAAGAATATACATTAGTATTAATAATTAATTAAAACTTTTCTTTTCCATCAGTGATGCCTGAATATGACCCTTTGATTACGGGTCTACCAACGCTGGTACAAGTCGGGGAGCAGGCGCTGGTCAACTGCACCTCCGACTACTCACTGCCTGCAGCAACTATCGACTGGTTCGTCGATTCGGAGCCTCAAGAGGTAAGAAAACTATAGTATGTCCTTAGACCATTTGTATACCAGTCGTAAGGGAGGTGAATTGTCTACGAGTAGTAGGACGTGATAAGCTTATCATTTATCTATTATTATGTCAAATGTAAAAATGGCAGTATTAAACGTTTTATTTTTTTCTTCAAATAATTTGTTCTTAAAGAAGTTTATATTAACTTTTATTTTATTCATTCAATTCAATTATGAAAGGGATAGAAAATAAATACTAGCTGAGTTAATATATTTCTAATTTTTATTTTAAATTAGTCCATTTGTACATACTTACCGAAGAGTTATATAGGTACGTAGAGAAAGAGAAGAAAGAAAAAAATAATAATGTAATAAGATTAAATATAATTATATAAATAATATATTACAAGCACTATATTTTCAATGCCTGTAAATCAGAAAATCCTGAAATCTTTAAACCCAATTATGATATACAACGTGTAACAATAAGGGTATATACATACCAAGGGCATGGCATCTTTAGATGATATCAAACGATATCGGAAGGGTGTCAAATCAAAAAAACCTACTCAAAAAATTGGTACCAAATTTCCGGTTTAATGTGTTTCTTAAAATCAAATCATTAAAACGTGGCAGCACACTACATATGTTAATAACTGCTCGTTACCCGTCACGTTACATGCCAAAATCCGATAAATGCCTTCAATATCTCTGTGCGACTAGTATGATAGTAGCCTATCACAGGCGGTGTTTTTCCTCATAACTTCCTAATATAAAGAGATAGGATTAAAAAATCCTTCCAATATCGTTTGATATCATGTAAAGATGCCATGCTTTTGTTTTGTATATACCCTTTATGTTACACGTTGTATACAGTACTTAGTTGGTAATCAGCTCATCTTCACCCTTAGAATAACGACAAACATTCGTGCTCAGCTCTTATCGACTTCCAAATAAATATTACTCTCTGTTCGTAAAATCAGGTATTACCACCAGCGAGATGTTTATTTTATTGAAAACCTATACCTATTCGCTTTGAAAAGCTGACGATACCTGATGTCAGCTGAATGGCGGAGAATAACTTGGATTGTTGAAACTTTATGTTTACTATAAAGGGTTTACTCTCGTCATCATCGCTTGCAACGAATGGGTCATGGATTTATTTTATCAGTCAGCTTAAATAGCTTTGGGTTTTTTTTATGAAAGTGATAAGGATTCGTCAGGTTATTTGCTGAATACGATTTTTTCTATTAAATTGGAGATGTTAGGCTGAAAGTGCGGCAATTTAATGGCGGCATTAATGTCAGACATGTGGATTTCGGTTTCTGAAGATATTTATATTTCATAAACGTTATTATTTTTAACAGTCGGTGAATTGGAGTAAAACCAGAGAACATTATATCCGCGAGGGACACCGGCGGTGGTTTTTAAATTACAATTTTTTATAAAAAAAATAAAAAAATATACGGACAAATCACACAGATTGAGCTAGGCCCAAAGTAAGTTTGAGACTTGTGTTATGGGATACTAACTCAACGATACTATATTTATAATAGATACGTATATAGATAAACATCCAAGACCCAGGCCAATTAGGAAAAGATCGTTTTCCATCATAAACTGGCCGGGGATCGAACCCGGGGCCTCCACGTCGCAGGCAGGCGTGTTGACCACTGCGCCACGGAGGTCGTCAAACTATTATATTTTATATAATATATGTGTTATATTTTCGTATAATTTGCGTGGCTACTGCCACAAACCTTACTCTTGTGATAAATGCAGCCAATATAGCACCACGTTGTATAAAAAGTAGCTAAATAGTTTTCTAGTATTTTTAACATAAATAAAGCAACCATAAGTTTGTATCTCTAAGAACGAGGTGTTTTTTCTTAGGTCCCCTGGGGTATGGATGAGACCATATCAAAGAATCAATTGGTTTACGAATTATTTATGTAATATCAGTTCTTTCTTCCTTTTTATGCAAAACAATTTGACGACACGGTTGGCGCTATAGCTGAGTGATCGACTGCTGGTCTGTATATTGCGGGTTCGATTCCCGCACGAAAAAAATATTTTAAAGTTCATTTATTCAAATAAGGCTGAGAATCAGCACTTTTTGAACGTCAATATTACATAAGGCAGTTCCCCCAAAACGCCCGCCCTTCGCCTTTTCTTAGTATAGGTATAGTTGTATGTGGTATTAAATAATTGTAAACGCACCCACGATACAGGAGTCATTCCTAGTGCGAGAAAACGATATAAAATATATAATTATCCATACTAATATTATAAATGCGAAAGTACTTCTGTCTGTCTGTCCGGCTTTCACGCCAAAACTACTGAACCGATTGTAATGAAATTTGATACACAGGTAGTCCAGAGCCTGAGAAAGGACATAGACTATAAAACATCCCGCTATAACCAATAGGAGCAGAACAGGAACAAAAAATGTTGCAGAAACGGGAACAAACGCGGACGTACTACATATTGCTCCTATTATTTTAACAGGCGCTTATTTTATATCAACAGAGCTCATTCGGCTAGAAACTTACGCGGGTGAAACCGCGGGACACAGCTAGTATTATATAATATGAAGAGTCTTCTGCAGAATTTTCGACATGTGTATTCTTTCTGTCTTCTCGTATAGTTGTCAAACACAGTCTTTAACAATCCAGCAGAGGTCCAGTCGTGGTTCACCAGAGAGGTATGGAACAGAGTATTTTGAGTCTGGTGGCTTAAACTTGTGGCCCGGGTTTATTAAGCGTAAAACAATTCGTTCCATCACTAAAACAACTCATATCACTTAGAAAACTATTAAGGCCCATGGCAGCTCTGGAGAGAGAGAGGTGGAACGAGAGGAGAGTGCAATGTACTAATAAAAAATACCCGGATATTATATATGACAAATTTCTTTTAATGATAAATAATTTATTTTCTATAAGTATGTGTCTTTCACAATCAAGTCAATCATATTTTTAAAAACCTTGTCATTTCATTTACTTATATAAATAAATAAAAAATAACCTTGTCTTTTTATTTACCTTTGATGACTTTTCCTTTAACGATTTTCCCCGAACCTCTGACATGACAATGTGTCGTTTATATAATACATAAAAAGTAACAAAACATCTGTAGTAACAAAATCATTCATCAGACAAAAAGCCTCAGTTCGGACACATTTATCAAACAAATTACACGATCTATTCACGGCTCAAACGACCTGTTGTGCTAGAAATTATTTTAATTTCTCCTCTCCATTGTTGGGCTAACGATTTTTCCTTTCAGAACTCCGTATCGGCGTCTACGTTCGCCTTTTGTCAGTCTCAACGCTCGAAAAGTCGGTATATTTGATTCCGTATAAAAGAATTTGGTGATATATTTTTAAAGGCAGGCATCCGTTAAAGAGAGGGCTCTCAAGTCTCGGCTGTGGTGAGATTTTACTTTAGAAATGGAGTTATGGAATGAAAGGCGATGTTGTGATTATCTTTTGTGTCGCGTACTATGTTGAAATCTCGTAGCGCATATTTCCTAATACTTAGTTTACCCAAATATGGGCACATATTTGACTACAATTTGCCAGCAGCGGTGTTTCCACAGTGTTGCCCCAGACCACGATGGCCCCTAGTGGGTACGGATTGCTAAACACTCTTTTTTTTTTTTACATATTATAAACTAGCGCTTGACCGCAATCCTGCCTGATGGTAAGCAGTGACGCAATCGTTGATGGTAAAGCGCACTAGTTTATTAAGAGCCTATTCACTCTAGCCTTGAAGACACTCAAATTGTAGTCCGACGGAAACACCGCCGCAGGCAAATTGTTCCAGTCCCTCGATGTACGCGGTATAAAGGAGGAGGCGAAACGCTTCGTCCGGATCGTAGTGGTGTTAACAACGTAAGGGTGGAAACCAGCCGTACGACGGGTCGTCCGCTGGTGGAACGGAGATGGGGGAATTAAATCATGCAATTCCCTCGCACACTCCCCGAAATGCATCCTATAGAACACCGAAAGGCTGGCTACTCTACGCCTGTGCTCTAGGCTTTGGAGACCAACTCGAGTTAGATCAGGGTCACCAATCAGCCTCTTTGCACGTCTCTCCGCTGAATCCAAAGTGGCCAGGTGACACTTGGCAGCACCAGCCCAAATGTGGCTGCAGTACTCCACACACGAACGGACCTGTGCTTTGTATAACATTAGAAGCTGCCCAGGTGTGAAGTACTGCCGGACCTTTGCGATAACGCCAAGTTTCCTGGCAGCCACCTTGGCCTTGGACTCAATGAACCGCCCAAAGTTAAGGTTCGAGGAAATCTCAACTCCCAAAAGCTGAAGGCGGTCGGAACACTCCAAGGACACATTCCGAAAAGTAGGGGCCAAGGTGAACGGGCTCCTTTTGGCGGTGAAAAGACACGCCTGTGTTTTGGCGGCATTGAATGCTACAAGATTGGCATTGCCCCATTCGGAGACTGTCTGCAGTGCAACACTCGTTCGCTCAACCATGGCCTCTCTTTCGGACCGGATTGATTCCCTACTAGCCCGAGCATCCGGCAGGTATCTCTCTACAACTGTGCTGTCATCTGCATACCCATAGATACCGGGCATCAGCAGATCGTTAATATGCAGCAGGAACAGAGTTGCAAAGAGAACAGACCCCTGAGGAACACCGGCATTAGTTGACATGGGCTCAGAAGAGCATCTATCGACAACAACTCGGAGGGACCGTTCAGTCAGGAAGTCTTTTACCCAGCCAGTCAGGCTGGGGGAAATGCTGTACGCTGGAAGCTTACTCAAAAGGCCAGCGTGCCATACCCGGTCGAAGGCCTTCGAGACATCAAGGGAGACAGCAATCGCTTCCCCATTCTTCTCGAGAGCCTCGCCCCACAAGTGAGTGGCATACACTAGTAGGTCCCCAGTTGACCGATTGCGGCGAAACCCGTACTGTCGGTCACTGAGGAGATCGTTACCTTCCAGGTATGCCAAGAGGCGCGAGTTCAATACACGCTCCATAATTTTGCAAAGTATGGAGGTGATCGAAATCGGCCGATAGTTGGCAGGATCGGCACGACTACCCTTCTTGGGCACGGGCTGCACGTTAGCAAACTTCCAGGACTTGGGCACTATACCAGCCCTAAATGAGAGGCGATACAAGTGCGTCAATACAGGAGACAACTCGGGCGCACATGCTTTAAGGACAATCGCTGGTATACCATCCGGACCACTAGCCTTATTCACGTCCAGACGACACAGTACTCTCAGAACCTCCTTGTTTCTAATGCGAACCTCAGGCATTGAAGCTCCGCAATGAGGTAAATTAGGTGGAGTAGCACTGCCAGTATCAAGACTCGAATTATGGGCAAAGAGAGAAGCACAGAGACCTGCTTTCTCTCTCGCCGTATGAGCCAGTGTTCCATCAGGCCTAACCAGCGGAGGCAGTGAGGGCCGACAGAAGTTCGCCTGAACCGATTTGGCAAGGGACCAAAAAGATCTGCTACCGGATGGCTGCGCAGATAACTTGTTGCCAATATGGGTAATGCGGTCGAAGCGAGCCTTCTTGAGCGCCTTCTTGTAGGACTTGGCAGCACGGTTAAAGGCTCTCTTCTTTGAGCTTAGATCCGGAGCTCCGCGGTCACGAGCGTCAACCCAGGCGAGAAATGCCGTGTGCTTACGCTGTTCAGCTTGGACACAATCGGCATTGAACCATGGGCGAGCCGAGCCACCGACGGGCACGTCATTGAATGGGATAAAATACTTCATAGCTTGACGCACCACATCGGTTATAGCGTCCGTACAGCTCGAAGGATTGTCAGAAGAAAAACTCATTTTCACACTCATTGTTGATTCGATTTTTAGATTATCTGCTTATTCTACTTAAACATCACATAGTTTTATTTTATTTTAATATCTTTTGATAGCTTTTCTCAGTAAAATTTATTCACAAGAAGAAAGTTAGTCAATGTTTTTTTTGTCTTAACAATTTATTTTAGGCATCACACAAAACATATACAAAACTATAACATAAAAACTTAAAAGACTATACTTAAAACATTGTTAATTACACTACACGAGGTGTCGGCGTTGTGTTTCGCTGACTGGTGTCACGTAGGTAGCTGGCCACGAAACCGGCGATACACAACGCCTTTCGGTCAGAACTCTTCTTTGATGAACTTCTCGAGATGATTTGTCGGAACACGCACCACACAGGGGGCTTCTTCTTCCTCTTCTCTACCTTAATGAATCCATCCTTGTCGGACGTGACAAGCCCAGCAATGGATGATACAGACTAATAAACTAAAAGTAACGACCGACAATCTGCTGTTGCTGTTTTCTGCTGGTGGAAAAACAAATAAGCAATAGGAAATATTTAATTTTTGATACGACAGCTTGTCGAATGGCTGTGAATACTTATGCAGGTCTACCAGCAACCATCGAAATATTTTTCTTGGAATAATTGAATTGTAGAAGGTCGGAAATGGAAAGGCTATCTCAAACAGGAAATATAAACAAACGTAACTTTATAACTGCGGTAAACGTTTGTTAACTTCATAACAATCCTCAATGGGCTTCAAATAAATTAGATTTTGAAAGTCCGAGAGGAGTCTTATTTCTTGGATCATAATAATGTTCATGTTTTTGTTGCGGTCCATTTCAATTTCATCGTCAGACAAATGAACCATTATTTACTTCGCACGACGACGTCTACTACTACGTCTTCAAGGGAATTCATATTTGTAACATTTTCCCTCGCTTTTACTTTAATTTTTATTAATGTTGGACCCCTAAGTTAGAATTAGACTTATCCTAAGTGCGTCGTTTTGCCATTCAGGCTCTTAACCTAAAGTAATCCAGACCATTTTGTGCAGACCATTGCCGTAACAACAATGTAACTTGATAGATAACTTTTGTTCCAACTTTATTTAAAAGACTTTTGTTCTGTACTGGGAATAATTGAACATTTCGTAAAAATATATAAAAAAATACGAGTTTCATAACAGATTTCTCTTTCATTACATTCATCATCTTAATTACTTTTCACTGACTATATTGGGGTTGGCTTCAGGTCTAACCGGTTGGACCTGGCCTCTTGTAATAGCATGGAGTGATTGCGAATGGATTAGCAATATGCTTCGAAATTGAATAGTATGACGGTTATTACAAGTCATTATCGGTATCTTAAAATAAATTAAAAAATTACCATCATATTTGACTAAACAGAAAAACTGAATTTTTCGGACAAAATAAATACCGTTAAATATTGGTGCAAAATAATAGCTCTTTGATAATAGTGTACCATATTATTTTAAGATACCGATAATGACTTGTAATAACCGTCATACTACTCAATACTACAACCAATACTACACACCACTACATACTACTCAATACTAATGTCATACTATTCAATTTCGAAGCATAGGAGTGCCGATGGTACGAAAAGCTCAGCAAACTGTAAGGAATTGTTACCAAATAATCACCAATTAAGTTTGATATAACTAAATAATAAACGGAAAAAACAGATCCGACGAATGAAATATTAATTGTGATGAATACTACATTTTATAGAATGGGCCAATTCACACGTACCACAACCATACCACGGCCATAACCACACCACAACGACGCCACGTGGTCGGGCGTATATTTTGTATTGAAAATGAATATTACAATTCACACGTACCACATTTTGCTGTTGTTATCGATCACCTGTGTAATACGACTGACTACATCGCAACCACATCGCGACGACAACGCCACCACATCGACATTTTGCCGCTACCATAACGCAACTGCAAAATGCCGCTGCGACACTATTCACAGGTTGACCGCATTTTGTCGCTGCGACGTGGTGTAGTTGTAGTACGTGTAAATTGCCGCTAAGCTTTCAATTAATGTAATCGGCACACTTCGGCAAAATTCTCAAACTGCAAATTCAAAACTTCTAAAGTCCATGTTTTAATTCGCTATGTTCCTGTTGTATGTGTCTGTTCAAATATTTGATCCTTAAAACTTTATTCCCTCAAATGCATTTATCTCCTGGTTTGTGATGTTGACAATCAAGTTAGACTAACTCAGTTGGGGTTCAGACCTAACCTGATTACCTATAGGAACCTATGTCCCGCTGGTGACAAGATTATGGTCACGTCGTGAACTGAGTTTATGTGTGGTTAAGTGAATAAAAGGTTTATTAGTGGTATGGGTTAGATTAAATATATTAAAGGTGTTTTTTAGCGTGGAATCAAACTCAAAAGTCATCATTTTTTACAAGTCAAAATTACATAAGACAGTTTTCCCAAAACTTTTTCAGTACTACTTCTTAGTGCTTTCGCGTCGAATTTCAATTTTATACCTTGTTCTTCTTCTTCTTCAGCCTGTAGATGTCCACTGCTGGGCAAAGACCTCCCCCAAGGCTTTCCACGATGACCGGTCTTGTTCTGCCCGCATCCATCGGCTCCCGCTTATATTATAGTTTGTTATTTTTTATAATTTATTGAAATCCCCTATTTTGTCTATATTATTTGATAAAAGAATAAATCAAAAAATAAAGTGACGTCTCTCTAAAGCAACAAATATGGCAGAGTAAGGATATACAAGGGTATACTTGTATCCTTTATTTGATAAATGATTTATTTTCTGTAGGTTTCTCAACATGTAAGTCACATTTATTTAAACAACTCTGAGAAGGAAAGCAGAAACATACTCAGAGATCACAGACTTTTTTTATGTCAGTTTTTTTTTATCTTGATCAGATCAAATGAATACACAATAATATATGTTCTTTTAAGGAAGGAATGAGAAAAAATTTGGGGACCTTTCCGCTCAGTATATGCATTTGTCAGGATCGTACAGCTGAACTCGAAACTTAAGAAGCTGAGGATTCGAAGAACAACAGCGTCGACCACCTATTTCTAAAGTTAAATTAAGATCAATGCATCTTTCACCATTTAGTTAATTAAGAAAAAGGTAGAAGATATATATTAGTTTCTTCTTTAAAATTAGTCAAATTAGTCTGCATCTGAAAAAAATTACAAATGACATAATATGTAAACGGCATGCTTTATATCACGTTTAAGGCTCTCTTAATTTGATAGCATTATACTAATACTTTATCTTCTGCACAAATACAAATAAAAAGATGAACTGAACTTATTTAATTACATTCTTATCAAGGAAATCGTGGCCAATACCAAGTTTTTTTCCAAAATTGTAAAAAACTGTTATTCGTCTGATGCAAGATTATTACTAAGCCAACATTGTGCCACATTAATCGTACCACTCTCACAATGCACTCCTCCCTCCCTCCATTAGCACAGTAAGTACTACTGCTAAGTACTCGCGTGTACATTCCACACACATAATTTATCATTCTTGAAATTAAAACAGTAAGCTACCGTGTATCATCAATCTTCCAAAAGTAAGGATAGGTATACAAACCGCACGCCGAAAGTCTTGACAGCCAGCCGAAATGCAAAGTAAATAACACATGCAATTTAATCCAGTTTATAACGAAAGGTACATATTCACACTTTGCATTCATTCATGCAGGTCAGAATAAGCATTCCAGTACTGTTAGGTGCTAATATCATGATTTTTCATGACACCAGGACTCATTACTCATTCATCATCATCAATCAGGTCGAAGACAATAGGGATAAAAAAACAGATGACTTTCTGACGGGCAGCTACATAGGCCCGCTGACGGATACGGGATGATCACAGGCGGCCACAGAGGCTCTGCGTCCTGGCAGGAGAAAAGGCTGCCCCGGGATGGGCTCAGGCAGTAGAAGTGGCTCAGAAAGCAGGTAGAGTGTTGTGCATGTAGGAAAGGAAACCCTTGGAGGGGCAGTAGTACTAGGGGACTCTACTTTTAATATTCCTTTTTAGAGGCCAAATCTGAACTGAGCACGGTTTGTCTTGCATAAGCCAAAATTTTTCTCGTCGTTTTGAACATTGTATGAAAGAAATATCCAGGAAATATTGCATTATAAGACGTGGTGACATAATAAACAGTTTGGAGGTATGTTCACTCATCCTCCGTAGAAAATGGAGGATCCTAAGACCAGACGGGAGTTATGTCTGGTGGGCACTTGCCCAACGATTGAAATTGGGAAGTTGTATATATGCTAGTTGCACGGTAAACTCTGATTGCGAGATGTAGAATTCTTGTGACGTCGTTGTTTTTTATTTTTGGCGTTTTGTAGGTATCGCTACAAACAGTGTTGAAAAAAACTGTCATAATATTGTAAATATTGTTGTTACACAGAAATCTGAGGGAAAAAGTAGTACAATCGTAGGTATAGTTCCCAACGCTGAGAGGTCATTAAGTCGTCGAACCTTAGCGTTAAATTTCCAGTAGTAGTAGCTGTGTCTGTGAGCTGGTTGTGGATGAGTAACGAGTCCTGGTGCCGTGGAAAATAATCAGAACAGCGGTAAACAGCTTACTCAGACCTGCAAATATTGAATGCAAATAAGTATGAATTACATTACAATTTTCCAACTCCCATTCTTACCCGTTTTTGATTGAGATCTCTCATATAATAGATAGGTACGTTTGAGACGTTGTATCATTAAAAATTATGCTCTTTAGGAGTTCACATTGAAATATACATATGTTTGTCATTGATCGACCGATAGAATTAGTTAAATGCGATGAGTTTCGGCGTCTTGTTCGCAAACAGAATTTTGATAGGTACGCAGATTTTCGTCTCAAAGTACGCGAATCTCAAAGTCACCGACAGCACATCGATTTGTCACGAACCTTAAAAGGTAAAGTTCAAAGACTGGAAAATATCTGAATATTTTTTCTTAGAAATTCTAGCGGAGATGGTATTTTTGCTTTTAGAAAGCTCATCCGTCATCATTAGACTGTATTTTCTGTTATTCATTTTTATATTACTTAACATACTAACGGGCCGGATCTATGTTAATACGTTGCTTCCGCGCAAAAAGTTTTTTTTTTGTTATAAGTTAATCTATATACTAATATAGAAACCTGAAGAGTTTGTTTGTTTATTTGAACACGCTAATCTGAGGAACTACTGGTCCAAATTGAAAAAATCTTTTTGCGTAAGATAGCCCATTAATCCAGGAAGGCTTTAGACTATAAATAAGTCTCCTGTCGTCGATGCGTATCACTAGCATGTGTGCAGACTTAGTAGTTAATTATCAGTTCTATTAATTATTCAAATTAAATTTCATTCCAAAACCATTTCATTTCTTAGGAAACTTCAACTACATAGATATATCCGACGACCCTGGACTTACTTAGAAGTCCTAATTGCAACTCTGAGAAACAAAAATAATGAATTAAATGTAAACAAAACCAGTAACAGCAAGTTAATCTATTTCTACAGCTTGGATGTACTTTATTTCATTAATTCTTGATGCGGATTTGTTGAGAGCATTAGTTCTGAAAGCATTAACTGGAACTTTCTTGTTCATGTTACTAACATATGGCTCTATTGAAAGTTCCAGTATGTGTATGTATATGGTGTGGGATGTGCATTAAACATTTAATTATGTATTACTTATAGCTTATAAATCCTGAAGGGGTAAGTAGAAGAATTGGGTAAAGTACTATTTTTATTAAGTAGATCTAGCTGTTAGCTGGTTCGTTGGAATTGGGTACGTAGGCGCTACTGCTGCGCATGAGGCTCCGACTCCGTCGTTTTGTGTGAAATGGTACACATCTCTGTACTGCGACGTTTAGGCATCAGTGTTTTAAACATGTGAAAGTTCAATGGAACAAATAATACTATTTCAGAAATTTACAGACGACTGCACTTCAAGCTACCTACTACTATCTGTCATTTTTTTTTTTATTATATTTTTACTTTATCGATAATTTATCAAGGTTCAAGGTTATGTAATTGAGAATATTTGACAGTTTCGGGTAGGTTGACCTGCTGTCGTCCGTACATACAAGGAACTGATCGTTTACATTATTCGAAATATTTGTCATAGAAAGTCATCATTTTGTTAGCATTAATCCGCGGCTAGGCGCTAACACCCATCTTTTCATTAGTTTGGCCCCGAACCGTAAGTAATCCAGGCTTTATATGTAGCCCATTCTAGTATATTATCTACCCAAAAGCCGTTAACCTAATTATAATTTTATTAATACAATAATTTCCTTTTCAATCAACCAAACACCGAAAAAGTCTCAAATATATAGTAAATTCGACAAACCGTCCTCAATTTCACGCCAAAAGAACCCCATCAGTCAATGTAACAATAATGAAACAGCCAATCATCAAAAAATCTCATTAATTTTAGAGACCTTTTGTTCGGATTATGAGGGCGCGGCCCCAATAAAGGAAATTAAACCATACTACGAAAGCGATCATGAGGAATTTACTTTTATAAACAGTAATGGAGCGCTTGTGTTTAATTATTTAAATTAACTGGGAACAATTAGAATTACGTTCGTCGATGGCCGCGCACGAAGTGTGCCACTGTGCCGGACATCGGTCTCTAAGTCATTACTTGAGAAATTGTTGCCTTATTTTGCTCGGCGTCCACTGAACCGGGAAAATGGGATTTTGTTGTTTTTCCGACTTTTCCTAATATACCTGTAGTGCAGGCTTTGAAGGAGGAAACCAGCCCCAAAATCAATTTGGAGATAACAATTAAAAAAAAGTTTTTCGGTTCCTCAACGTTTTTTTTTGTAAATTGAGCAGATGTGGATTGTGATCTACTTCTATCCGCCGATGTTACGCTAAATGCTGCATCGCGCAAGTGAAGGTAACCACCAAACTAACATAGTCGGGTAGTATACCACCAAAATCAGCTACCTGCCTGATTGGAGGATCTTCCCATTTCTGTCGCCCATATTCTAAAATTGATAAATGATTTCATTTCTCATACTAGGTCAGTGCCGGTCAGTATCATTAGATACTGACCCGCTGACTGACTGGGCCGTAATGTACCACACATTACGGCCCACTCCTTCTCACCGAAAAAAGGCCTGTGTCAGGAGTCTGTACAGTTTAACGGTGGTAGGCCATAACATTGGCTGCCGGCAGAAGTTACCACCCACCAGACAAAGTCTTGCCGCCAAGCGATTCGTTGTATTCCGGCATGATGTCTGGTGAAGCTATACGGAGGACAGAGCTGAGCAGTTGTGTTGCGATGTGTGCCGGGTACGATGCGCCAAATTTTGTTGTGTCGGGAGTTTAGACGTGGAGAGTCTCCAGATCAATTTTCCTCTGGCGCAACATCGTTGCTCGTGCTTTTGGGTTTAACATTGCATCATCTCGCCCAACTGCCGTCTTCCTTCCTATTTACTCAGTTTTTTGAGTGAAAAAGCTTAATAAACTAGCGCGCTTTACCAACAACGATTGCATCACTGCTTACCTTCAGGCGGGATTGCGGTCAAGCTCTTGTTTATAATTATAAAAAAGCATTATACGCTGATTGACTCCTTGACTATCCCTTACTATCGCTTCACCTACTTTTACAGTGTGATTTTTACTGATTAATTCTTCAAAATATTACTTAGGTCAGCAATAATCACTACTAATGAACATCTCGCCATAGTAGCCGAAGTCGAACGACTCTACAAACGTACAATTTGTATTCGGACATGGGTCGTAAAATTATTCAATTGTATTAAAGAGGTCCGGAACTAAAGTTTACTGAAGGACCAAGTAGGAGAGGATTATCGTTCCGTTGTGAGGGTCCTCAAACGTTACTACAGAATGATCTCAGTTTGTTATTGTTCTACTGCCGGGAACACTCCTTGTTATAACAATGATTAAGTACTCCAACAGTTTACCTCGTTTAAGAATTTCGGTCAGTTATATTATTATTTACTAGCGGCCGCGGGCGACTACGTCCACGTGTTTTTTATTTACTCCGCTCCTATTTATCGCAGCGTGATGTTATGTAGCCTAAAGCATTCCTGGATTAATAGGCCAACCAACGCAAAAATTATTTTTCAAATCGGGCCCGCAGTTCCTGAGATTAGCGCGTTCAACCAAACAAACAAACTCTTCAGCTTTATTATATTAGTATGTATTTATGAAATAAAATTGTTTTTTTTTTCAGTTAAATACATAGGTAAATTGCCTAGGTCAAAAGTATCTACAAAAAAAATCACAAACTTGTTTTTTAAAATTAAAGTTTTTTTTTTTTTAATAGGATGTTCCCCACACTAGGAATTGCTCCTGTAACGTGGGTGCGTCTATAAACAAAAAAAAAAAAACTATAAAATTAAAATTGTTATCTATAAATTTTATATTAAACTCATTTATTTTATTTTATTTAAATACTAGCTGTCCCCGCGACTTCGTTCGCGTGGTTGTCGAAAACAAAACAACGTCGTTTAGATAAGTATAGGCTATAAACATATATACTTTATTCAAGAAGGTGGATTTTTTTTGGACAATAAAGATCCTAACTTTGGTATAGTTGATTACGTTAATGCTTCTCTATATACTATGTTAGCGGTGGAATTACCCGGAGCATATACAAATTCTACGCGAGATTGACGCTGTTCTACTGTTTCTGCTCGTCTTAGTTCATCTATTCTTTCCCTTTCAGATGCAAGATAACTTTTATTGTTTCTTTGTACATCTACATAGTTACGTCTAGCTATTTGTAATCTTTCTTCCCTTTGTGAGAAAGATTCAGACTCGCGTGAAAGAGCGTGTCGCTCTCTGGGTCAGAGGATCTGTCCTCTGACCCATTCATTCAATGGAATTAATGCTTGTGCATTGCTTGGCATTCCTCGATACTCTCTTGGGAGCGTGACGCTCTCGATCAGCTGATAGTCGCACTTCGCGTTCTTGGATGCTCTCTTGAGAGAGCAAAGTCGCGGTCCGTGTTCTTTGTGAACTTAAACGTGACTCCCTTTCGGAGAAAGTTTCAGATTCCTGTGAAAGAGCGACCTGCTCACCAGCAGATAACCGTGCTTCACGATCGTCTACTGATTCCTGAGAGGTCTCAGGAATCAGTAGACGATCGTCGAAACCGAGAAGCGAAAAGGATGAGACTTAGTAGGTACTACCTAAGTCTCATCCTTTTCGCTTCTCGGCTACGTAGCGAAAGGTATGTTTTCTTCTTTGAGGCATTTTCAAGGAAAATATCAAAGTAATAAACAAAACCATCAACACTTGTGACCGAACAGCTTGCAAACTTAAACGAACGGTGCGTCAAACAGTCTCGTATGACAAAGAATCGTCTGTTCATGGTCGCGACTCAACGAATTGGCAACACTAACTGTAAAACGATTCGCAACTATTCAAACTCAGAAGTAAATACTACTTGCTTCAAATATCAAGCAGCATCTTTACTTCGTACTTTAAACCAGTGACCAAACGACACCAAAAAGCTAATACATCTTTTTCGACAAATTTCCAAGCAACCAAAGACCTTTTACGACACACTTAAGAACTTTTAAGACACCCAACAAAACCCAATTTGTCATGTAAACACGGCCGGCCGAGGGTGATTCTCGCGCGGAAAATCTTAACTCCGCCATTCAGAAAATGACGCCATTTGCACAACGCCATCTAGCGGATTTGGATTTCAACTGAGGAGAGACTTTTCAAAAGGACTTATTTCTCTTTCAGAGTTCATACAGAAATAAGCTCTTCCGCAAAGTCGCAAAGACGTATTTCTCTGTAGATTTCACATAGAAATAAGTCCTTTTGAAAAGTCTAATTTCAATTTGATAATCGAGGAGTGATTGTGGTGTGTTTAGTGATTAGTTCTATTTTTAGCCTCAAGATGTCGTTGCAAGTACTAAACTGAATTGCGTGTTGTAATATTTTACTTCTCGAACTCACTTAATTAATCATATCTTTTGATAGAGTGAACCGATTTCGATGAAACAAAAACTTAGTTATACCTAAAGTTGCGTATAACTTTTATATATAAAGATTGTCTGCATTGTATTCGTAGATTTTACGCGCACAAACAAACAGACAAACAGACAAAAGCTGCCGCGCGATAGCAGCCTTTGTGGCTGTGATTCGTTGGTGGGAGAAGTGGTGGGAGGCGTCCGACGTGACGGCAGAGTGGTGACATGCGCGTGAACTGCGCACGGTACTGGACAGTACTTAGATATTTCAACAATACTTTAGTTTTCTAAAATAAAAGTAGCCTGGGTTACTCCTTATTACATAAGCTATCTGCCAGTGAAAATCCCGTCCAAATCGGTCCAGCCGTTCCAGAGATTAGCCGGATCAAACAGACAGACAGACAAAAATTTTAAAAATATGTGTTTTGGATGTGTACCCTATATACATTCATATTCATGTAATAGAAAGCGGTTATTTTAATATTACAAACAGACATTTCAATTTTATATATTTGTATAGATGTATTGGTAAAATAAGACTACACAAAAACATTATTTTGTGATATTTTCTTTATTTTATCTTAATACAAATAAATTATATTTTTAAATTTTAACATGTACCTAAGAATATAAAAATTAATGTAATATTATTATTTATTAATACCCAATTTATTTTAACTGTTCCCATCATACATACTTGGTGTCCGCCACAGAATTCGTAATAACAAGTCAATAGAAGTGCTCTAAACTGACTTTTAACACCAGAACGCGTGTCGCCGGTCGTCTTCTACCACCACATATACAAACAATAAATACACTCGAACAATTACACAAGCATTTTGCATTATTGATACAAAATTAAACCTTAGAGCTATAGCATAACGCAATATTTTCTAACAGCACATAATCGCAGAAGACGCGGCTTTTTTAACCAATAGTAAACGTGCGCGAAAAGCAGAGAAACATATCGCGCGCTCACTTTCACTGAGAAAAAGTGCAGTAGGTCGTAATGTTTATGTTAATATCGATAAGTTTTATTCCTCAACGCACTTTAAGGTGATTTACATGTTTATGAGATAAGGGAATGCAATACACAATTAACTAGGTATAAGTTATATTTTTTTTTATTAAAAAATCAATCAAAATCCAAGCATTTATTTCAAATAAAGAAATTCCTTCTTTCTAGAAGCAGATATCCATTTATCTTTAATAACTAGATCTTTTGGAAACCTGTAATAAAATCAATATCATTGGATTAAGTAAACAGATGCATAAATAATATAAAAACGTATCGATTCAATCCAACTTAATCCATTATCCTTACAATATAATAATAATAATATGAATACTTAATTATTTTGACATGAAAAGTATTTGATAAATACTGAAATCATCAATTATACAAGGATACCCAACGCAGACTAGTTTACCTACTGCCTACTAGGCCTACCTATGTATATACCCATGTAATAATAAGCATAATTCTTATTAAAATACAATCATCTCATATATATTTAACGTTCACTCATAATATTTCATTATTTCATTCCCATTTCAGTAAAGCTAATAAAAAGTAAATGTAATAAATAATCGATACAAAATAATAGTGACACATCACTAACTCATGCGGCATGTTCCTGGAATTTACGTAAAGGGATATTGTTAATTTCGTATGACTATAATTTCATTGCTGCTTTTAGCAGTTTTCATAGTAAACATGAATAAGCTAAGTATCAATGGAAATTGATGTGAAAAAAAATCGTTTTCTATGATAATCGTAGTAGGGGTGGTGTAAATATTTAAATTGTCTATAGTTATTAAAAACTACATTATTTCAAAAATTAAGTACTTACATATGAAATGTTATCCCTTTATTTGTATAGTTACAAGTTTTGGAAGAGTTTCCGCAGTTGGATGCGCTGCAAATCACCATATTTATCGGTCTGCGTCCCAAACAACACAAATGACCGCAAAAAACGCTCCACGCGCTCTTGTGTGTCACAACCCATATGCACGGTGACAAGGGCACGCGTCTTTGCGACTTCTATTGACTTGTTATTACGATTTCTGTGGTGTCCACCCACTCAAACCGCTTAGACTCGACCCGAAGAATAATACCTGGATAAGTAAGGCAGAATTTCTGAGTGACCAATCTTTTTACCGTAAAGCAATCTAACTTCACCCACAGGGTCGGCGTGCCCTGGCTTATTTACGGCGATCAATTCCGTTCGCACGTGATTGGATACAGTTCCAAACTAAAGTAAAATTTATTGAATATCATTCAAAACTTTAGTTGAACAGCTGACTTTTAGTTTTAAAGTCTAGGCTGTTAACTAAACTGCTAAGTAAGACTGTAAGCTGTAACATTTCCAGTCCCATCCGCCTTATAATATTTTACTAGCTTTCCGCCAGCGACTTGGTTCGCGTGGAATTAGTTATGCTTCGCTCCTATTAGTCGCAGCATGGTGCTATATAAATGAATAATACCGACATAATCCGAATACCGACAAATTAATCGACTTCAAAAAATAGAGTAATTTACGAACTGATGCAAAACAAATCACATTATTCAAAATTAACCAGTCACGCGCCGTTAAACATAGAATAGAATAGAATACTCTTTATTATCATCATCATCATCTCAGTGTTAATCCCAGTCGCATCCGTAGCATTTCAGCTTTGGAGTCTAGCGTCCGCTTTTACCAGTCTAACTGCTGATTTTGGCTAAACTTCGATATTTTCCGTAAAGCGACTGCCGTCTGACCTCCACAACTCGAAGGCGATATATAATTATTGCAGTTAAACCAATTGTTAGAGTTTTGAGGGCTCCAACAACCCGTAACGACTGCCACTAGATGTTCGTATATCAACCGGGACCAACGGCTTAACGTGCTTTCCGAGGCACGACCAGACCAGTGCAAAAATTCCTATTCATGCATACAATATTTGCATTGTGCGGGGATCAAACCCGCGCCTCCTTGCAATATTCTATATATTATAATATTATACTATATTTATTTATTAAAACTTTATGCACAAACATTGCACAATGGCGGACTTAATGCCTCAGGCATTTTCTATCAGTCTACCTTGAGGTGATGCAGAGACAAACATGGTAGGTGCAAATAAATTAAAATTAAAAGAGAGAAAAAAAAAGTATTAAAAATATTATAATAAATACATAAATACATACATACAAAATATAAACAGTAGAGAGAGATAAAATAATAGATAGAGAAAAAATAAATAAATTATATGTGGGATGAATCTGCCAATTTATTATGTAGATATTCCCGAGCTTTAACTTTAAATGTGTACTGACTTGTCAACGTCCTGATATTCTGAGGAAGATCATTCCAAAGGAAAACCGCCTGGAGAAGAAATGAAGATTTAAGAAGACCAGTGCGGTGAGAAGGACATCGTAGAAGACAATTATTGGAAGAACGAAGATTCTTATTATGCGCAGTGAATAAATATTGAAAATGAGAAGTAAGATAAAAAGGAGAACAGGGTTTGTGTAGGAGTGAAAACAAGGTCGTCAAGGCTCTTAGAGCTCTGCGCTGCCTGATGGGTAGCCATTTTAAGATGGACCGGTGAGTAGATACTTACATGATCGTGCTTACGAAGATTAAATACGAATCGAATGCAGTTATCCATACTAATATTATAAATGCGAAAGTAACTCTGTCTGTCTGTCTGTCGGTCTGTCTGTCTGTCTGTCTGTCTGTCTGTCTGTCTGTTACGCTTTCCCGCTTAAACCTCTCAACCGATTTTGATGAAATTTGGTACAGACAATCTTTAGACCCTGAGAAAGAACATAGGCTACCTTTTATCCCGGAAAAAATTGATGTTCCCGAGGGAAATCTGAAAAGCGCGATATAACCGAACTCCACGCGGGCGAAGCCGCGGGCGGAAAGCTAGTATATATATATAGAATACTCTTTATTATGTACACCATATAGATTACAGAAACATAAATTAAAATATTTTACAAAGGGTGACACAATGGGCGGTCTTATATATAGGGCACTATACTTAGTACTATAGATTAGATTTATTCCTTTTTACATAATTGTAAGAAAAGCCAGGCAGATAGATGCTTTTATGTTCATTTCTAGGTACTCTTAAAGTATCATTACATTTGAATAAAAGTTGCCTGGGGCGTATCGGAATCAGATTAGTGGCGGGGAGGCGGTCCCGAGCAGATCCGACCGGACCCGAGTGAAACCGACCGGATCCATCCCTCACGGATGCTATCAGATCTGATGGGCCTCAGACGGACGAGTCCTGTGTAACAGATAGGAATTTTAAAATAAAGTTTCACTTCGTTAGTATAATGCGATGGGTCTTTATCAGGTTTTAATGGGATTGGTCTCTGGGTATTTCCCTGAGGTCCAAGATTATAATTATTAGCTAATTACTTTACGACTCGACTTTTGAGAGGGAAGGGATTCGAATTGAACTCAATTCATTTAATGAACCAAATAAGAGTCGTAGTCGCGTACGATTGTTTCCGTGCCATATGTTCGGTTTTAACCGATTAAAAAAGGGGGGTTCTCAATTGGACTGTGTTTAAGAGTTCTAGTAGCTATTAATTTTTTTTTATTATTTTTATTTATTAAATGGCTCTGTATTTTGGGCCACTTCGCGCTGTTAAGATTTTTATTGAGTTAAAGTGGTCGGGTCGGATGAGCTAAAGAATGTTTGGAATCTATAACAGTTTCTTTACTTATCACCATCTTTGTGGACCCGTTTTAAGATTTCTGTACTTTTTAAGTCAACTCAGTGTAACAAATAGCCCATTTTTTAACTTTTTAGTGAGTCATTTATTGTAACGGACGAGTAAATAAGAAACCCTACATTGAGCGTTTCCCGACATGCCCCAGGCCGGTTTTGATTAAGTTGCATTTAAGTTTGAATCGTAATCGTAATTTTTCAAGCGTATTTTGAATCTATAAAAATATCGTTTACACTTTTGAACTTGACTGTACCTACTTTAGATTAAGCATATTGAGAAAAAGTCAATGCGTGTGCCAATTTTCTACTACACACTTTTGAAAGAGTCGATTCACACTCCTTAAAATTACATCCATTCGAGTTGATTACAGAAATAATATTATATTTCAAAAGTCGGGATTCGCACTTTCTCGTCAGTAAAATTCATGCGTATTGACTACTAACCCAATTTCAACTATCACAGTCCTATGAGATACTGTCTGGTAACAGACAGACAGAGTACCTAATAGGGTGTTGTTAAAAACAGTAAAACCTATTACTGAGACTATTTTTCGGGTATAAGAATATATAGTATAAAATATATAGTATAAGGTAATATTGTATAATGTCATGTGTTTTTTTTTAATGATTAGGCAGCTGTGCTGCTGGAGAGTTTCTTCTACCACTTCTTCTTCCCAGCGAAAGCACTAGGAAGTGGCGAAGGGCGGGCGTTTTGAGGGGACTGTCTTACGTAATGATGATGATGATGAACGTCAATATTACATAAGACAGTCCCCAAGTGTTGATTCTCAGTCTAATTTGAATAAATGACTTCTTATTTTGATTTTGAATTGGTTCACTAGTATATAGGTTAATGGGATGTCCATCATTGTATTCAATTGTTGAGGAATCAAGTGAATAAAATATGAATAATAAAACAGTGCAGTATATGTAAATATTTTCTTTGATGTAATTAAATATTCAAAGTTTTGAAACTCAACTGATTTATTCTTAAGTGATATGACTAGCTGACCCGCGCCCACTTCGTTGGACGGTAAACCTTTTAATACTTGTTATAAAACCCAAATACAACTAAAAATCACTCACAACTGAAGTGCTTACGATCGATAAAAGAATTTCTATAAAATCGATCTCGAGTTCCAGAGATTACTACTACAACCTCACAAACTTCTATAAGCACGAAAAGCACGAAAGGATTCATTATAATATTTTACGAACTTTTAAATAAATACTTATAGTTTATTGCTATAATTGTTTAAGAACATTTTTTTTTTTGTCGAAAATATTACCCATTTTTTTTTTCTTTAAAAAAAAGTTGCCCGCAATAGGAATTTATTTATCTTTTTTTATTATTTCTGGTAGTTTTTTAGATCTTTTGAAACAAAATATGGTCCTTGTAAAATACTATTATTGTGATTTCATGAATAAGTAAACTGCATACATATTTATTTGGTAAAACACTCTTTATATAATAATAATAATAATAATAAAGCTTTATTTGTTCCATAAATTTTTTTACATTTCAAATGTTTGTTAGTAGGTTAGTGTTAGTTAACTTTATAGCTATTTCTAGTATTAGTACAATTAGTTTATTTATTCGGATCCCTTTCGGGTAAAAGCCTCCTCCATTTTTTTCCATTTTTCTCTGTCTTGATCTTTTTCCATCCAACATATTCCTGCTATCGCTTGTATGTCCTCGGCCCACCGTCTCTTTGGTCTCCCAATGCTCCTTTTCCCTAGTGGTCCCTTCCATTTTGTTACTTTCAGTGTCCACCTGTTATCTTTTATTCTACAGATGTGCCCAGCCCACTGCCATTTTTGTTGGAGAGCATATTGAAGAGCGTCTGTTACCTTTGTCCTTTTCCTAATGGTTCCACTTCTTATTTTTTGAATTTTCCTTAATTTTAAGATACTTCTTTCCATTGCTCTTTGTGTTGTCAATAGCCGGTTTTTTATTTTATTTGTGTAAACCCAAGTTTGGCATCCGTACGTTAGGCTTGGCAAGAGACACGTGTCCATTATTATCTTTTTTTGGTCCAAGCTGTAATGTCCTTTAAGTATTTCCTTTTGTGCCCAAAATTTTTTCCATGTGATGTTGACTCTTCTGTCCACTTCTTCTTCATTGCTGTTTGTTTTAAAAGAAACTAGTTTACCAAGGTAAATATAATCATTTACATACTCTATTAGTTTCCCGTCTGCATGTATTGGTTTTCTGTGGGAGTTGGTCATGGCTTTAGTTTTGTCTGGGTTCATGTCCAGACCAACCTTTTTGCTCTCTCCGCTTAAGGTTTGTAACATATTCTCAAGCTCATTTGCTGTTTTAGCAAAAAGCACAATGTCGTCTGCAAACCTTAAATGTGTTAGGTGTTGGTCTTTTATCATGAGCCCTTTATTTTTCCAGTCTATGTTTTGGAATATATCCTCTAACACGGCTATGAATAGTTTAGGGGATATCGGATCACCTTGTCTGACGCCTCTGCCTATTATAATGTTGTCTCCCCTTCTTTCTAGCTTGACTTGACTTATACTTTTGGAATATATGTTTTTTAGGATATTTATGTATGTGTTGTTTATATTGCATGCTATAAGTGCTTTCCATATAGAGTTGTGCGTTATACTGTCAAAGGCTTTAGAGTAGTCCACAAATGCAACATATAAAGGAAAGTTGTATTCTTTGTATTTCTCTAGAAGTTGTTCTACTACATGTATATGGTCATGTGTGGAAAATCCTGATCGGAAGCCTGCCTGTTCAATCGGCTGTTTTTTATCTATTTGTTCAGTGATTCGACTAAGCAGAATGGATGCAAATAATTTATATATACTTGATAATAGGCTGATTGGCCTGTAATTTCCAATTTCAAGTGGGTTGCCTTTTTTGTAGATGAGTATTATGTCCGATTTGCACCATTGATGTGGTACTGTTTCCGCTTCGAGCACCAAAGTGAAAAGTCGTGCCAGATGTGAGATGAGAACAGGAGCACCGATCTTTAAAGATTCATTACTGATGCTATCAGGTCCAGGGCTTTTGTCGTCTTTCAGTTTCTTTATGTGTGCAAGTATTTCTATTTCAGTTATGTTTTCTACTTTTTCATTTGGTTCATCTAATGATATATTATCCTCGCCTTGTTTTTGGTTTAGGTGTTCTGGTGGTTCTTCGTATAATTTTTTGTAGTAGTCTGTGGCACAGTTCAACACGTCTTGTCTGTTTCTTGTCTCGTTTTTTCCTTCTAGTTTCTGGATCCAATTTCTGTGAGTATGTAATTCTTTGTAGGCTCGTTTTGAGCTTCTGTAAGTATTTAGGTTTTCTCCTATTATTCTTTTTCTATAGTTAGCATAGTCTTTCTTAATGGCTTTATTCGTAATTTTGAATATGTCTCTAAGTTTATCTTTTATTTCTTTAGTTTTATCTTTGATAGTTAACAACTTAGTTCGTTCATTTATTAAGTCTGTAGTAGTTTCTGATAGTATTTTTCTGCGTTTGCTTTTACTTATATCTGCTGTTGGTTTTGACTTTAGGCTATCTCTTATTGTTTCTTCAATTTTGTTATAGTAAGTTTGTATGTCTTGCGTTTGATGGAAAGTACTAAGCTGATTAATATTAGATTTTAGGTTATGTATATAACTTTCACAATCTTGATCGCTCTTTAGAATGTTGGGCGTAGATTTGAAGGTTTTCCTACTTTTTTTGGGAGTGTTCAATGTCAGAGAAGCTCTCAATACTCTATGGTCGGAATGGAATTTTATTTGATTTAATACTTCTACATTTGTTATTCTGCCAGGTGTATTGCTCATAATAAAGTCAATTTCGTTTTTAGTTTTTTGATCTGGAGAGATCCAGGTCCACTTTCGATTTTCTTTTTTTCTAAAGTATGTGTTCATAATTGACAATTTATTTTCATATGCATATTGGATCATTCTCGTTCCTCTTTCGTTTCTGATACCATAACCATATTTTCCCATTATTAGCGTCTCGGAGCTTTTAGGTTTTCCAACCTTTGAATTGAAATCTCCAATCACTAGAACTATTCTGTCTGCTAGATTGTGAGCTTTACTTAGGTCTTCATAAAACTTATTTAATTCCTCTTCACTTGAGCTCTCTGTTGGTGCATACGCTTGAATTATAGACACAGCAGCATCATCAAATTCTAGCTGTAGTAAAGCCACTCGCTCTGATATACCAGTAAAATTTTTGATATGCGATTTTATATATTTTTTAATTATGAATCCAACTCCGTACTGTCCCGGAGTTTCTCCTATATAACAAAATATATGGTCGAGATGTTCTTCGATTTTGCATCCTTTTCTTCTTACCTCTGAGAGTCCAATTATGTCGTAGTTTATTTTTTCTAGGGCATTGCATAGTTCTATATATCGTTCGGGAGATGATAAGGACCTCACATTATAAGTACATACTTTCAATAACCTTGGTTGTTTAATAGTTGTGTTCGGAGGGTGGTGGTCATTTTCCCCCACGATGACCAATCGGCTTGGGGGAAGTTGTTTCGTTGTTGTCATATTGTTATTTATTTGTTGTTTCCGGTGGTCAGTGTGTGATTGCTATTGTTCTTTTGTGCTTGGACAAGTTGAAAGAGAGTGCGACCTAGCCCTCATCATATCAAATGCATTTATTCTGTTAGTTTTTGATGTGGTCATAGTTTGTTTTCTTGGTTGTTGCTCTGTTTGGGGGGAGGTAGATATTTCTCTCTTTCTTTTTTCATTGACATTCTTGTTTTCTTTTACAATAAGTTTATCATATTTTATATAGGCCAAATGTCCCTTTTTCCTTTCTTCGTTTAATTTTGGTTGTAGTGACCTCCTTTTTTCCAATACTTCTTTTGGGTAGTCCTCCATTATGTAGCATTCCTTGAGTTTCTTTTTGTTTTTCATAATTTCGTTCTTCTTCCATCCACACGTTAATGAGAGGAGAGTAGGTTTTGGTTTCCCATCTTTATTTGTGTTCCCTATGCGATAAATTTTATTTACTTCATACTCTTCTAAAGTGATGTTAAGTTCTTCAGAAAAACATTGTTTCACCATTTTAAGTAGATCTGGTGTAGATTTTTCTTCTTCTTTCAATCCGTGTATTATTAAATTGTTGTTTTTCTTGTCTTTCTCCAAGTATTCCACCTTTTTTTCTAAGTGTTCCACTTTTAGTTTCAAAATTTTGTTTTCTTCTAGGACAGGTTGTAATTTTTCTTCCATTTTGTTCATAAGTTATGTTGTTAGTGTATTCGTAAGTTCTGTTGTTTGTTTCTGCATTTCAATTTTCATGTTGTCAAACAATAGTTGAAATTGGTCTTCCATTTTATTATGCGAAAAGGAACGTAATTAATTGTAGGAAGATGTTTTTGTTTGTGTTGGCAACACTTTCGAATGTCACTGCACTGCTTGACGTTTAATACTGACGTTTGACAACACAAGGCAATCTGTCACTGTCAACACAGTCTTCTATATTGGTTTTGGTTAATTGCAAATTTCTAATCTCAAAGATTCTTCGGTTTTATTACTCGCATATTTCGTTAGAATCCAAGTAACGTGTGATGTTTATTATCCCTATCACTCAAATTCGGTATGTTTATTGTTTGTATGAACTGTGATTGTCGAAAATGCTGGTTTACTCAATTATTTGTTAATTATTTGCGGAGCACTGACACAGAGTTGTTTACTTCACAAGCACCGGAACCGGACCTCCCCTGAGACTATTTTTCGGGTATAAGAATATATAGTATAAAATATATAGTATAAGGTAATATTGTATAATGTCATGTGTTTTTTTTTAATGATTAGGCAGCTGTGCTGCTGGAGATTTTCTTCTACCACTTCTTCTTCCCAGCGAAAGCACTAGGAAGTGGCGAAGGGCGGGCGTTTTGAGGGGACTGTCTTACGTAATGATGATGATGATGAACGTCAATATTACATAAGACAGTCCCCAAGTGTTGATTCTCAGTCTAATTTGAATAAATGACTTCTTATTTTGATTTTGAATTGGTTCACTAGTCTAGAGGTTAATGGGATGTCCATCATTGTATTCAATTGTTGAGGAATCAAGTGAATAAAATATGAATAATAAAACAGTGCAGTATATGTAAATATTTTCTTTGATGTAATTAAATATTCAAAGTTTTGAAACTCAACTGATTTATTCTTAAGTGATATGACTAGCTGACCCGCGCCCACTTCGTTGGACGGTAAACCTTTTAATACTTGTTATAAAACCCAAATACAACTAAAAATCACTCACAACTGAAGTGCTTACGATCGATAAAAGAATTTCTATAAAATCGATCTCGAGTTCCAGAGATTACTACTACAACCTCACAAACTTCTATAAGCACGAAAAGCACGAAAGGATTCATTATAATATTTTACGAACTTTTAAATAAATACTTATAGTTTATTGCTATAATTGTTTAAGAACATTTTTTTTTTGTCGAAAATATTACCCATTTTTTTTTTCTTTAAAAAAAAGTTGCCCGCAATAGGAATTTCTTTATCTTTTTTTATTAATTCTGGTAGTTTTTTAGATCTTTTGAAACAAAATATGGTCCTTGTAAAATACTATTATTGTGATTTCATGAATAAGTAAACTGCATACATATTTATTTGGTAAAACACTCTTTACAGCATACCAAATCTTTTTAAAGTTTTCCCTTACCAAAAACACCACCATCACTGCTCACACCTTCACGCCAACCGCATAAACAATCATCGAGATGCCCTCAAGTGTCGGACAAAGTGTGTCGATGTATGGATCACATTTATTTGCATATAACAGCCACCCTCACTGAATACTAACCATTTTCTAAGAGCTTCCGGGACGCTACCTGACGGAAAAACCTTACCTTTGCTCTGGGCAGACTTTAATTTTATAGGCATTTTATTTCTTTTTTTACCGCGCTTTTGGTCTTTCGAGTAAGTCAAGCGTGACTGTGTGTATATGGGGTTCTTGGGAAAGTATTTTTGAATTTTCCCATCAGATTTTTACCACTAGCCTCCACACTAGAAATACCTTTTTAGTTGCACAATTTATGTCCATTGGGTAGGCTAATACATAGAGCGGTATAATTTCTGAGGTGAAAACAATCAGGTGTGTATAATATCAATAATTCTAGTAACCCGGGTATGGAAAGAGAGAGGAAGAGAAAACGGCCGTGCAGGCTAAAGCCAGAGCTCAGCCTGGGAGAGGCATATATGTCCAGCACTGGATTGAAATAGGAGTTCATTGAAAACCGAGCACAAATTTAAAGCCCGGTGTTCTAAATTTGTACTCGGTTTATACTGGCAGAGTTTCTACCAGCTCTGTAGTATTTCTTGCCACCTTTGGAGTATTTCTTGCCGGCTCTGTAGTATTTCTTGCTGGCTCTGTAGTATTTCTTGCTGGCTTTGTAGTATTTCTTGCCGGCTCTGCGGAGATTTTTGCTGGCTTTTCTCCATTGATAACAACCAATTGCAACCATGCACCTAGCTTCTGATGTCTCCTAAGTGCTAATGTTAGTTTATGAGAAACAAAATACTTTCCTTTGATGCTACTTACCTTCAACTTCCGTAAACCTTCACCCGCATAGTTATGGTTTCATATCGGAATCGCAGGCGTAACCCGTATCTTGTTTTCTTACTTTTATGTTTCCATTTCCTCCTCTTTGAAGAAATCGCTTATTACGCTTAATTTACCCTATTAGTATGAGAGGGTAAATTGGGTCTCTGAGGCAATTCATTTGAAAGCTTCCACGTCTACCTAAAATTACTCAGGTCGTTTTTTTCAAATTTGAAAGAAAATGTTTACAAGTACCTACTTGTCTGCTATTGATAACCGACAAATTTCTTTTCAAATTCATTTATTGTTGTGGCTTTTGGTACTGATGACAGCCGACCAAGCTACCCAAAGCTGTCAGATATTCCCAATCAACCTTGGGTCATAACGTTTAAGCGTTAAAGTTTAAAATCTTATAAAGAAATTTAACATATTGTAGTAGCTTGACGTGCTATCGTCTGTACATCCATGAGAAATTATTGATAAATAATTAGTTCTTCAAAATACTACTTTATAGGTGTGCATGCTTTCACTGAATTAGTTAACTTATTAAAATAAATAATTAAAACAAAACAAATTATATTTCTTGCCCGCTCTGTAGATCGGTTCCTTCTCTGTATGAGAGGAGACCTGTGCCCAGCAGTGGGACGATAAAAAGGTTGATGATAAGGTTGATGATGATGTTGATGACATTTTATTTCAATGAATGGAAATAAACAATAATATTATGTCGAAAAATTAATATCAAGCCTTACAATTTATCATTAATAAATTCGTCAATAGTAGTATAACGTTTTACGATTCATCGTTTATATCATTTGAATAATATTTAAGTCCCTTATTCCATTTGAAAATTTATTAGTATGTATTTTTATATCTTTATGTATTTGATGGTCGAACGCATAATTCATGTCTAATCATTTTATAGTGATGTTCAGATGCTATTCTGGATAGATGCACGTTCTTTTTAACAAAAAAGCAGTTTCAATATTTACAAGCAAAGTCCTTATTTACCAATATAAAGGTTGTAATTTATCAGTAATTCTGATACCGGTAATAGCTATCATCATCTCCTTTTTTTATCGTCCCACTGCTGGGCATAGGTCTCAGGCGTAATCAGCACGCTTGCTCAATGCGGGCTGGCGATTTCAGACATAAAGTCCAGGCCTCAAGATGGTTTCCTTCACCTTTTAATCAATCATTGGTGTCCAAGATATACTTAGATAAGTAGTACATATGACTTAGAAATATTACATTTTTACTTACCTGCAGTGTAATAGCTATAATACATCTTTATTGAGATTTGCACATCATATCCTCACATACTTTTCCATATTTCTATAGAACTTGCCGCGCTCAACCGTTTATATTCCTGGAAAAAAGCTATACTTCAGAAGCAGAAAAAGACATAAAAGGGTATATGAATGAAATCTAATTTCTGCTATGTGTTAGAAAATTGGTATTGCAATGTACTGTATGTTTATTTAAAGTAATAAAAGGGAGATCTCACTGTGTCAATAAAATATACCTTTTTAAGTTTGATTGACTTGTAAACGTGTTTGTATGTATAAACTTATTTACAGAAATAAATCATCCCATTCTTATACAATTCTACACCTTATTGAGCCTCCATATACCCTAGTTAGACATATTCCGAAACGTATCCAGTTTATATATAGTTATCTTATGCCTACATGAATCTGTCAAAGGAACTAACTGATCATGTTCTCATTAGCTGGCAGAGAAGCCGCTCCTTAATTTCTGGAACATTCTGATAAGTTTTAGGATTACCGTGAAACTGTACCTTTACAACCTTGGAAGCGATTAGCAATAAGAATTTGTTAGAGTCGGGGTGTTTGTTTTCGTCTGATAAAACACCCCTCAGAAAGAACTAAAGCCTCAAGTTGACAAACAATGAAATATGCTCAGAAGTTTAAGTAATAAATCATTCAATCCAACTCCACAAGAAGAAACACTTGCAAAACTATAACACAATAAGATAATTCAATCAATCGTTTCTCGAAAAATACTGAATGTGGGTCAAGTTGGTACCTCCATAAGTTAGTCGCTCTAGCAAAAGTTTTAAGAGATGAAATTGCCTGTAAGTGCACAGTTTGCCGACAAACAGACACAAAGACTAACTTTCTGTAGTCGTCGGCAACAATAATAGCAAACTACCGCGGCTTCGATGAAGTATTTGTAAAAGAAACTACGGTTTTGTGGTCGATTTTTATGAATTTATAAGTGCTGGTCCAAGTTGTATAAGTAAGCAAGAACTTGGTAAATTGAGTGCATTCTTTGTAACGTAGAGGGTGTACTAGAGTTTGTGGAGGCTTTTAAAATATATTTGTGAAGACGTTTCCAAAATGAATTTCAGTTAAAATATGAGCCAGTCCACCAGTGGAAGTCAGTCGGTTAAATAGGGATTGTGAGGTAATAAATATGATAACATATCATGGTATTATATGTTATCATATTTATATACATTAGTAGACCAATAGCGTCGTCCTCCGTGGCGCAGCGATCAACACGCCTGCCTGCGACGTAGAGCCCCGGGTTCGATCCCCGGCCAGGTCATGATGGAAAACGATCTTTTCCTGATAGGCCTGGGTCTTGGGTATTTATCTATATGTGTATCTATTATAAACTATAGTATCGTTGAGTTAGCATCCCATAACACAAGTCTCAAACTTTGGCGCTAACTCAATCTGTGTGATTAGTCATTTTATAAAAAAAAAAAAAAATCAGTTAATGCTGATATCACAGAACTGATGTTAGGGATAATAGAAAATGTTATATTCAAAACTCCACCGTAGGTATACAATATTTTTGACAAACTTAACTTTTTCTGCTTTTAACTAGAGGTATTTGCAGGTGCACTCCTGCATCTCATTTGTCACAACAGTGAGGTCGCTCCGTGGACCCTCAGAAGCCTGTGGGAACTGCCTGTGCTACTAAGCGGCGATAGGCTAGCTGAGTATTGTTACGCAGGACTCCACGTAGAGCGAACCGAATGCGAATATAAAAGCGGATATTATTGTGAATGATTTTTGAGTTTATGAATTATTTTTTGTCTCCTTTACTAATACTTAATCTACATCTCCATATCTATTGTTCTATAGCAAGTATTGTAGAAGAGATTTATTATGAAATAAACTTTCTATGACTATTTTTTCTGTTCTGTTGTTTATTTTTTGTTTATATGTGGTGGTAAAATAAATAAAATAAAAATACTTATACATACATACCCCACTAACATTCTCCCTTTCTTCCACCAGGATCCTCTAATAACGCCGGATACGGTAGTCTCTGGCGCAGACGGCGACGGTCTACGGGCGTCTTGGCGGACCCTGCACGTGTATCCGGACGACTACCCCACGCACCGCGGGTACCTGGCGCTGAGGTGTCGCGCCACGATACCGACGCGGCCACCGCATGTGCGCAGCATGTCTGTCCGGCTGTACGTCGCCGCGAGACCGCATATATCTTCGTATATGTTTAGTAAAAATAGTAAGTAATTTTAAAGTTTAGGTTTCGTTGCATTATCGATTCATCCTACATGCAATATTCCTTAACAAACCATATCCTTAATGTCCGTCCTTCTGCATATTTTACGATCTGTATCTGCTACCACATTAAACATGGTTACCTATTGGTTATAGTCGGTAATAGTAACATAAATGTACCATCGAAACGAGAAGAAGAAGCTGAAGGAAATAAAGTTTCATTTACACAGGAAGATTACAGTTTTTCGATCGCCAAAAATATCAAATAAAAAAAAATTAAAAATTTCAAGTAAAAACGGCCGAGCAATTTATTGCAATTATTTTATACGCTTGTCGATACTGCTTTTAAAATGGTAAAACATCGGCAAGTTGGTATGACCTAGAATAAATAAATTGAATTTTCGCAATCTAATCTCAGCCTCAGCTGAGATGTTATTGAAATTTGACTTTGAACGTTCGTTAAATACGAGTTTTGGGTTGACGGACAATTCTAGTCATTTTAACAAAGTTTACAGCCTGACAAGAATATCTTATAGTTTCCCTACATATTGACAAGTTTTGACATTTGCTTTTCACCGAAACGAAACTGCTACTAGATTGTGAAGGTTTTAAATTACGAGTATTGTCCTTCTGGTCTGTGTTCACTTGTTTGGTTACAAGTTGTGTATTCACACCTCAACAACTGCTTGAATTTGAAGGGATATAAGTAGTAAGTATGTATTTAGAAGACAATACTGCTTCCTCAAGTTTTCACCACTGGGTACGTGTATTCTAATTAATGTGTGAGCACGCTTAATTTATAACGTATATGTTCTTCGTAGGTTTTCAAACTCTGTTGAAAGTAAAGGACGTCAAAATTATCAAAATACTGTTCAGACACAAATTACATAAATTACAGTTAATTTATCACAATTTGTTAGTTATCATTTTTTTTTTAATAATTATAAACTAGTGCTTGATTGCAATCCCGCCTGATGGTAAGCAGTGATGCAATCGTTGATCATAAAGCGCACTAGTTTATTAAGCCTATTCACTTAAAAAACTAAGGAATAGGAAGGAAGACGGCAGTTGAGCGAGGTGAAGCAATGTTAAACCCAAGACCAACACGACCAAACGAAGCTGCGCTAGAGGGAGATTGATCTGGAGACTCTCCACGACCAAACTCCAGACACAACAACATTTGGCACATCTTACCCACCACACATCGCAACACATCTGCTCAGACCCGTCCTCCGTACGGCTTCACCGGATATCATGCCGGAACACGACGAATCGCTTGGCGACAAGACTTTATCTGGTGGGTGGTAATTTCTGCCGGCAGCCGATGTTATGGCCTACCACCGATCTAATGAGTTATCTAATGAGTTAGTGCGGTAGTTTCGCGTAGTTTTTGTCTAACATGATGATAAAAAAAATTACAGTAGAAAATTAAATAGTTGACGATCAAGGTGTTCACTCATCCTCCATGGAACAGGCAGGAAACTTAGACCTGGGTGTTATCTCTCATGAGTTACTGCACCATGTTTGTAGTTGAAACTTAGACCTGGGTGTTATCTCTCATGAGTTACTACACCATGTTTGTAGTTGAAACTTAGACCTGGGTGTTATCTCTCATGAGTTACTGCACCATGTTTGTAGTTGAAACTTAGACCTGGGTGTTATCTCTCATGAGTTACTGCACCATGTTTGTAGTTGAAACTTAGACCTGGGTGTTATCTCTCATGAGTTACTGCACCATGTTTGTAGTTGAAACTTAGACCTGGGTGTTATCTCTCATGAGTTACTGCACCATGTTTGTAGTTGAAACTTAGACCTAGGTGTTATCTCTCATGAGTTACTGCACCATGTTTGTAGTTGAAACTTAGACCTGGGTGTTATCTCTCATGAGTTACTGCACCATGTTTGTAGTTGAAACTTAGACCTGGGTGTTATCTCTCATGAGTTACTGCACCATGTTTGTAGTTGAAACTTAGACCTGGGTGTTATCTCTCATGAGTTACTGCACCATGTTTGTAGTTGAAACTTAGACCTGGGTGTTATCTCTCATGAGTTACTGCACCATGTTTGTAGTTGAAACTTAGACCTAGGTGTTATCTCTCATGAGTTACTGCACCATGTTTGTAGTTGAAACTTAGACCTGGGTGTTATCTCTCATGAGTTACTGCACCATGTTTGTAGTTGAAACTTAGACCTAGGTGTTATCTCTCATGAGTTACTGCACCATGTTTGTAGTTGAAACTTAGACCTGGGTGTTATCTCTCATGAGTTACTGCACCATGTTTGTAGTTGGTAAATTGTTTATTACATATTCTTCATTCGTAGTAAATGATGAAATAATTTATAGGGTAAGCTATAACCACAGTCTGATTAATAAAATTATCCCTGGTCCTTCTAGTAGAACTCTGCAATCGGACCACGGGCAATTAACGAACGCGGTGATTCCATAGATATAGAAATCTATGTTTTTTTTCCATTTTGAGATAGATGCGCATAGGATAATACAGTAAATAATATCAGTCTCCGTGACCTGCTTGGGTCATAACCCAAGTTCTAAGGCATATAAAGGATGGAGACAACCTCGAACATCTGATGGTTACTGGGAGGGTGGATGGACGACGTTCCAGAGGTCACAGTCCATAAGGTGGACTGACCAAATTCGTTCCTCTCTGTACACCGGCCTGCATGATGCTATACTCGCGGCCAGGGATCGTAACAAATGGCGAACTATTGTGAGGAAGAGGATAATTCCACAGGGACATCACGACCCTCAGTAATGAGGAGAACGACTTGAGGAGGAAGGGGAAGGCATAGAAGTATAGAAAAGTCACGTTGTGGCAATGACACACAAGTAATAAGAAATAATTATAACTAGATTTTTCCTTTATACTCATTGCTTTTGTTTTCCAATACTTTTCTCCAAAGACACAACATGTCATTATTGTCATACCACTCTCATTTCCACTTACATCCCTCACCTTTTTCCTGTACTATGGTCTCCATCCGCCATCTTTGTGAGGTGGAATAGAATTCGTGCTAGGTAATAATAGTAGCTTTCATAGCAGCAGACAAACGTGTATCTGTAAACAAGTATAATAATTGTTACTGTGCTAAAACATATTGAAACTTCGTTACAAAAGCAGGGAAGAGAAAGGAATATAAATTACTTAATATAGACACAAGTAGGTACGCACGTGCCTACATCTGAAAGAGAAAATTAGGGTTGTACTTGTGAAAATGAATTTACTCGTATGTGTTAAAGAGCATGAAAATATTTAGCTATTATCGGATACTGCTTCAATATTAATTAAAAAGTTTATATTAATAAGTAGAAACATTAGATATACACCAATTATATGGAATTACCACCAATTATTGGAGCGTATTACTTTAATTGCTACCTTCGCAAATAATCATTATATAATCATAAAATTAATATGATTATATTATTAATATAAATTATTTAACATTTAATAACGTATCAGTTATCGATATAATTTGATATGAGTAGGTACTATGATTATTAATTATATATATTTTATTTACCTATCTTAAATCTCTAAGTGGAATGCTAAGAGGGATGTGTGGTGTTACACGAATGGATAGAATAAGAAATGAGTACATAAGAGGAGTCTGAAAGTGGCACCGGTAGCCGAAAAGTTGTGTGGAAATCGGTTGTCATGGTACGGGCATGTGTTACGGAGAAATGAGGAGAATGTCGTGAGGAGAGTTTTAATTATGAATGTTGATGGCTTTAAGAGTAGGGGAAGACCAAAGAAACGATGGATGGAATGTGTGAAGGATGATATGGCTAAGAAGGTGACTGCCGAGATGGCTTCTGATAGGGATGTATGGAAGAAAAAGACATGTTGCGCCGACCCCAAATAAATTGGGACAAGGGCAGGAGAATGATGACCTATCTTAAATCTCTATTTGATGTATGACTTTTATCTGCCAATGTTACGATATACAATATGTAAAGAAAACCCTTTCCGATCCGTGAAGGTATTGTAAGGAATCGATAACTGATTCTACTAATGTCGACAAAGCTGGACTAAAGATTAAAAAAAAACCCCTAAAAAATAAATATTATTTTGTAAAACGATGTAACTTAATACATGTGCGGTAGGACGTCCTTCCGCGGGCGATGGGGGGCAGGGCACGCTACGCGTGGTCGAATCGCATAAGCGTACCGTCAAAATGGTGTAGTCACTTTTTTTAAAAATTACTAAATTTCGGGGAAGTTGGAATTAATTCACGGGAAAAAAGATTACTTTAGAATTCATTAGTATTGTTACTATGATGATAACGTAAAATTTTATATTATATTTGGTCATGTGTTTACCTAACCTATAATATCCTTAGGGGTCGGACAGGGTTTTCTTTACATATTGTATAAATATAAAATCGTAGTTTCGATAAGTTTGTTCCAAATATTCCTATTAAGGGAGAGTGTTCTAGGGACACAAAAAAGTAAAACATTAATGTTTTACAAAAAACTTTTTTTTTTACTACAGCCAACATGCTAAGACAATAAACCTTTACAATATACCTTTTTTTTTCTGGGATGGGAAATCATCAAATGACTTCTCCCGCTCTGGGCGGAGCGGAAGGGCCTGTCAGACTTTTACTGACTAAAACCCACCCGTGTTTCTTCATTTGCCTTTGCGACGGCCAGGGTCACGGTTTCTTGTTTAATCAATCCGCAACCCTGACCCAGGAGGCATCGGTCTTCGTGGACCACGTCACGATATGCTGACATCTGTTTGAGGCGCGCGTGAAACACGACGCGCCGTCGACTCGGTCCTGGTTCTTACCGGGCGGCGAGCTGCCCAATGCTCACCGCCCGCAGGCGCACAGTGGCTGGGAGTTTGGGGTCGTCTCCCGACCAGGGCGTCTCCTAAGGCGGCTAGTGGCGTGAGGGCGCTGGGATTCCCGTTGCCTCACGCGCTCCGCCTCCTCCTTTGCCAGCATCACTGCTCCGCAGAAGGAGGTGACGGACTCCTATGCATTCTCGCTCCAGACCATGGCCTGGACCAGGGTCGGACACGAGAGATCGCCGCCGATCGCCGCTACGAGGACACGGCGGTGCTCTACCCAAGCCGGGCTGACGTCCACCGTATGCTCCACCGTGTCCTCAGGGTGATCCACACAGTGGTGACACCCTGGCGTTTCCTCCCGCCTAATACGGAACAGGAACGTCCCGAAACAAACGTGTCTGTTGAGGACCTGCATCAGGCGGAAGGTGAGGGTGCTGTGGCACCTCTCTAGCCACTCCTCAAAGAAGGGACTTACCGCCGCTATTGTGGCGTACCCAGCACTGGGTTGCGACAATTATACTCTCCATGTCGCCATGAGATCCCGCCGGAGGGTAGGTACATGCCCTTAATCTATACTGCAGCAGTTAAAAACAATATTTCCGAAAACAACGGTTTTGGTACGGTTAAAGCAGACGTCTACCATAGGGGTTTGCTTTAACCGAATAAGACTAGGTATATCATATTGCTCCACCGAAAATATTTGTTTTAATAAATTTCATGAACAAAGCGATATGTTTGACCACCAAAGGCGGAAGTAATAACCTTCCCGTTGGATTAAAACCTTTTTCCTTTTATTTTAAATCCCAGATTGGTTAACCAAAACATGGCGTGAAATGAGGCTAAAAGGGAAAAGATTTTTTTATTATTTAAAAATTTAGGACTTAATTCCCGTTTATGGAAGAGCCTGCTTTTAACGGAATCCGCGGAATTTGTAGCAATTTGTGGTATTAAGGAAAAATGTAATTTAATAAGATAAACTCGAAATGTTACGCATTTAGATTTGCCTTGGAAGTTTCTTTTTGTTTTACTTTTGTTTATACAAAGAGTAAATATGCCTTTATTATTTTCATTCTGAAGGTACCTTACTTTAAAACTCTTACTGTAAAACGTAACTTACAATTAATTTCAAAAAATTATGCAAATAGCTATATTTCCATTTAAACTGTCACATGAAACTTATGCAACGAATCATATACAGTGAAGTCAGAGACTTTTAATAGACACATGTGGCACGATTCATTCGAACGTCATGTACATAAAAATGTACATAAAAAAAATTTGGGTAGGGACAAGGTGGACCCACGACCTAGTGAAGATCGCGGGAAACCGCTGGATGCAGGAGGCGCAGGACCGATCGCCGTGGAGAACCTTGGGGGAGGCCTATGTCCAGCAGTGGTCATCTTTCGGCTGAAATGATGATGATAAATTTACCCTTTCAAAAGATAGGAAGTGCTTATGAGAAAGAATCTCAGTTACTCTGTTATAATATTGTTGTCATAAAGTTTCTCGGTGGTAGGCCATAACATCGGCTGCCGGTAAAGTTACCACCCACCAGGCAAAGCCTTGCCGCCAAGCGATTCGTCGTGTTCTGAATGGTATGGTGTCTGGAGAAGTCGTACGGAGGACTTGTCTGAACAGTTGTATTGATGTGTGCCGGGTATGATGCGCCAAATGTTGTGTCGTGAGTTTGGTCGTGGAGGGTCTCCATATCAATTTCCCTCAGGCGCAGCATAGTTGGTTCTGTTGTTGGGTTTAACATTGCATCATCTCGCTCTACTGTCGTCTTCCTTCCTATTCACTCAGTTATTTATTGAGTGAACAGACTTAGTAAAGTAGCGCGCTTTACCATCAACGATTGCATCACTGCTTTTCATCAGGCCGGATTGCGGCCAAGCACTAGTTTATAATTATTAAAAAAATAATGTGTTATAAATGTTTTACACTATTTTAAATGGAGAATTAAGTTTTAATCTTGTACCAAATCGAAATAGGAGGTGCAGTAGGTAGGGTCTACGCGCGCCTCAAATAGATGTGAGCACACAATAACGGGCTCCGCTAGGGTCAATGTCTGCCAGGGTCGGATTTTGTTCAAAAGAGATGCCGTGATGTATCCAGGGTGGAACTAGTCAGTAAAAGAGACTTACTTGAAGAAAAGTCATTTAAAAAAAATACTGACTGTTACGTGATCATCATCATCATCTCAGCGTTAATCCCAGTCGCATCCGCAGCCTTTTCAGCTTTGGAGTCTGGGGTCCGCTTTACCAGTCCAACTGCTGATATGGCTAAACTTCGACATTTTCCGTGAAGCGACTGCCGTCTGACCTCCACAACCCGAAGGCGATATCTAAGCATTGCAGTTAAACCAATTGTTAGACTTTTGAGGGCTTCAACAACCCGTAACTACTGCCACTAGATGTTCGTATGGCAACCGAGAGCAACGGCTTGCTTTCCGAGGCACGACCAGACAGTGCAAATATTCATATATTTGCATTCAAATATTTGTACTGTGCGGGGATCGAACCCGCGTCTTCTTGCGCAGAGGCCGCGTTCGCTACCGCTACGCCACGGAGCCTGTCAAGTTAAAAGAAAATAATGTCTCATATTTCTATATAAAATTTCACTGGTAACCATTTCCTTGAGACTAGGATATATGTTTTAGTAGGCTAATGACAATGTTTATATGGTCAGTATACGCTATAAAGAAAGCTATTTTAATAATATTCAAAGTCAAGTATTACTTTGCCGGTCAAGTGTAATAAAACTTAGCTATTATTATTTAAATTTTGTATAAAATAATGTTCATTATACCCATTCCAAGCTATCAAAATCAGTTATAAGACCTACCCTTTCAAAAATTTACGGCTACATTAGCAAATCCGCATAGGTATATTTTACCTTACTTTTTATGGGATTTCTACATACACGAATTTCGTACATTATGGCCCATAAAACTACACTCCCTGGTGACAGCGCGAATATAAAACGAAAAACTTTCACCAATGTAATTATCAAGTTGTAAAAATCGCATTTAACTCGCGTCATAATATGAAACCATTAAATAAACAGATGGAGAAGGCCAACTTGATAGTCGCAATTTATTGCCTCGCGACAAAATAAACATAATTTTGTTCATTTTGATTCAGACGCAAGTTCTTATAATTTTGAGTTATTTTCTGTTTAGTCTGTTGAATCTCCTACATAACTTAAACTTCACTAAGGTGCAAACACACAGACTGATCATAAAGAAAAAAAAAAAAGATTTATGATGTGGCAATGAAACCTTAAAAAGCCTACGAGGTTGACAATATCTAAATAACAAGAAGGATCAACTCAGATTTCTTACGATCTCAGTATGTTGGCTCTTTTAATGAGTTCTTAAAATATACGGTCATATATGTATATCATACAGTCGATCAGATTATTGCATAAATTTGATTTGAACTTCAATTTAAAAAGCAAGGCAACTAAATCAGCTACGACGTTGACAGCGCATTTTGAAGACTGAAAAAAGATACGTTTATCTGAAGTACATATAATGCAGACAAAGAACACAAACAAGCCCACGTTCAGGAAAAATGTCACATCCACCAGCGGGTCATCGCTCTGCATTTTGCTACGACCTAATGTGAGAGAGGGCTCCAACTCGGTTGTTTGTAGATAGTACAGATAATTGTACACCTATCCTTTTCACTCATTCACTAAGACGTGTTTATCGCCCACAAAAAGAAGGGATACGTTAAAATTGCTCGGAAAATATTACCCTTCTGTTTTTTTCTTACAAGTGCTACTTTAGAATTTGTTATGTAAACGAGTTTGGGTCCCATCCCCGATCGTGACGTATCTACTGAATGTGACGCGCGCGATATATCCAAGCAATATTAAGTTTAATTTTCGGCAGATATTAGGAAAATTCATGCTTTATTAACTTCGGATGAAGGAGCGAATATCGTGTTTACTCTTCCGATACATCAATATGTTTCTCTGAGTATTTTATAATGAAGTCTATATTCTCTTTCGTTAAACACAGAAAGCTGTTTTTGTCACCTTTTAGCAGTATGTTGAGGTTAGTTTATCTTTTTAATAAATGCAAATTGTTCAAAAGCAATTTGCGAGCTATCCACGCCTTCACTTAGGACATCCTAGATTTTATCTCAAAATTAGGCCTCACGATATTGGCACAGTTTTTGTTAAAAAACAAAAAACAATTGAACCCCGAGCTTGGCATCGTTCCCAAAAGACAAAATTGATAAGCCAGTTGGCCATTTAATCGGTTCAGTAATGGTTTATTGAATACATTAGTTTGAGCACTTTGAGCAGATGCTAACACGTCATAACAGCAAAGTAAACAGCATTTTACAAGCAAATAGTTGTTGATGTACCTATTTTACTCTACTCGTTCATACTGAACTTGTTTACCAATTATATTGGGTCGCCTTTCAGTTCAGCTGAATACTAGTATTTGACATGGAAAGATATCCACCGCCTAGTCACTGGGGAACGATATCCCTCAGTAACACTGGTTGTCAAACTTAATTATAAAAAATAATAATTATACGACTTTATTTTTTGTTTACGCGATGCCCGAAAAACGTGTTCAATATTTTTAAGTAAAGAATTTATGTACCTACAATATTTCAAAAAGATATAATGGAAAACCACAACGTTATGAGCTTGCTATTCTACTTGGTTGCCAACAAACAACTACCCAACAAACTTATGGCCAAATCTCCGGTCGGGCGGGCAAGCGCGGTACTTTGACCTATGGCGTCAGCTGTTGCGCGCGCGAGTACTATGATCTATCCTAAAGCTGCGTGCGCGCGCTCGGTATCCACACTGCAACAATTTCTAAATGTATTCGGAAAAAATATAACATGGTGTAAAAATTATTGGAATCGATTCAGTTTCTAATTCTGAACAAACCATATTCAGGTTTCGCATAAAAAAATAACGCTGTATTTTATATTATTCTTAGTTCCAAGATTTACAAATTACTGCTGAGACCGTGGGCTTAACGTGCTTTCCGAAGCATGGAGGGAATCTTGACTTGTATGAATGAATCTGTCTATAGAATGAGCGTCGAAACTGTTGATTACTCTAGAAGAACGATCCATTGTTCTTGGTATTGTTTAACCACGAGCCCTGTTCCTCTAGTTCTCAAGAGGTAACAACTATGTCCTGATTGTAACTAACATGTAATGAAGTATCCTATATATAACATTGTGAAGTCATTGTGGTCTAGTGGTTAAAATACCAGCCTCTCAAGTATGAGTGTGCAGGTTCGATTCCAGGTCAGGCAAGTCACAATGTAACTTTTGTAACTAAAGTTATGTGTACTTTCTAAGTGTATCTTGGACATCAATGACTGGCAAGGTGTAGCAAAACATCTTAAGGAAACCTGGACTTTAAGTCTGAAATTGCCAGCTCGCATTGAGCAAGCGTGATGGTTACGCTCAATCCTCCTCTGTATGAGAGGAGACCTGTGCCCAGCAGTGGGACGATAAAAAGATTGATGATGATGATGATGAAACATTTTACTAGTTATTCATAATGTTAATATTACAGTATTGAAAGATGATTACGGGGTAAGGGTTAGACAGTTATAAATAACAGAACACCGATCTCAATATTCATTAGGTACAGCAGCGGTTTTACGGTAAATAAATATTACAATACGAAGTACCTATTCTGTATTTCTTATTCCTCTGGTAATTCATCAACTGTTGTTTAAACGCGTAGCTTGTTGAAAAAACAGAAGGTATTGTGGTTTTGTTGATAAATATTGAAATTAGAATTCCAGGCGCGCTCGGGTTGCAAACTGTTCCATTTCGCGAATGAAAACTCGCGTAACGGAACAGTTTGCTGACTTCGTGATTCCAAACATGACAACAAATTCTCTAGAAGCTTCTCGTAAACAAAATTATGTTAATTTGAATATATCATTAATAGGGACTTTTGAATTGTCAAGAGGTTGGTTAGTTTGGGAGTCAGCAGCCGACTCCTGGTAACCGTAGACGTGGGCCAGCGGGACAGACCAGATGGACTTCATAAAAATCTTCTCGTGAAAAATCCTAGTATTAGTTATAATGATAGCTCAGTCCAGGATCACTTCATCTAATTTTTTACGGTAATATGATTACAAAATCTAAAAGTCGTGTTCCACGCGAGCTTCAAAGATATATCAGTATCAGCAAATAGCGATGGGGTCCGCTAGAACCGATTCCTGCAAGGGCCGTAGGTTGTTACTAAAAGATACCTTGGCACACTCGTGTTTCTTCATTATAGGCACAGCAATTAAAGGAATACGAGTGTGTTTTCGTCAGTAACAGTCTGACCGGCCCTCCTGCTCCGCCCAGAGTGGCACAAGTCATTTGATGACGGGAACCCGAAACTTTGTGGAAAAAACATAAATATAAAAGATATATCATGTAATTGTTACAAAATATTTCGTGGGTAGGAACATCATTCATTTGAGAACGATGTCGGATGATGTGACCTTAAAAGCGTCCGTAATAAACAGGTGCACAAGAATGGCTTCATATCAGTATCAAACAAAAAATATCTATCTCTAAAAAAAAAACAAATGTCTAAGTGAAATCTCAGTACCTAAGGTCCTGTTTTACCAACCTTATAATCTACATCAGAAATTAAAATAAACAAAAATAAGCCGCGGTAGCTAAGACATGACCAGCCGCTACTGACGGCGCCCGTTGTTGTGAATGACCTAGTTGCAAATGTTAGCGGTAAGCAGAGACTTAATGACAAATTTCTAATAAACCTCTTTGTCTCCAGATGCTGTTGCGAGCAGTGGTACCCGACTGCGCATAGAGGCAGCTGTTTGGACGTTGTTGTTTTTAGTGAGAAGACAAGTGCCTTCAATTGTGAAGTAAAGTGCTAGTGTAATGTGACATGCGGACAGTCTAGCGGACAGAGTGCTGTGAATGTTACATATTAAGTTGCGGAGTCTAAGAGGTGTCTGCGTTGAAGAGGTCGGAAGTACTAGCAATGGGGATAGGGAGGATTTGTTAAACAATTCCTTTCTTTTTTTTTATTAACAGTGATTGTCAATCAGCATGTTAACTGCAAGCACCACCAAAATATTGGTGATAAATTTCATCGACTCCTAAAAGTTATATAGGAAGAACCTGAAACCATGTTTTTTTGCATTTCAAAATGGAATTATATTAACAAAAATAAAAACGCGTCCATTAAAAATCTGTATCTGAGCCAGAAAATATTTTATGTGAAAACGGTTTTCAAATAATCTATACTAATATATATATAAAGTTGAAGAGTTTGTTTGTTTATTTGAACGCGCTAATCTCAGAAACTACTGGCCCAATTTAACAAAATATTTATGCGCCGGATAGCCTATTAATCCAGGAAGCCTTTAGGCTATAAAATATCACGCTGCGACCAATAGGAGCTGAGCATAACAGAAAAATAAAATGTACTCCACGCGAACGAAGTCGCAGGTGGCCGCTAGTTCTATATATTTGTAGATTTTATTGAAATAGTTAAGTTATTATAATCCGTCAACAAATGTTACGTGGCGATAGTAAGTTTAAATCCAACCCAATTAAGCTGCTGCGGTTTACCTACTCAAACATGTTCAACTTAATAAGAGCGGGTTGCTTAGTTATTCAAACAGTACTACGGCTTAACACTTTGAGATTAATTAATTGTTCACGTCAAATAATAAATTAAGTATTGCAAAGATTACATCTAAAATAAAATGTCTTCATTGTACATTTGGCCTCTCGAGGCCAAAAATGTTTGCCACCCAGGCGTAACTTAAAATAGATTGGTTTCAGGTTGTTTTATTTTATTTTTTTGTGACAAAAACAGTTATATGTTACAATATTAATGGTTGGCTAAGGTATAATAGTAAACAAGCATATAACCCACACCATTGTCTACGTATATTATAAATATATTGATATATTATATATTGCTTTGTCAACGTATATTACTTTTTAAAAGTTTATGCCAAAAAATACTGTTTTATTCAGGATAGAACAGAGGCCTATTACGTATATGAACATTGCTAGTATTCTTCAGAACGAATGTAAATATAATCGATCAACGCAGTCACATCTACAATAAAAATTATGGAAAAGAACGTTATCTATAATTCTGCTGTGAGATAATCAGTTATAATGTGTAAAGATATAATATATTTTCATGAGGCTAATAAAAATACACTTATTTAAATCTGTTTAATATGAGCACGCAAACTCTAACATTCTAAATTAGATAATTTACAAAAATATATCAAGTCCTTTGCTCAATTGTTGTTTATTATATCAATTGTTTTTAAGGGTAGCACTGCTTTCACTCCACAGTATAATATATTACCTTTGTAAACATTGACTTTCTAGAAAAAGTAACAAATAACACTGATTAAACATAAAGTGGAACGCAATCGTTCTATTTTATGTTTAATCAGTGTATTTTGTTACTTTTTTTAAGGCCAATGCCTGGCGAGTCCTTTGTAAAAATAGACTCGATTTATCTTTATTTCGAAAAAACTAGTTTGAGAATATTTATAACGGGGTGAAATTCCTCGATTCGGCCTATTTTATGCACAAGTTACGTAACAAAATGCCCATAATTATTCCACACTCCTATATTATCATGTTGTATCTTGGATAAGTTGCCAAGCCACATAAAATTGTTACTACATCCATATACTTACCGTGTCTGAAGTCGAGCCAGTATCCTAGTTATTACTGTTTAGTTATGTAAAACTACTTGGCTGAGTACCTACTTGTATTCTCGCTGACAATGGTTTTACATGGATTGTTAAGTTGTCTGTATCTAATCTACGTAGAAACATTAAATTAGTTTAGGCAACACAACTTTCTATGACAACCCGCTATACGTAGATTGATACAAATGAAAAAAAAAATGGCCACAAGATGTTTTAAAACACTAGGAAATGAATCCAGGCTGAACCAAGTTAGTAAGCAGATATTCTAGATATAATGCCAAATACCTACAGCCTGATTTCCCAGTAGCATTTTCTCCGCACAACAATCAAAACAAAAAGGAATTTCCGTTCCAGTTACAATGTTAGAAATCTAAAACGTATTTCGAGTACACGTGTGCACTTTAAATTTTCCCATTTCAACAGTTTCTATACACTATCTCGCTTTTCTTGGGAAACGGCTTTAAAAGACCACAGCGTCGTGAAACGTGACAACACTGTGCTGAAAGCAGTGCTGGCCTTTGTCGACACCCCACAGACTTGAAGTCGCCTCTAGGTAGAATATAATTGTAAATAAAATCTTTAGTAACTATGACGAATTGTGATTGAACTTTCTTTGCAATCCACTGCGTTTTCCAATTACGGTTCTGTTAATTAACTCGTATAAAGCGAGCAATGGACTGCGGAAATTAATTTATAACGTTTGTGTCTACTATTGTTTTAGATTGGTATATTTTGTTAGCGGAAGCAAAGTAAATATAAAATTAAGATGTTAAAGTCAAAACGGACTCAGTTTGTGGTTGATGTGTTTATGATAAAAGTCAAAACAGACAGTCGGTTGTGGTCTTGTTATGTTGGCAAAACTTTGTAGTTTGAAGTCGAATTAAGGTCAGGGAAACATCTAAAGTAACCGCAGGACGATGTAAAGCAACCACAATACGACTCCGAGGGTAAGAACGACATGCGTGGTAGAAAGAAACCCGGGGTAAACGTTTTACCGATAACTTATAAATCATGTATCTTTGAGGAAAACGTTGATTACTAAGATTGAGAGCAAAACTTTGATAGTTTAACCAAAAATGTAAAATGTATTACATGTTTGGTATTCGAATATTATTCTGTAACTGTAAGTTACACGCCATTAGTGTTTTCCTAATATTTGACCTAGAGTTACGTAATTATGATTTTCTATTGTAATCAAGCTAAATTGAATTATCGGCGACTTGCGGAATAATTGTCAAACAGTAGGCTATTATTTTGACTTTTTACAATTTTCTTTTTCATGCATTGTTATTCACTTTGTGGAGCATACAAATGTTTTCGCCTTCAGGATGAATAATATGTTGAAAGTATGGTAACATATTTTGCGTAACTACGCAATTAGAGCATTGATCTGCCGAGTTCAGAATCCTGTGTTTGACTAATGTTATCTGAACGATGCTTTCCAGGGCTGCGGGTTGATTAAAGGAGAAACCGTGGCTCTGGCGCACAGGCAAGTGAAGGAACACGGGTGGGTTTTAGTCAGTAAAAGACTGACACAACCTTCCGCTCCGCCCAGAACGGGAGATGACCCATCAACATAAAAAATAAATATGTTATATTTAATGTCAAATGAACATGTCGTTCCCTAATCATTTCATAAAAAGTTATTTATCTACTATTAATTACACACCAAATTTGATTCCTTGTATAGACAAGGAATCACATTTGGTGTGGGGCAAAAGCTTTTATAAAAAATAAACAGTCTATTCACATACACAAACAGCATATTCCAAATACAAGCACTGGCAATTTCAAATGTCATTTTGTCTAATTTTGAAACCGAATTTACCTTTCTACCACGCATTAGTATCTAACACAGTGTGATAAATTAAATTATTGTACGTGTACATTTTATTTGTAAATATATTTAAATGGACGTGCCAATTTGTTAATAAGATACAAATCACGTTAATATTGTTTTAACCCAAATTATTTATTGATGTTTTTGAATTTTGCATAAATGTTGTCAATTTTAAATTATGTCGGCGTACTTCTACCGATTGTTTGTCAACATGCCTCAACAAATTAAACGATTTAATGGTAGGTATGACTTTAATTACTGTCAGGCTACCTGGTAAAATTTATAATTAAGTTGTTTTACGGCTGTAGGTACCCAATTAATTGTATAAATTAAGGTTTTATTTTGTTATCACTCGACAGTATTATATTTACCCTGTTTATGACTTAATTTAAGTTGTATGTTTTAAATGCTCACAAAGATATAGAAGCCAAACGCAGAAACGCTAAGAACTGCTCTAGTTGTTGCTTTCCCAATCTGCATCAGGTTTATTTGTCAAACTAGTTTTAAAAATGACAGAATATGCTTATTCAGGATGGAAATTTTATCGGTAAAAACCACTTTACCCTACAAAAGTGCAACCAACACAGTTACAATTTATAAAACGGCTTCAATACAAAAATCTAATTACCAAAATTTTTTACGTTTTAAAATTGTTGATTTGATTTTAAAATGTAGTTCGATTTCAGTCGCATCAAGATTTATTGACTAAATCCTACCTGTGTTCCTTCATTTGTCTGTGTGGACGTGAGAGATAGCCGCTACGAAGACACGGCAGTGCTGCGCCCAAGTGAGGCAGAACTCCACCGTGTCCTCAGGGCAATCCCCACAGTAGTAACTCCCTGGTGTTTCCTTCCGCCTTATCCGGGACGGGAACCTCCCACGCACAGTCGTTTCCGGTGAAGCCCCACGTCAGGCGGAAGGTGAAGGCGTCGTGGCGCGTCTTTAGCAACTCTTCAAAAAGGCGACTTATCGCCACTATTGTAGCGGGCCCAGCACTGGGCACACATCAGATATCACATCGGAGCTCTGTCCACTATACTGCGATTTCTCTTAGCGATAAATAAACCCCCTGGGAGTCAATTTACTATCGCTTATTGGAAAAGGCGTCCTGCCCAGTCACGACTCTTTAACTCAATTGAATGCAGCAGTCCTCAAAGAGCCGAAGCCACGTACTTTGCATCATAATATAATCCGATCGGGTTCGTTACCGCCATCTACGTCTTAGGAGCACGACGGTATCGCAAAGAGAATTAATGGGTAATATTTAAATGTAAAGGATTAGTTCGCGAGCCCTGTGGCTAACCGAGCAGTTTTTTAAACATATTGTCATACAATACAGTTCATGTTAGCATCTCCTACAAAATCTGATGTGGTATGCAGTGTTTAGCTCACCAACATATACCTAGTTCGGGGCTTATTAAGTCTGTCTAAGTTTTCTGTTGGTTTAAATAAATTTGAATTAGATCAAATTCAATTTTTTCTCAAAAATTAACATTCATTCTGGTAAATGGTTCAACGTGAATTCATGTGATCATTCTATTTTTATATTTTTGAATAAATATATTATATTAATATCTATAAAATGTGTAACTGAATTAATGCGCATTATAAAATTCGTTTCTTAATTTTTTTAGTGTTCTCCAAAAAATTCAAATCTCATAAATTCCTGTAGTCTGCTTTATAGACAAAACCAACCACAATTAAAGAAATACCTCTTACAGGCTACACCCTACTACGCTAGACACACACCACAGTTTTCTTCTACAATCAGTATAACTAAATTAATAAAAGAAACGGTTTTATTTATATATTACCAAGAATTCAGCGTTTGTATTCTTCTTCTTCAGCCTATAGATGTCCACTGCTGGACAAAGGCCTCCCCCAAGGCTTTCCACGCTGACCGGTCTTGTGTTGCCCGCATCCATCGGCTTCCCCCGACCTTCACCAGGTCATCGGTCCACTTTGTTGGGGGCCTACCTACGCTGCATCTTCCAGTACGTGGCCGCCACTCCAGAACCTTACTGCCCCATCGGCCATCGGTTCTACGAACAATGTGCCCTGCCCACTGCCACTTAAGTTTAGCGACTCGCAGAGCTATGTCGGTGACTTTGGTTCTTCTGCGGATCTCCTCATTTCTGATTCGATCACGCAGAGAAACTTCTAGCATAGCTGTTTCCATTGCCCTTTGTGCAGCTTTGTGCAGCGTTTGTATTATGATTATAATATAATTCTACTCGTAGTGTTTGGTGGTGTGCGTTAAAAGAGACATGTTGTATAATTTTCGTACACAAGACTGCGACAAAATTACTCAAGAGCGTACATTCATCTGCTTATTTAATTTCATATTTCATTAAGTCAGTAGGCAAGGGAAAGGTGGAACGTTGAAATGCAACATCATTGGATCAACTTACTAATACATTAAAGATGAGAAGCATCTGCTTATGTTGGCTAATATATCTGTCGGCATGGAATAAGTATTACAATTTATAAAGTTCACGTTGATACAGTCTCCTATTTATCACTCAGATACTAAGAAAATTAATTAAAATAAAAAAACTGTTCCTTCTTAAATTAATACCAAATCTAAGAAGAGCTATAAATAACGGCATTGTATCTGAAGATTTTTCTTAGGAAATAATTTACTTATGGGCTTTGCCATATTTTATTTTGTAAATATTCTGTGTTTTTTATTTTGATTAATTTAACATCCTTGTCTTCAACGCCAACCCGCATTGAGCAAGCGTGGTAATTACGCTCAATACTTCTCTGTATGAGAGGAGACCTGTGTTCAGCGATGGGACGATAAAGGTTGATGATGAACATCCTTGTCTTATCGGTGATACCCAGTAACAGAGTTTTGGTCAGATAGACGGTCCATTTCTGCAAAATACTAGTATTGAGCAATATCCAATAAGACTGGGAGCGCAATATAGTTAAGAGAAAGGAGACAATTGATGTTTTGCCATATCTAAATATTGCAAGCTGAAATAAAATACTAACAAACACATGTAACAAAAATCGCATGGAGTACGCCACACGTTATAAAAATACATTGTATATTGTACAGAATAAATTGAAATGTCTGAATGTCATTAATAAAAACGATTCCAGAAAATGATTGTGTTATTTGATCCCCGACATATACAGTGTGTATCAAATGTTGGTAACGTGCATCGCATCGTTTTATTTTGATTCAATGTAAACTAGATTGTCCCGCGGGAGGACATGTCAATTGATAGCATGTTGTTTATTTTTTGTTTCAATTTTGTTAACAACTGTGATTTCTGTTGGAAGAAAAGAAAGAAAGAAAGAAAAATTCTTTATTCCGCACAAACAAAACGCACCTTACAACTAAATACCATAAAATTACAATAGCAAACAAATTACAAAAAAAAAAAATGATAATCTATCTATATCTATATCTATATCTATATCTATATATATATATAAAAATGAATTTCTGTTCGTTAGTCTCGCTAAAACTCGAGAACGGCTGAACGGATTTATCTTATCTTGGTCTTGAATTATTCGTGGAGGTCTAGGGAAGGTGTAAAAGGTGAGAAAAATTCGAATAACTGCCGGGAAAATCCTCAAAACAGCATTTTTCTATTTCCCATACAAACGTTTTCTAAATAAAATGGAGAGTCAATTTGTAATTTATTACCGCTGCATAAAGTTCAAATTCGCGTGCGCGTTAGAGGATCTAATATCGCGTTCTGATGAAACTCAACAAAAGTGAAAGTGAATCGCAAACGCGACAAAATTGCATAGAAAGTACCAGGGTCGCACAAAAGTGTAGAAGTCGAAACAATGAAGCTCATTCATCATTATTAATCTAATATTACATGCATGAAGTTTTATTTTGCCTACTTTGAGGAGTTGCAAGGTACCAGGGTCGCACAAAAGTGTAGAAGTCGAAACAATGAAGCTGATTCATCATTATTAATCTAATATTACATGCATGAAGTTTTATTTTGCCTACTTTGAGGAGTTGCAAGGTACCAGGGTCGCACAAAAGTGTAGAAGTCGAAACAATGAAGCTGATTCATCATTATTAATCTAATATTACATGCATGAAGTTTTATTTTGCCTACTTTGAGGAGTTGCAAGGTACCAGGGTCGCACAAAAGTGTAGAAGTCGAAACAATGAAGCTCCATTCATCATTATTAATCTAATAAATATTACATGGATGAAGTTCTATTTTGCCTACTTTGAGGAGTTGCAAGGTACCAGGGTCGCACAAAAGTGTAGAAGTCGAAACAATGAAGCTCTCATCATAATTATCTATCTAATATTACATGGATGAAGTTTTATTTTGCCTACTTTGAGGAATTGCAAGGTGGGTCGCATAAAAGTGTAGAAGTCGAAACAATGAAGCTCATTCATCATTATTATCTATCTAATATTTATTACATGGATGAAGTTTTTTTTTGCCTACTTTGAGGAGTTGCAAGGTACCAGGGTCGCATAAAAGTGTAGAAGTCGAAACAATGAAGCTCATTCATCATTATTATCTATCTAATATTACATGGATGAAGTTTTATTTTTCTTTATATATATAATTCTGCTGTACGTGTGTATGTCATTGAACTCCTCCTAAACGGCTTGACCAATTTAAATGAATTTTTCTGCATGCGTTTGAGTGTTGCCGTGGATGGTTTAGATTCACAAATCAGCCCGGCTGATGGCGCCGATTGCTTGAAAAAGCATGTGATCTCGGTAACGTTATTTCTAATTCTCAAACAATTTTGTGCTACCCTGGTACCTAGCACCTCCACAAAGTAGGCAAAATAAAACTTCTTCCATGTATTATTATCTATAATTATTATACAACATATTTTTCAAGAATGGCTGAACCGATTTTATTGAAAATTGGTAGGAAGAGGTAGCTAAGAACTGGGAGAAGGACATAGGATACTTTTTATCCCGTTCCCGTGGGAATGAATGAGCTTCATTGTTTCGACTTCTACAGTTTTGTGCTACCCTGGTACCTTGCACCTCCTCAAAGTAGAGAAAATGAAATTTCTTCTATCTATTTAATGTGATTTAATGATGAAATGTTACAAGCCGATTACAAGGTGAAGGAAAACATCTTATGGAAACCTGGACCTTAAGTCTGAAATCGCCAACCCGCATTGAGCAAGCGTGGTGATTACGCTCAATTCTACTCCTTATGAGAGGAGAACTATGCCCAGCAGGGGGACGATAATAAAGGTTGATGATGATGATGAGTTTCATTGTTTCGACTTCTCCTACACTTTTGTGCTACCCTAATTATCCTAATTTAAAAAGTAAAAAATAAGATCATGTTATATTGTTGCCTTTAAGGCGGAACAAAGTTCGCCGGGTCAGCTAGTAAAATAATATAATATATAAAAGTCTCTCACTCCAAGCATGCAAAACTGCCAAACTATAGACAAAGTTGAAAAAAGAAAAAAAAAGTTGAAAGAAGGTATTTATCTGTGTATAAATAAAACTCTGATGATTTATTAACCCTTATTAATATTATAAATCGGAAAGTGAATTTGTTTGTTCCGCTTTTACCCCGTAACTACTTCACCGATTGCTTTGAAATTTTGCAGACGTAAATTTAGAACTCCGGATTAAATAATAGGGTCCTTTTTATCGCAGAAAAAAATTATATTCCCGAGGGAAAACAAAAATATTGTTAGCTTCATACCAGTTCGGTGATAGATGGCGCTGTGTGTAGTTTAAAACAAGGTAATATATTGCAAACACATATGCACATGTAACCTTATAAGCCAAATGATACGATATTTAATCCCCGAAAATGAGGAATCTAAAATGCGCGATATAACCGAATTCAACGCGGGCGAAGCCGCGGGCGGAAGGATAGTCAAACATAAAATTGTTCATAATTATGTCACAGCCAATTGGTATAATTAGCCATTTAGACAAAACTTCCCTAGTTAGCCAAGTTTTCTATCCCTAATCTCTTTTTCGCATCCAATAATTGCGACATCCACGTGTCCAAAAACACAACCACGTGCCACTTTTATGTTCTTTTTTTTTTTTTTTGTGTTCACACTGTTTGTGTATGTGAGTATTAAACGCACCCACGATACAGGAGAAATTCCTAGTGTGGGGCAACGTTATATATATATATATATAAAATAAAAAAAACTAAAGCTTCAACGTGTCACATGGTGAAAATGTACCGCGCGTGAAGATTGAAGTAATCTACGTATTTCACTTATAATATTATTGGTTTTAATATTAAACAGTCTTCCGTTTCGAGTTTCGACCAGAAATACGTAGACAGTAAGTACATTTTCACTTAACACTAATAATATCATCGTCGTCGCCGTACTTTGAGAAGGCGCACCTGTCGTGCACCTTAGTTTGCCGACGTAAGTGTGAATTTTATATGTAGGTAATTATGTCCCGTCAAGTCACTCTTAGTAGTGCAAATATTTTATGTGAGAAAACTTGTTTTCATTGGAGTCTACTTGCTGATGTTTTATAGGTGAAGTTGTTTTAAATAATGATACAATCTCATAGTATAATAACGAAAATGACTACTATTAAGAGTAGTAATAAAAAGGTGGTAGGCCATAACATCGGCTGCCGGCACAAGTTACCACCTACCAAACAAAGTCTTGCCGGCAAGCGATTCGTCGTGTTCCGGCATGATGTCTGGTGAAGCCATACGGAGCATGGGTCTGAGCAATTGTGTTGCGATGTGTGCCGGATATGATGCACCAAATGTTGTTGTATCGGGAGTCTCCCTCTGGCGCAGCAATCGTTGGTCGTGTTGTTGGGTTTAACATTGCATCACCTCGCTCAACTGCCGTCTTCTTTTCACTTAGTTTTTAAGTGAATAGGCTTAATAAACTAGCGAACTTCACCATCAACGATTACATCACTGCTTACCATCAGGCGGAATTGCAGTCAAGCACTAGTTTATAATTATTAAAAAATAGTAATAATACATGTTTTACGTAGAATTACTACCACCCCCACCACCCTAATCAAGTCGATAGCAATTGAATTATGAAGACTGGATAATGTTATGGGAAAAGTCATAAACGTTCTTAGTTCTTTTTATCCAGTCGTGACGTGGTGGACGCATAACGTGACAGTTGACAGGGGTGAATGGAAATGGAAAATGTCTTGTCATGGGACCAGGGTACAAATATGAAAATGATGCTAAGATGGAGATGAGGATTGTGTGTGATTATTGATTTTCTGAATTTTTCGGTTCTGATTTCTTGATTTTGCTGTTGAAAGATTAATCTTTAGCAGCTCCGTAAAGAGAAATGAGTAAAGGTAGAAGACTTTTAAGTAGCTGTTTTTAGTTACCCAGACAGGAAAATACTACTCAGGTAAGTAACAAAATGTCGTAGTGGCCTCATTCGACACACTTTTTTTTTTGTTTGTTTGTTATTGCGCCTTTTTCCCCCAAGCCTGTGTGATCTCTGGCCATGTTGACTCTGCAAACTTTGTTGTTTGTTTCCAACATTTGCTACTGTTAAGGAAAAATATGGTGGGTAACCATATTCCCGGAATATCCATTTTTGTTTTAGAAATCTCAACATTGTAAAACATTGTTAAAAGTAAGTAAACCGAATAACTCAAGCTTCAGTCTTGATCTTATCATAATTAACTTTAAACTCATTCTAACTTCTGAACGACCCCAATTTTACTGATTTAATACTTTAAGTTTGTTACTTACATCACTCGGTAGCAAAACTACAAGCTTGGGGTTATATTTTCTTGGTTTTTATAAGGCATAATCCTGTCTATTTACAGTCTTCTTAAGTAACGTAGGTTTACAAATAAGTATAATACTCTAGGCCGTCTCGCTGCTATCGATAAAATTTTCCATTGTACATATCTTACATTTAATCTGTTTTCGAGTATGTAGATATATTTTACTAATATACATATCAAATTTATATACACCAAACTGAAACAAAAAATAGAATCCAATGTCGAAGATCCTTTTACACAAACAAATTTAGAGTGGGTAGTATCTGATCCCCAATCAAGATAACATATGAAAGGAAACTAAATAATATAAGCTTGAGAAAACATAGAAGGAAGCAAAGAAAAAGATTTGCTATATCTATGATAAGTCTTACAGAAAATGTTAAAATGTAAGGGATTCATCATCATCAACCTTTTTATTGTCCCACTGCTGGGCACAGGTCTCCTCTCTTACAGAGAAGGATTAAGCGTAATCACCACGCTTGCTCAATGCGGGTTGGCGATTTCAGACTTAAAGTGCAGGTTTCCTCAAGATGTTTTCCATCACCTTTTAATCAGTCATTGGTGTCCAAGATATACCTACTTAGAAAGTACATATAACTTAGAAAAATTACATTGGTACTTTTTTGACCTGGAATCAAACCTGCACACTCATACTTGAGAGGCTGGTGTTTTAACCACTAGGCCATCACGACTTGTAAGAGATTGGTAGGATAAAAATAAAACTGCCTGTTCCTTTGTAACTTTCCAATCTTATAACATATATGAGGCTGTAAAGAAATCTTTAAAGACGTTTAATAATGTTTTTATGGGCGTTTTAGGTACCTGGCAACATTTAATATTTCCAAATAAACTCTAACCAGCAACAACAAGTTGAGGTTGATACTACATGCGTTACAAATGTTTCAGAAAGCTTAATTTTTAGTAATAATAAAACGCCATGAGCTATGACACTGATGCTCAGCTTGTTTTTAACTACGTACATCGAAAGACTGGAATAATTTGCCTGCGGCGGTCTTTCCGTCTGACTACAATGTTAGTTAGACTCTTAATAAACTAGCACGCTTTACCATCTACGATTGCGTCACTACTTACCATCAGGCGGGTTTGCGGTCATACATTTTATAATATTACAAAAAAATGCAGCATTCGACTCAAAAATATGAAATAATAAGTAAATTGCTATCATTATGTATTACAAAATAATACCCTCCCGGTTACGGTCATTGTGCAAAATCTCAAGAGATTAGAAAGGGAAGGCCGGAAATATTATAGTGCACAAGTGTGTGTGTCTCACACAGGTGAACTCGATGTTCCTTTGGATGGAACTGGATTGCCCTTACATCCGGTAATGCTGCAGCAGACATATTGCTGCCTTGTGAAATTGTAGTCGGTATCAGTGGGTCGGGTTTGCCCCTGCTAGTTATCTTGTATGTATCCTTTTATGTATCTCTTTGTATACCTAAGTCTTTTTACTTGAAATGAACTATTTTATTTACTTTCTCAGTCCGATGGGTTGGCAAACCGATACGACTGGGGAGTGACCAAGCTCTGGAACAATGGTTTTAAGTGATTTCTGAGACCCGAGGAGTACCTATTTTACACCCAACTTCCAAACTCTGGGCTATTAACCACAATGCCTAATTTATAAATCACGTTACAGACAGACCAACGGGGCCGTCAAACCATCACCTAACCTGAAAGAAGAACAAGAAGATAGTACCAGTCGTATATGTACGTAAAACTCTCTGGTTGCAGTCCAATCTACATTTTCATCGTACGTGGGAATAACCGTCATAAAACATTCTGAGTTGTACACAATTTTAAATTGACCTATATTTTCTTTAACCTGTACAGTCAACCGCGTAAGTGGTAAATGATAATAAGTGAAAAGCTGTACATAACTGTTTATTCGTTTTATTTCGATGTTCTTAGTTTATCATTTGTATGAGTTATCATAACCCAGGATTGCATGCATATTTAAGTTTTTGTTAACGTAAAATTTATAGTTTTTGTTTGAGTAGTAGTCTATTGATTGGTATATTGTGTTACTAGCTGTCATACGTGTATATGTGTGTCGCAATATTTAATAACTACTTTTCATGCATAAACTACTACAAGTTTGATACGGATAGCCTCCCTGGCGTAGCGGTAGCGGACGCGGCCGCTGCGCAGGGTGGCGCGGGTTCAATCCCCGCACAGTGCAAGTATTTGTATGCATGAATATGAATATTTGCACTGGTCTGGTCGTGCCTCGGAAAGCCGTTGGTCCCGGTTGCCACAGCGTCATCACAGCGTTAATCCCAGTAGCATTCGAAGCCTTTTCAGCTTTTGAGTCTGCTAAGCTAAGCTAAGCTTCGACATTTTCCGTGAAGCGACTGCCGTCTGACCTCCACAAACCGAAGGCGTGGTTGGAATTTTGAGGGCTCCAACAACCCGTACGGCTGCCACGATGTTCGTGTGGCAACCGGGACCAACGGCTCAACGTGCTTTTCGAGGCACGACCAGACCAGTGTAAATATTCATATTCATACATACAAATACTTGCACTGTGCGGGGATCGAACCCGCGCCACCTTACGCCACGGAGGCTGTCAAGAGGACCTTTCACATCTATTGGCAACCGTGAAGCGCAACATAGAACTGAATGAACTTAACGAAACATGAAAGCCGTACTTACTCCTGACACATAAAGGAGTTGCAAGTTACCACTGATGTGCGCTGGACTGTACCTCAGTATTATATATGCAGCTCGATATGCAAGTAAACTAGTGAACATTTCTCATTGGCTCGCAGATCTATGTATCTGGGACCGGAACTCTTCTTGAATGTAAATAGGTACCTATTGTATGATTTTTTCAGTCTTACGTAATATAACATCTCATCAGAAATTCAGATGTCGTGCGGATGTCAAGATGGTGCATCCATGCAGATTGTGGAATAGATATCTGAAGTAAAAATTTCGGTTGCGAATATAATATTTTCTTTCAAAAAATATAGAGATTGCTAGCAGTACAATAATATGATATATTATATACAACGTTATATGCGAACCCCGAAACACGTGTCCAGTATTTTTATGTAAAGAAGTTATGTACAAAATTCCAGAAAGCTGTCATGAAAAATCACAAAGTTATGAGCTTGTTACCTGGTTGTCCAAACAAAATAATTATGGTCAACGCGCCGATTGCCCGCTCGCACGTACAGCGGCGCGGCGCGGCGGTAGCCCTAGGACACTTTGATCCACTGTGAACTGTGTCGTGCGCTCAATAACCACACTGCATCATTTTTTAAATATATTTGGGAAAAAATATAACATGGTGTAAAAAAGTTTTGGAATCGATTCAGTTGCTTATTCTGAACAAACTTTATACAGGTTTCGTAATAAGAAAAAGTAAGTCGGACTTACGCACAAAAGGTTCAGTACCACTTTTTTTGTTATAACTGCAACAAAAATCTATGAACATTTTAACTGTCTCGCTATCATGATTCATGAGATACAATTTGGTGATAGATTGACAGATTGATGGACAGTCATAGATGAGTCTTAGTAATAGAACCCCGTTTTTATTTTTTGGAAACGGAACCCCAAAAATATATTTTCTCAACTCTTACATACATTCCAGGAATAACACAACCAGCGGTAGCTAAACCCAAAAAGAACTCAAAATCTGTTTTGTTTTATTGTGCTTAGTTATTGACACCCATCATATCTGTGAAGTTTAGACAATAAAAAATATTTACAGAATTTCTCTAGTCATTTTAATTTGACCCTGTATAACACAACTATTAACACGAGGTACTAACTTAAATGCCCAACTAACTATACAGATAAATACAAAAACAAAGTGGACCTCTCGCCTTGTGTTTTACATTATCTCACATTGTAACACTTTGTATCCACAATATATTACAATGTGAGATAAAACAGAAGGCGTGTTGTTTATTGTGCTTTATCGATTGTATTTTAATGTTCCATTTTAGGATTCCGTACCTTGAGGGTAATAACCTTATTACTAAGATTCTACTAACTGTCCGTCTGTCGCCAGGTTGTATCTTATGAAGCGTGATAGCTTGACAGTTGAAATTTTCACAGATAATCTATTACTGCTACCGCTTTAAAGTCTTGATCAACTGAACCCCTTATGCGGTATAAGTTGGTCTCGCACTTAGCCAGTTTTTTCTATTTCCTTTGCGTGCGCCAAATAAAATACATTTCTTTCTTTTTATCTGACCTTAATGTGTTCGCCAATGAATGGAATAAGATCTGAGGGGAACTACAGGGTTACTTTAAGAACTTTTAATGTCAGATTGTATCTCAGTCTACCTATTAAAAATTCTTTAATTATATATATTATTTCTCCAAGGGTCTGAAACCGTTTTCCCCCTTTTTCTCTCTTTCTATCTAACCAATCTGAACGTCCGACCCACCAATCGACAGATATTCGTCCTTGGTACCATGGAATACTATTTTATATAGTGCGAATTTTTCGCATGGGTCTGCTAGTTTACTTATATTTTGAAATTTGTTTATTGCCTAGATGAAACGACTTGATTTTGAATATTTTAAATTACAAGAATTGGCCTTCAGATATCTCTGATCGGGAGAAAACATCGAACTCCCGGTCACCATAGGCGCGGGCTTGGGCGGGTAAGGACCAGGCCCAGGTCGACGAAACGGCGCGTAGTGTTTCACGCGCGCCTCTAAGAGATGTCAGCACATCGTGACGGGGTCCACGAAGACAGTTGCCTGGGTCAGGGTTGTGGGTTGATTGAAAGCGTAACCGTGGCCCTAGCGCACAGACAAGTGAAGGAACACGGGTGGGTTTTAGTCAGTTAAAGTTATGAACTTCCGCTCCGTACAAAGCGGGAGAAGTCTTTTTAAGATTTCCCTTACGAAAAAAATAAAATGGCCGTCAGATATATCAGAATCCGTACAAAAATCTTCGACTTTCCTTAAATTTTTACAAGTATTTGATATTTGTTTGGGTGTGTGGTCGAGTACAAGACAATGTTAAGTTACGTGAGTGATAACAAACAATATTTAGGTCCTCAGCGATGACGATGTTCGGACACCTTAGACAATCAAACAAGGTTTGGTCCTGTGAAGTAAATGTATCAATATTGTCCAAGTAATTGACAGAGACTCATTTGATCAAAATGTGAAATAAACTACAATCACATGATTTACAAGTTACAATCGATACGTAATAGGAAGGTTTTATATAGTTACCAAATGTTGTGACATATATTGGTGACCGCGGAACGATTCTCTTAGCACAAAGGAGGACGCTGCCCGATCTCTTGACATTATCCCTTATTCGACAATTTATAACCTCCACGAAAAGACAGATGAGGTACCTAGTCTCGCTGTAAGGTACTTCTAAGTACCTACTACTTTTGTTATGTGTTTGGTCGAGTGCCAAGTGCCAATATTGGAACCATCCGATTTATCCTAAGTTAAAGTTAGCACGCACATTCGCAAGCTGGCAGGATCATTACAACGCTAACGTTTACTCATTGTTTGTGTCATTTATTTGGACATATTCATATGTTTCTGTGTATATTTTTTGTGCTTTTATTTATATGTGCTTTTATTTTTATTTATCATTCCCCACAGTTATCCGCGTCACCCTATCAAACTATTCCGGCCCCCTTTCCTTAAAACTAAATCCCTAGAATTTGCAGGCTATTTGATAATTCCAATGACTTCATTGATATCTCTACCACAACACTTCAAAAATTCAAGCACCAAATTCTAAAAAACAATTAACATTATTGCTGATGTATTTAACTTTTTATTTCTTTTTATTTTTTTTACTTTCTATTTGCTAAATTCACATTGGTGCTGTAAAGTTATTTTTGCACTTTTTGTAACTTTTAATTGTGTCATTATTTTTATATTTGCATGCTGTGTCTATCGCATCATATAGTGCACTATGTTTGTATGTTGCTTGTATTGTATTGTTGTTACTGTGTAACAATTGTAGATAGGCCAATAAATGAAAATAAAAAATAAAAATAGAATACGATCCCGGGGATATATTCGGAAAAAGCAATCCTCTTTGGTAATCCAGGTAACAAACAATCTGTGTCTCAAATTTTATCATAATCGATTCAGTATTTTTTGCGTGAAAGAGTATGAAACATACATCTCGGTCGTAGGCCATAATATTGGCGTCCGGCAGAAGTTACCACCCATTATACAACGTCTTGCCGCCAGGCTGCGGCGTGTTCTGGCATGATGTCACTGAATACATCACTGCTTACCATCAGGTCGGTTTGTGGTCAAGCCGTAGTTTATAATTAACAAAACAAAAACATCAATACAAACTTTCACGTTTATAATATTATAGTAAGATTAGGTACATATTAAACTAGCTGCGCCCCGCGATTTCACCAGCATAAATTTTGATCTCGTGGGAATATTGGGATAAAATGTAGCCTATATGATAATCCCGGTCATAAACCATCAAGTGGCCTTCCAAATCCGTTCAGTAGTTTTTGCTTGAAAGAGTAACAAGCAACCATCTATCTATCTATCCAGGATTAGTTTAGTACGATAGAATTTATAGTTTGAATAGGTTTATACAACATTATTTTTTGATACGCGAAACCCGAAAGACGTATCCAGTATTTTAAGAATCTATGTACAAGATTTCAAAAATATATACCTGATCTCCATCTCTGTATGAGACAAGACCTTATACCCAGCAGTGGGATGATAATAAAAGGTTAATGATGATGATGATGTTACCTGATGAAAAACCAAAAAGTTACGAGCTTGCTATTCTACATGGTTGTCCCAACAAAAACATGATTAAAGCTTTGCTCGGGCTGAGAAGCGCAGTGCGTTGACCTCTGGCGTCAGCTGATGCCCGCGCGTAAGTACGTGGCGCGCTCGGCATCCACACTGCAACAATTTCCAAATGTTTTGAGAAAAATAAAACATGGTGTATAAAATGATTGGAATCGATTCTGTTACTTATTCTGAACAAACTATATTCAGGTTTCGCGTAAACAAAATAACTTAGTATATGTTTGTTTATTTTCATGACTGCAGCTGCTGCGCCTACCACTGTTTCATTCAAAGCATTTATTTTTTTTAAATCAATTACAGTCACTTTTGAATTAAACTTTTGTCAGCCAGCCTTACTATTAAGCACGTCTTATTTGCTTGGAGTCATAAGTAAATATATAAATATATATACTTATATTTCAACGAATTTGTTGAAATTAAAGAAGTTTTTGAAGTACTCTCATGTCACACAGAAGCCATTCATATTCTCATTTTCATATTATTGATTAAATAATTTGTTTGCAAAGTCAACTTCAAAGAAGTTTAATATTGTAAATTAACTTTATTAATAATACTTCGAGAAGACATTCATTTATTTATTATTGTTTTTTGAGTTGGTAACTTTATTTACACATGAAATTTATTTAGTTTAGTCAATTGGCTTGTGCGGTGTCGACGAAAGTCGAAGATAATCGATAACTTTGACACAGAGTTTTTTTTTTTTTTTAATAATTATAAAGTAGTGCTTGACTGCAATCCCGCCTGATCGTAAGCAGTGATGCAATCGTTGATGGTAAAGCGCACTAGTTTATTAAGCCTATTCGCTTAAAAAACTAACGAATAGGAAGGATGACGGCAGTTGAGCGAGGTGATGCAATGTTAAACCCAAGACCAACACGACCAAATATGCTGCGCTAGAGGGAGATTGATCTGGAGACTCTCCACGACCAAACTCCCGACACAACAACATTTGGCGCATCGTACCCGCCACACATCGCAACACAACTGCTCAGACCCGTTCTCCGTACGGCTTCACCAGACATCATGCCGGCAAGAATTTGTCTGGTGGGTGGTAACTTGAACATAAAAACATGTTTTTACTATTTTGATCTTAGTTGTCACGCAATTCACTATAGTATAGTTTTCTATACAGCAGTTGGCTCAGTACCATAATTTCAAAAAGCATTAAGTGTTGATAAAATCAAATTCATTGATAAAATCGACTTGACAAAATCAAGTCCTTAAATCAAATGAGGGTAGGGCTTCTTCCCAGCAAAGCACTAGGCGAAGGGCGGGCGTTTTGGGGTTCAAAAAGTGCTGATTCTCCACCCAATTTTAATAAATGACTTTTGATTTTGGTACGAATCAGCATTACATATTAAACGTCAATATAACATAAGACAGTCCTTCAAAATGTCCGCCCTTATACAGGAAAGAATTTGATCTAAAACCTTCAAAGTCATGAAAGGCTCGACTGAACATCAGCAATGAATGGTAATAGCAGTAGGTAAGTCTTCAGCCATTATCTTGATCCCTTTTTACGATACTACATATATATATAGCTTCAGATTGAATGAATCAAATGAACCCACTAATGTACCCATTCGTACTAATATAATAGAACTTATCAGTAGCTGTTCCATTGTATGCCTCCATACAGTATGAAATCAATCAAATTCTTAATTAAACCGAGTCAAGTGTTATTGTCCAACGGCCTTGTGGGATTGAAGAGGTCATTCAATGCAGGTAATAATTCAGCCTTATTTCCAATAGGTTTTGTTAAGGTTGATTTTTTATCGTCGGATAATTATGTTTATTTGAGTAACAAAATTAATGTACAAAATAACTGTTATAAAGAAAGGAGAATAAAGGGTTGATATCAGTAAGTTGGTCATGCTCACAGATCATGCTTGTCAGTGATTAAAATGGCAACCATATTGACAGTTCAACTTGCTTTAATTGCACTTTTGGGTTGTTCAGTAGACAAGTAATATATGTATAATTTAATTGAGATTGTGACTGAAAGTTGTGTACGTAATAAGGATGCTGTTTCCTCATAAGTTATTTATTTTCACATTCATTTTTTTTTAAATAATTATAAACTAGTGCTTGACTGCAATCCCGCCTGATGGTAAGCAGTGATGCAATCGTTGATGGTAAAGCGCACTAGTTTATTAAGCCTATTCACTTAAAAAACTTAGGAATAGAAATACTTAGGAATATGAATAGGGTTTTGATTGCGCCTCACCTCCTGATATAAATTGTGGTGTCATATGACTTCCTCGCGAATGAAGTCGAGATTGGAAGAATACTTGGAATAGATGACAAGTCACATTGTAATTAGCTTGTCATTGAACCCTAGGCTAGAGTTCAAAAAGGTCTATTAAATACGCTAACCACGACTTTAACAAACTAGATTTTAAGATGGCACATTAAAAATCGAACTTTTTAAACTGACGAGAAATGAAAGAAGTTTTCTCATTTAAAAGTATTTAGTAAAATCATTGGCTTGTTACTAACTTGGTTAGTATTGGGCGGGACTTCTTATAGTGAAATATTTCAAGACTAGCTTATTTACATACGGTACTTACTTTGTATTTTAAACAAGATTAGTTAAGACTGTTTGGTTGAAGTAAATACATTCAATATTTATTTTGGCGCATAAAAGAAGCTAAATCTCATATTTGAAGTATGAGGTATTTTATTTCTGTATTTTTAGACTTCACAGAAATCGTTTTTTTTTTTACTGTTGTACAGGAGTTTGAATGGTTTATGCGGAATCGAATAAAGGAAGCCCACGAGCAACTTGGTTAACTAATAAAATAACTTTTTGTATCTGTCATTGTCTCCTCGCCATGATTTGGACGATGAGCACAAAATAATTTTTTGCCAAATTTTCGACTAAGCGGCAACTGGAAAGCGGAAAGGGGTCGAACATGGCACCAGTGAGACCTGACCAAGCAAATATACAGATAAGATTACAAGAGGCTAACATGACAAGCATTTAACAGATCTAGGCCACCTCAAGGAAACATGTTCTTCGTTTAGAGAAACTAAAGCTACGAAAAGTTACTGCAGCCTTAACTACCGCGGGTCATTTAATAATAACTTTTTTTCATAAGAGTAATGAGAGAGTGAGAGTCCTCTGTGTAGGGCCTGTATGTAGGATGAAGAGACTGCCCTTTTGAGGTTGCGGGCGTATAGAGTAGCGATTCTGTGCACCCATAGGTGACCCCAGGGAAGACGGTGGCACAGTGGTCACGTGCTTTCGTACACAACGAGGCCTAGGAGAGGCCCCTTTACAGTCTCTCCAGAGATGTGCCTTTACAGGTGTTGCGCGGAATTGGAGTTTTAAAAGAACCGGCACCGCTCCTATGTGCGGATGGTGATCACATGGGTGGTTTTAATGGGGTAAAAATCCCACACTACCCGACTTCAGTCCCCAGATATCGGGTGCCTTTTTAAAGGTTTCGCCCCGGTTAAAAAAAAAAGGATGAAGAGACAGCAGCATATGTGCTGCCCTGCTGTCCGGTAATCGCTATGTAGGTACAGGGAAAAGTGCTTTGGTAACCCATACCCACGGTAAGACTGTTGTAGTTGTAACACAAATGTAAAACTCGCGACTTAATGAATGACTGCAAGAGTTCAGTTGACAGTTTGCCAATAACGCTAGTCGGTCCCAATTGGTTTGATCCAGCCAGTTTATCGAGCATCGAGTTTACTGACCCGCGATAATTAGGACATTTGCGAGCAGATCTAAGCCAACTGAAGAAATATTTGTAGTCTGAAATCTGAATAGTGCAATGGCAAACTTACTTTACTTTTTGGGATTTTCAGGAGACACCTACAGTAATAGTAATTAATAATAGTTAATATTGAAGATCGTGCTCGGTATAGGTCTCTTAGGTTCGGTCTCTTCCTGAATTTGGGTCGATTGTTCAAGTCAACTCCTGATGGTCCAGGAACTAAAATAGTAATTAATCCAGCAGTTAATTATCTCTTGGAGTAAGCGTAATATATGATATCTAGGGCTCCTTTACGATTTATTGTTTGAATGACATGTGGTTTTGGATGGAGAATTAACTATTTATTAAATTACCTGGGTATGAGATAGGCTGTCTAGCTGGAGCTCTCAGATATGTCATTTAAGGAAGACAAGGACAGCCTCATTCGTCGTGTGCAAAAATGTCTTTCAAATCAAAATGAAGCTTAGCTAGCTGGATTAGATAAAGCGACAGACAGAGTTACTTTCGCATTTATAATATTAGTATGGATAACAAAAAAAAATTAATGTCACAGTTCTTCAGACTGACAACTTGGTCAAGGTCACGGGAAACCGCTGGATACGGGAGGCGCCGGACGGGTCGTCGTGGAAATCCTTAGGGGAGGTCCAGCAATGGACGTCTTTCGGCTGAAATGATGATGATGAGTTCTTGAAATAAATCTGATTAGTGAGAATTTTTCATGAAGAAGGTAAAAGATTAGTTTGAAAATAGGCCAAGTGTGAGCCGGACTCGCGCATCGAGGATTCCATGCATCCCTGTATTCCAATCATTTGTAAGGTTTTTCTTTATCTATGTTATGAGACGTTTCCCCTGAAAGTAGTAATCCGTATTACTGAAATGTTTTAGGAGGAGAAAGTAACAATCGTATAAACACACCCGAACAAACACCCAAAACTTGCCTTCATAATTACTGTGAAGTGTGATGAATAAAAAAGCAATTTATTATTTAACTTTTCCCTTAAACTACAGATTTGTGCGTGAAAATCTAAAATACACGTTCACACCGGATTTTGCATAAATTTTCCTTCGGATATATTAAACGTAACCTATTTGTATGACACTTGTATGAAATATAGGCATCCAATAACATGTAGTTTAATATGTCTGTGGAATTAGCTGCAGGGAGGGCATGAGCTATCGATTTTGCAGTTTAAAAAGGCAATGCAACTCCGAAGGAACATACTTTAAAATTACTTAACGTCATATAATTATGTGTATTAGAACAAAGTCAGTCACTACTTATTTTTTTGTAAATTATTCTAAACTAGCTTTCCGCCCGCGGCTTGGCCCGCTTGTAATTCGGTTATATCGCTTTTTAGATTTCCCTCAGGAACATCTTTTTTTTTTCAATAAAAGGTAAAATATGTCCTTTCTCAGGGCCTAAAGATTATCTGTGTCAAATTACATCAAAATCGGTTGAGAGGTTTAAGCGGGAAAGCGTAACAGACAGACAGAGTTACTTTCGCTTTTATAATATTAGTATGGATAATGTAATCTACCGCTATCCAAATAATGAGGGAAAAGTTCCCAAGGAAAATGTTCTAGAACCAACAATTTAAAAGCTTGTAACATAATATAATTATCAAACCACATTGGAACGAGTGACATTCTCTTTCCCTGGAAGCCTGTAGCCCAGTAGAAAATTATAGGGTGTTTACTGTTTACGCTAGTCGCTAAAAAATATATTCTTAATAGGGATGTTTCCTGGGAAAAAAAAATTATTCTATTTAGTCCGTCATTCAGATTATAGAAAAATATTGGATACGTATATTTTGTTACATCAAATCAATAAAAATTGACAAATATAAAAGGCATCAAAGATCAGGAGTGGTGGCTGGTGACGTCAATGCTCGCTAAAAAGTGTAGCGTGCAGTGACGTCACACGAGTTTTCAGCGCATTGTGTCGTCTTATTTTTTTGTTTATATGAAAAAAGAAAAAAGACGTGTCTAGTATTTTTTGGAAATCTGACTGACGGACTAATTGGTTTTTTATAATCAACTACCCTATTTTGACGGCACGGTTGGCGCAGCGGTTAATCGATTAAGTATTGCACTGCGTGTCGCAGGTTCGTTTCTCGCACTGAAAAAATATCTGTATGACCTACAAGTTATTGTTCCAGGTCTAGTTGTTTGTGCTTGTGAATTTAAATGTTTGTAATTGCACCTACGATACAGGAAAAATTTCTAGTATATGGCAAAGTGTATTAAAAAAAATAACAATAATTAAAAGGGTATAAAAGTTACTCGTTTTCGCCCCATAAAATAATATTTTGGACACATTTTACACATTCAATAACTCATTGATACATTATTTTATAATTGATGTAATAACTCATTGATTCATTATTTTATAATTAATGTATCAATTATTTTATAATTGATGTATCAATCAGTTATTTAATGTGTAAAATTAAGTCGGTTTAAAAACTAAGAATCATCAGTAATGTTTGCTTTTAAAGGTTGCCGAATATAAGTTAATTTATTCGGTTATGTGCGATATCTGTAACTTTTATTTTATACAGTCACGTACAACGTGAAAATTTTAAAAATTAGTTGTTTTATTTTCAGCTTTCCTTGGGCTATTTTAGTTATAAAACAATATGAGCGGGTGACAAAGGTTTTTTGTGCTCTTTCTAACGTTGCTCTACTAGCAAACGGACATTGTTATATCCTGTTTGAGTTTACCCTTCTTTTATTTGCAAAAGTTTTGCTTCCTCCACGTTGTTATATACTTAATACATTTAAATCATACAATATAAATAATCATATTTTGATTTGATTTTTTATTATTTATTAGAAAATATTCAAAA